>CAJUYG010000103.1:220362-409609 GCA_910591675.1 Galerucella calmariensis | reverse complement strand
CTATTTTATTATAAAGCTTTTTTTTGCACTTTTTTATAACAGCAATGTTTAACGCTGTTTCATTGCCATTCCTTGTTACCACACCGTATTTTTGTAGTGATTTTCATCATTTATTACGGCTAAGTGTGGTTTTATTGAAGCGCTTTATTGTTATACATTCTTATCTTAGAAATATACTCGTTGTCGCTTTTCCTTAGGCCGGCCACACATCAAGGAAACATAAAACATGAAATGTGAAACAAGAAACAATGAAACACGTTTCATAAAATAGAAACTTTTTTACATGAAATAGGTTCTTTTCTCTTGACAATGGAAACTGATCTACTGAATGTCTGTACAGACATTTTTTTAAAATACTGAGATTTGTCTGGATGCTCAGTTAATTCTTTTGACACTATATAAGAACCATGTTTAACATTTATATGGTTATACGGATATACCCAGTAACGTAGTTTCTTTCGTATTGAATCAGTTTTGTGTTTTGATAATAATAATGTGGTTACAACCCCAACTGCTGCTTCCAAACTATCATCGATTTCCATTGCTAACTGAAACTTTCTTTCTCTTATCCTTATGCCTTCTCAGGCGTCGGATTGGAGTTCTTCCTGAACCCATGTTTTCCATTCTTTTCTGTCCCTGGCTAATGCCTTCATCTCTCCCAATTACTTTCCTTTGTTCTTTCCAATTTCTTCAATCTGGTCTATCCATTTCCTCCTGGGCCTTCCTCTTTGTCTTTTTCTTGATATTCCCATTTCCATTACATTTCTCGCTATTCTATCTTGCTTCATTCTTACTAGGTGGCCAAACCAGTTCAATTGTTTCTTCTTAATATTTGATATTATTGGGTCTTGATTAGTTATGCTTCTGATTTCTTCGTTCCTTACTTTGTTCCATTTCGTTTTTCCTGCTATTCTCCTTAAATATTTCATTTCCATTGCATTTATTTTTGTTTCATGCTTTTTCTGCAGTACCCAGTTCTCACTGGCATAAGTTATAGTTGGTACTGTAATTTTGTTGTATATTTCCATCTTTGTATTCATATCAATGTAATTTATGGCTTAGTAATGTTCGATTTAAGGAATAATATAATCTTGTTGATTTATTTGCTCTGTTATTAAGTTCTGCTTCTATTTTTCCATCTTCTGTTAAAATACTTTCTAGGTAGTTTTAGGTTGTTACTCTTTCGAATGTTTTGTGATTACATTTCAATTCCCCTGTTTTTCATTTACTATCATTACTTTGGTTTTCTCTGTATTTATTATCATTTTCATCTTTTCTATTTCTCTTGCCAGTAAGTTAATTAGTTTCTGCATTTTATTTCTCGATTTTGATATGAGTACGATATCGTCTGCGTATAGTAGGTGACTTAGTCTGACCGGTAGCATGTTCCTGTACCCAATTATCGTGTCCTTGTCCTTGTCTTTTTATATCCTTCACTATTTTGTCCATACAACAGTGGGCTTAAGCTATCACCTTGTTTTATACCTTTTTTTATTGAAAACTCTTCCGATCTTCGACCTCCTATCTGCACTCTTAATTTGTCAGTCTCGTATGCGCTTTTAATTATATTAATTAGAGCTTTCGGTACTTCTAAGTCTTCCAATACCTCCCAAATTTTATCTTTTTCTACTGTATCAAAAGCTGCCTTCAAGTCTATAAATCCTGAATACATTTCTTCTCCCGCTTCAATTGTATTATCAATTAGTCTTCTTAAAATGTATATATTATCATTTGCTTGCCTTCCTGGTCTGGAAGCTACTTGTTCCTCTTCTAATTTTGCTTCTATATGACTTCTTAATCGAATCTCTAATATTTTCGTATATATTTTAAAGCTGGTTTGGTCTATAATTATTGCACTGTGTTTGATCTCCTTTATTATGTATTGGCAATATATTATTTTCTCATTCTTTGGGGATTTTTTGAGTGTCCCATGCTTCCCTGCATATAAGAAGCAGAAATTCTTTTCCTTTTTCTCCTAACCATTTTATCATCTCTGGCGCTACTTCATCCTCCCCACTGGCTTTTCCTATTTTAAGTTTCTTTATAGCCTCTTCCATATCTCCTCTTTGGAGTGTATGGTATTCATTGCTAACTGAAACAAAATAATTTAATTTGATTCTGGTTTGTGCATCGACGAAGCACAAATTTTCTGCTTCGTATTTTATATTTTATTTTTCAGACTTCATATTTTTCGTTTCTAGAATCCTTGATGTGTGGCCTAGCTTACAGCTCGCTTCCACTTCAGCTCTGTTATATTATAGCAATTTAACGTTACATACATACGATTATATGCAGCTCTATCTTCTTACGACTATTCTTACAGTGGCGCTATGATATGCTCTTTTGTTACATCGCTACCGAGAACACTACTTTATTTAAAGTGATAACTCATCATCATCTCAGCGCTTTATTGTAACAGGTTTTTTGTCACTCCACCGTTTTGTTGTAGTTTTCTCTTATTATAGCGTTCACTTATTAAGTGCTATTTTTGGCTACATTTCCCTTTACAGAGACAATAAATGTTCCTTTAGGAATTAGTAGCAGCTAATTCTTGTATACTTCATACGTCTTCTTTTACAGGATATTTCATTAAAACATGCAAACATTCCTGGAAGAAAATTGCCGTATACAATGATAAAAATTTCCCACAAGATATCCATAGCTCGCTTCCGATATATCAACCTAAAAAGGTGGTGAGTTGAGCTCTCCCAGCTCCCTATATCTTTCTTTTTGTTGCTGTCCCTTTTAATACTTATATAAAATGTCTCGTTGTCGATTAGAGCCCTTTTCAATTCTGCAATTACTTCAATTGTATAAATTAAAGGTTTGAATAAAATAATACACATCTCAAAACCAATTATCTTATTTCAAAGCGTATATATTACAGTAACACGTCATTAAATGAAAACTATTTCCATTTTTAGCTTTGTGAATAAATTATCCATTGTTATATTGGAATTAAATAAATAACATACTATTTTTTTTAAGTGACGTGCTATGAAGTACTTGAAAATAATTATTTCATAAAATTTTAATGCTAGTAGCCAACGTAACGATTTTCAATGAATTGCTAGTTTTTTTCTTTACTTAGAATATTTAAATGGGTTTTAATACAAATAATTTACCAAGTGAACTGCTGAAAAAAGCGCTGCGTCAGCATTTGTTATAAAAAAAGGGAAACATAGATTCAACTAGGATGATGATGTTTTATGGGTTGATAAAGTATTGCTGAAGTAAGCCCCTCTAGCCACTGGCACGATGTAATATAAGAGGATTGTCCTCTTCCCTGTCATTCTTGTGATGTATTTATTTTTGACATCCATATCCAAAGAGACGAAGTACTACAACTGCCAAGGCTTCCACCACGGACAGACGACGTGCAACGTAAACACGAAATGCGTGAAGTGCGGAGGACCACACCGATCCAATGACTGCCTACGACCGAAGACCAAGCCGGCCATCTGCGCAAACTGCCAGGGAGAACACCCGGCAAACTACAAAGGATGCCCAAAAGTCCCAAACAACCAGAAGACAAGGACAACAGCAACAGCAGACAGGAGTCAGCTACGCCCAAGCCGCAGCTAACAACAAAACAACAGATCCTTGAACAGGTGACAAAGCTATTAGCTCAGCTAATGGCTTAAAGTCGCTTGTAATAGATCGGAAGAAAAGAAGACACACTCTATAAGGGTGTTTTCAGCCGAAATTGCCGGCTGAGGACGCACTTTGTAGAGGCTGCGCAAACACACACAACGGAAGACCGCCGAAGAAAAAACCACCGAGGTTACACGGCCAAAGAGAAGACGGCTCGCCCCCAGCTGCTAGCCCTTTTAGCTAGGGACGAGCTGTACGCCGAAACGCGAACTATGATGATGAGATCCATCGGATAAGATGGGGGGAAGTGGTGGAAGTCCTCCCCGGAGATGTACCTCGCTTAGAGATGAACATCCTGGGTGGGACGGGCTCATCAAAGTTGTGTGTGAGACAAAGACAAAGTGTTTTCCGTGTACAGCGATAACGTAAGATCTCATTGAGCGGAAGCAAGCTTTTTTCTGGCTGCAAGAAACAAAGACAAAAACTAACAAGAAAAAAAATTGGTGTCTGATTATAGTTCCTTTCATTATTGCCATTTGGTTTGTTGTAAGTTGAGTCAAATCATTGAGATTGTCTTGGTAACGATTGAATCACAAAGGAATCGTTGATAAGGAAGAATTTGATATCAGATTCTCTTCACAAAAATATGCTGCTATTTCACAAAATGTGGCAGTTTTTAAAAAAAATTTATATCTATAGTAGTAACGGAGTAACCATTATTCATTTGGTTATCAAAAGATAAATAATTAAATTTTTGTAGCATTTATTTATACTTTAATTCCTGAAGCTTCGTGTCTACTATATTGACGGGGATTTTGAGTGTTTCCGTCCTTGTGACTTTCCACAGAAGCAATATAATTCACATTCACAATACAATTCACATTTTCTGCAGATAGGTTGACTAAATTTGTCCATTTTGTGCAGACGTTCTTCAGGGTCGGTCGGTAACTGGTCTTTAAATGTCTCTTATCTAGTTTCATCAGCCTTGTTAAGCTTTACCTTGTTCAGTAAACTCTTTGTATGAAGGTGTTCATCATCTAGCCAGATCCGGGTTTTTATAATGCTATCCAAACTCATATGAAATATGGATTCATCTTCATTCTACATGTACTATAGCAACAGTTGTATCAGTGTGACCTTCTCAAACATTATTTGGAAACTACACGCCTCCCTACACAGCCTAAGAATTGCCATCATGACCTTACAAAAAGTTCCAAGATATATCTAAGGGTATAGAAGGTATCTAAAGGTATAAAAAATGAATATAATCTTAAGCAGCGAACACTGCTTTATAAAATGTGTCAATAAAATTTTTCAAACCTCTAGATGAGATAAGAGGTAACTTTTTTAAAGATCCTCTGAAGTACTAATATTACATCCAGAAGAGAATCTGAGCACCTAAAGCTTATTGAGCGTGTTGTGCAAATCAGAGCTACTGTCACATGACGTCACGTTGACTTTGCCAATTGTCGCAGTACGATTTCAAACAGACCAGACTCGTTGCCCTTTTTAACTAATAAAGTGCTCCATTCTTCTTCACTTTGTTATTTCTAATGGGATATTTGTTACTAAAAAACGTTCAATAACCAATTTTTCTACATTTAAAAAATTTCACCGTACCAACCATAAAAACAATCAGATATTCTTGTTGAATAATCGTCGATAAAAACAATTTAAATTCTGAAACTTAATATTTTTTCCATGTCTCCAATGTTATCGCTTTTATACTTATACAAACACAAATGTCTAAGTAGCGTTTACGACTCGATATCCTCGTTCCATTAATTGACTTCGTAATGCCGTTGGTCGTTTTAAAATGCATCGTGTCATCTGCTTTTAACCTCTCTGGTACCAATATAGTGCCGCCGAATGCACAAGTTATGAGTTCAACGGAATACCACATGATTATTATCGATTGAATTGATTGAACGAAAGTACATTTTTAGATTGTTAAAATTATTTATTCAAATTAGCATTTTCCTATAAAAAAGCTGATAATTTTATTTGATTATTTCACCAATCATTATTAATCACTGTTCCATGAAATTGAAAGGTGACTATATTTTGAAAACAGTGTAACTAGAAGTCCATCGCCGGAACTATGAATTTAAAATCAGCGGAAGTCTTAATCAAATATACAGAAATCCGCCGAAAATTCTATAACTTGCGTAAACGCGGCGGAACATTACATTACATACCTTCCTTTGTCGCCGTCCTTAGGACGCCAGCAGAGTACGACTGATATTTTTTAATACCTAAATTCCGTCTGACGGCGGGCTTAAAAATTATTTTCTCATATTTTCCGTCCCCGAACTCTATTTGATGTCAGACTTACAAAACCAAGGAAATGAATGGAATTATAAACACATTTATATATGATGATATCCTCACATTGTGTATTTGAAGAAGGGAAAATAAATATTTTCATTTCATTCACCCTTCCCCTTGAAATGAAATAGAATAATACTAAACCAACGGAATTCTTACAAAAATACATAAAATAATTAGCCAGCCCCGTTCAGCTTTTAAGTGTCATTCAATGTCCTTCGTGGCATATAGCCAGGGAAGTAGTTGTTGCCTCTTAGTGAATGCACACTATGTAATGCGTTATAACGGTGTTATACTATTACCTTCGACATCGCTTCACTAATATGACAATTTATTTGCAGGAAACTGGAAATAAAGATAGGTATATATTATGTCATACAAATTTCCGCCCCAAGGCTGAATTCTAATTACAAATTCATAATTGCGCTGGCGGAATAGCCGCACAGGTTTAAAAAATCGTATTGTTTTTCGGTTTTCAAATCTTGATCTTGTTCAGTTTACGATACCTACCACCTACACACCCTAGGTGTTAAAAAAGCACTACATTAAAACCAGCCCCGAGGCTTACAAATAATTATAATAACTGCCGCCTTTTATATGAAGTAACGTTTTAATAAGTAGTGAGAGCAACTTTAGACCTTTAATTATAGACTTAACAAACAATGTTAAGACGAAAGGATGAATACAATTTGTAAGAACAAGAAGTAAGTTGTCTGGAAGGATATAAAAATTATAAGGCTTCCTAACAGTAATTTTTTATTGAAAACTGAATATTTTGAAAATTATCACTATTACGTTCGAACTACTAGCATATAGTTCGTTTATAATATGTTTGCAATTTTGACATTTGTAGTAACAATTGCAGCCACTGAACAAAATCTAAATATCCAAAGTGTAAATGGAATAAATAATCATATAAAGGGGGAAGTTACGGTCCAAAAGTTGGCTGCCGTGTTCGAGGTTGCCAGACCAATTTTATCAGAATTTCTTGTGTTGGTTTGTCGTTTTAATTTCATTCGCATTATATAGTTTGTTATTTACTGGACATTTTGAAATTTATGTATTTAATCATCAAAATTTTATAATCTCTGCTCTTATTTTTGAGTTGAATGTAATCTTATGCAATAAAATCAACTACTGGAAAAAAATTACAACTGATACCGAAAAAGGGTTAAAAGGCATTTGACTATCTCACCTAATGATAATTCTTTGTTTTCTATATATTTTATCAATATTCAACTGCGCTTACTTTCCCATTGAATGAGTTTTCGCTTGAAAGATACTATAGTCCACGCATGAGTACCGACAGTTATTCCACCTCAGTTTTTTTATGCAATCCTCTTTATCATCTACTGATGACATAAATGCCTGTTGCCATGGGGCATGGTGCCGTAGTGTTCAATAAACCGAAATTGTTCAAACAATTGCAAGGAATTGTTATTTTCGAATCGGACAAATTTTTTAAATATCTTTTATTGAAATACAATTAAAACATATCCTATGACTTTTCATGATAGAGTTGATATTTCTAGATATATGAATTTTTAAGGGTTCGAAAAATCTCAAATTTGGGTACTTTTGACCCATGAAGTATCTCATATGCTGTAGTAAAATACTAGTATAGTTTATTATACAATGCTATTCAAAAGTCCCCTCCCCTCAGTATTTTGCTTGCTTATATGCTTATTATTATACGTTTTAGCAAACTCTTAACAGTATTGTGTTTGTGAAATAAGAATGTTTAGAAATAATTTAAACGATTCGAATACACAAAAAAATAATTGGAATTATTCAAGATATAAATGAAACAAACAAACATAAATGTTATCATAAAAAACAACATAAAATCAACAGGATTTAGAACCAATAATAAAATCTTCAATTACAATGTTAATATTAAAGTGGATTCAAATGGTGTTGGAAGTATTGTTACTATGAAGTATTCACCCAGAAAATTGACTTACTTTAAATAACTGTGTCCTTAATAATGTTTTTTTCAATGTTTATAAATCTTAAAATACTATTGAATTAAAATAATGGGGTAATTGTCAGTTTCAATAATGAAATAATTGTCAGTTTTGACAGTACCTAATTAATAAATTATTCTTTGAAACTCATGTAGTATCTTTATATTGAAACTTAAACAGTTACGTAAAGTCTTTACATAACTACTTTTCATAACTGATATATGAAGGTTATGACAAATGTGACGTTACCTAACGTCAAGGAGTGACATAAAGTGTCACATTTGATAGCGGAATTAGATAAAAATATAGAATTGTAGGAAAGTGATTTCCTTTATTTTTTTTAGTTTTCTTATAATGTGCGTTTGGTCAGTTGTAAATTTGGCTTAAAATATATCCTTTGTCAGTACAAGGTAAATTATCATTCAGTAGCTCTCAACCAAACTAGAGCTTACATGACTCATTTCCAATAGGAAGAATATTCCAAATTTCAAGTAGGTACAATATTCACAATAGACAAAATGTGTTTTGTATTCATAGAGATTAATTTAATATCTTCTATTATCAACAGTTTCAGTAGTATCGTGTATCTTGCCATACTTACCACATTTTTTAGGAACATTAATGACCTGTCAGTTAATATTAAGATTACTCCAAAAACGGATAGACACGAAATGTGAAATTAACATTTTTTTGTTTACCTGGAATTGTTGAAAACGTATCTAAGGATTTCAAGATTTCAATTCTTAATCTCACCTCCATTAGATAACACTTATTTACGGTCTTGATTTATACCTGGAATTTAGATCGTTGAAACATAATCTCTTAATAATAGAGTCATTTAATTTTATTGGAGATCAGGAGTTATAGAAGTATTTCCAAAACTTTTATACTGTTATAAAAATTGAACCCAAATTTTTATGATAATATCCACAAAACATTTGCAAAGGTCGTTATGAAGAGGCTCTTAGAAATACTTAATGTACAAATATTACGAAATGGTAAAGATTAGGATAGTGAAGTATTTTTTAGCAAAACAGGGGTCAGATCATCTATTAAGAACATTGTTGCTAACAACTTAATTTTTTCATACTTTATTTTCATAGACATGAACAATAATAATTAGGATTACAAACAACAAATCTTTTTTCTCTCGGATTAAAAATATATGCTAGGTTATATTTACATCACAGTGGGTAAACTACGGGTAAACGTGAAGTGAAAGAAATACCATCTTCACCGAGATACTCTAATCGGGTTTAACGGGGAATGTAAATGAAATATGACTTTTAGGTTCTGTTTGGAGCAATCTTTACTGTCGAATAAATTTGGTTTTTGAATATTTCAAGACGTTTAGCTAGTGCAAATGTGAGTTTTGTGTCTTTTTTTTTCATCTATAATTTTATCTATGCCTCCTAAGAAACTTGTTGGTGCTGAACGAAAAATTATCTACAGTCAATGCCAACAGATTCTTCTTAAAACCGTTGTAACTTTTATGGAGTCCGAAGCGGAAGTTATGGAGTTCAAATTCCTTGAAAAATCATCGGTAGCTCATATAAAAAAGTATATTATATATTATCTAATATATTAATCCTGGCATTCGAATTGTCATGAAATATATGGAAAGGTATACATTAATTAAAAAATAAATGGATTCTGTCAAGTGATTTATATGCATCTGCTGCACTTTAAATATGAGTATCTATTCGAGTTTCAGCACTTGCCACTGTATGAACTAATGATATAATATAATGCAATATGATAATTTGAGTTAACCATATAACCAATAAGTATGTCACCACTATTTTTAATAAATAAACCTTTTTACAAGTTCCAATTTTTTGTTTGTTTTACCTTATTAATACATTGTGGAAACCACTTATGGAATAAAATTTTTCATGTCATTATTTTAGAAAATTATAAAAAATGCCGAGACACGTCAACTCTTGAATTGAGTTGTGCGTTATGTAGACATAAGTTTAAATGCACAGGGTGATTCACGCAAGTATGCCATAGTCGGTGTTGTTTTTTTATGAAACACCCTGTATATTTGCATATTTTTGAAATCCTCTTAATGAACAGATTCCAACAAACTAAATAATGTATGGTCAATTATGGATTATACAGGGTGAAATTTTTATTTTTACAGTTATTAAACACATACATAAAATACCTGATGTATTTGATTTTAATACATCAAAATAAATGCTCAAAATGTTCTCCACCTAGTTCTTGGCAGTAGAACTCCTCCTTAACTTTGTTTAAAGTTTGAGGTGAAATATTCCGTATTTCTGTAGTTATCCTGTCTTTGAGGTCTACAATGCTAGTTGGTTGTGTTGCATATACTTTGTTCTTGAGATAACTCCACAGAAAAAAATCTAACTGCGTAAGGTCTGGCGATCTAGCTGGCCACTCAATAGTACAATAGAATCCTGTACATTTACATTTATGTTTACATAACGCACAACTCAATTCAAAAGTTGACGTGTCTCGGCATTTTTTATAATTTTCTAAAATAATGACAAAGAATTTTATTCCATAAGTGGTTTCCACACTGTATAATGTAAATGAGTCTCGACTTTTGGCCGATTTCATCGTTCATTGAAAGTATTTTAACGATATTAAGTACATTTTTAATATTCAAATTTTTTGTATTCTACAAAATAAGAAACCATTAGGAGACAACAACAACAAGTTCGCGTGCAATTTCACGTGGGTTCTTCTCACGTAAAACGCAGACTACGTCTACTTTTAATAATTGCAATGGTATCACACACATTTATTAATATTAAGTCTTTAATACTTCTAAAAGATCCCGATTTGTATGCGTTGCCTCACGTAGTAGCAGTTTGACAAAGGTCTGTTCCTAGCGTGGTGATAGTATTAACCATAAATTTTCATCCTTAAATTAAATAAGTTTTTGTATTATTAATATTCCTACTATTCGCAGAATAGGATAATTCTACTTCAAGATCGCTCCGTAAAATTAGAAGGCACCAGTATGCATCGTATCAATAAAAAAGTGTACAGAAAACAAAATATTAAATATAAACTTCAAAAACGAGTTTTCTTCACCTAAATGGATTATTAATGATGACCAGACTCTTGAAATTCGAATAAACAATAACAAATATAAAGAGATATAAATCAGACTTCAAGACAAACACATTTTCTTGATGACAGGATAGATTGATTCGAACCATATGCTCTTCATTTACAAAACCCCCTTTTTTCAAAAGCAAATACATTGAGAATGTTTTTCGAATTTATAAACAGGTTTAACTTAACATCCGCTAAAGTCGATTTGCTTGGATAACACGTCAATGTCATCTTTCGCAGTGACAGTAAGCTGAGCAGTTCAGGGGGACTTGAATGGATAATTTTTTATTTAACGTTGAAAAACATAAGGAGATTATACTTTAGGGACAATCTCTTTCGTCGGAATATTTATGTCACATGCGTATTAAAATACAGGAATACAAATTGATAGCAAATACTCCATAGTGCTACTCATAAATCGCTTGCTAAAATGTGTTCCAACCAGTGGTAGCGTTCTTTAACGAGCCCAATATCCATGGACTCGGGACCTCGGTTTTACGTCTCCTCCGAAAGACGGCATATCTACATTATACCTCGTGCTCATTGGTATAATGCCTGCGAGCTGTGATATGCTACTCACCCTAGTAGTCTAAAGTGCACCCTAGTAGTCTAAAGTGTTTCGCTGCAGGATGTACGGGCCCTATACGATGGTTTTCCCTGTCATGGTAACCCATCCAAGTACTAACCATGTCCGACCTTGCTTGACTGTAATTATCGCATCAAACGCGTTCCACTACAGTGCTGGGTCGTCGCCCTAATAACTTATTTAATAACCATGTCGTAAGCTTCTTTAGACTTTTTTGGCAACAGATTTTCAGATGCTTTCTTTGCTTTTTTAATAATTTTGTCAGGAATCCCAAAATCCTTGTTCATTTTGACTTCTAACTTTGACACATATAAAATGTCATTTTATGACATTTAAGTTTGTAAACATTCACCTATTAATTCAAACTGGATTTTTTAAAACACTGATTTGTATTGAGATCGGATTGCAATAACGAACTAGTATGACATAAAAGTTTGTATGTACCGCAGGCATAAACAGATGTGTATACCCTCGGGCGACTTACAAATCCTCGGGCCAGAGGCCCTCTGGTACGTAAGACGTCGCCCTCGGGGCATAAACATCTATTTGTACATAAATATCTATTATATGTAGATCTTACTAATTAATTGATTTAAATGAATAATCTAGGATCTTATTCTTACCCAACTACACTGCACTTTCACGGCAAATTTGAAGTGTTTCAGACACGTTTTTGAATTTATAGGGTATCAATATGATAAAAATACACTATATCGTATTTCGTATATCGTATTTCATTCAAGGTGGTTTTGCATACATATTGTAAGCTCCTCAATAAAAAGACAATTCTAGTACTACTTTACATTACATTATTCTTCATTTTTCAAAATAATGATATTTTTTTTTGTTGTCCTTGTGTGTTGCGCGCCAATGTTCTTCGACCAACTAATGAATTTGTTTTAAGCAACATTTGAAAACAAGTTACATTTACTTAAACTGAAAATAATATTCAGAACCATTTCGAAAAACTAATGAATTTAAATACACACTGTTACGTTTTAATTGCGAAAAAGTAATTTGTCACAAAAACAACTTTCGAGGAGTCAACATTACGTTCGAGCAATTAACCTACTTGTAAATAAGCAGGTAAGTATTAAAAAGCATTAAGTATTTTTGAAATACAACATCACTTCAAACGGGAATTTGAATACCATAATGTGTTGTTAACAGTTCATACATTTTTCTTAAATTAACACCGGCGTTTTTATAACAGTTTATAAAACTCACAAGTGAATATTTGTAAAATAATGGTAATTCATATGTAATTCAAGCGTGCTGCTCAAAGATAATAGCCCTCGGCCTGCGGCCTTGGGCTATTATCAAGCAACACGCTTTCAGCATTCTCTATGACAAAATTATCTCGGTATTATCAAGACCCTAGGGGTATTACTACTGAATATATTTCCAAAGACAGTAATCCTTAAGGTGGGTTTCCACCAAAGAAAAAATTACAAACAAACAGTTGCGATCATTAGCAAATGATTGCAAACGTTTGTAATTATTTGTTTGACATTCGTTTTCACCAATAATCGCAGAAACTGCAGGCTCGCAAACATTTGTCAGTGATCCAGCTATACACTCTACTATACTACTATTTATAGATTTAATAATAAAAGAAACGTTGCTGTGTATCCAAAATGGCCCCAAGAAGGAAACGTATTGTTAGTGCCGCATGTTTTGTAATTATGTCCATTTTAATTGGAGAAGAAGATACTAATGAAGTGAAAAAGAGAAAGCATAGGTTTTGGACTTCCCATTTTTTAAATACAAGTCAGTCAATGCAACTCCTAGGTGACATACGAACCAACGACAGAAGCGATCTTTTTAATCTTCTGATGCCCTAGGGGGGTACAAATGTACCCCACATACTGTTTTTTGGGCGTATTTTTGCATTTTGCTTAGAATCAAAAAATGCTGCTGAGTAATCCTAAGTTGGACCTTCATTTATCAGTACATATATCAAAAAAACAGTTTTTTCTTTTTTGTGAAAATAATTAGGTGGGGTACATATTGTGCAAGAATCGAGGGCAATCAAAAATCCATGGGAAGGTGTGTACTCTGCCCTAGAAAATATGACAAGAAGAGCAGAAGTAAGTGTGACAGATGCAGAAACTTTGTTTGTCCTGATCATCATGTAACTACGAAATCAAAAATTTGTTCAAAATGTAGTTTATTGGATCCAGAGTTTTCTAATTAACTTCGTCATGTAAAATATTATTTTTTGTATTTCTTGATTATATTTGTATCGAATATGCTATTAAAATTATATTCAAAAACAAATATTGCTTTTTTATTATTTATATATAAGTAGTAATGAAAATATATAATATGTTGAGAGTTGTAAAGCAAAAAAATGTGGGGTCACAATGTAGGTACTCCCTCCGGCATCCGAAGGAAACCTTTGTCATATGTCAGCGAAAGATTTTAATTTTCTTAATTTGTTACTTGGCAAACGTGATACAAATTACAGAGATTGTATTCCCGTAGAAGTTAGATTGGCAATCACACTTCGGTTTTTAGCGACAGGAGATTCTTATAACAGCCTTATGTATCTATTTAGAGTTTCCAAGTCATTAATATCAAAAATAATTCCTGAAGTATGTACCCAAATTATAGAAGCTTTGTAGGAACACATAAAAGTAAGTATATACACGATATCGTATCTCGTACAATTGTATTAACTGTATGGATTTCTCATTATTCCATTCCATATTGTTATTAGCCATTTATTACTAAATGAATCTGATTCGAAATTGCATATAAACTACTCCTGTTCGCGATCACGTATCCACTAAAAAATCAGCACGCACATACAAACAACAAACCCCTTTGATGTACCGACATCGGCCGGAACACGAACAAATGATTGCAAACGTTTGCAAATGCGCGTGAATACCGTCTCCACCAAGCAAATTTTGGACTAAAAATGTTCGCTAACAATCTCAAACATTTTGCGCGCTTCTTTGTAGGTACTTTTCTCTCGTAAACTTAAATAAAAACCACCCAAGTGAAGCTAATATGATTTATTTAGCTGATTTAGCTGAGTCATATTCACAGCTTCGATTAGTATATACCAAATTATAAAAACCACGAGCAAAAAAAATCACGTTAGTTTAATATTTATTCTATTCTGCTTTTAGTATTTGTTGTTATAGCAACAACAGAAATACAACATCTGTGGAAATTTCAACCATCTAACTATCACGATTCATGTGCAGCCTAGTTACAGTTGTCAGAACCAAACACAAATTTAAAGTGATTTTAATTTTTTATAATTGTGTAGTCAACATGTTGTCGACTTTTTAATTTGGTTTCTTGTACCTATATACTTGACGAGTATCGCACTGATGATGGCGTAACAGCCGAAAGTGTTTTGCAAATTTCAAAAATTAAATTTTGTACACAGAATATACCTACTGTTTTCTTGACTTCCTAGTCATGTGTAAGCAGGTATAAAGATATTCACCTCAATAGCTTCCGTCAAAATAAGAGTTTAACTTTCGTTTCGTTCCAAACCAAACAAACATTGAAAATTTTAAACAAACGTTTTTTCGTCAAAAAATTGCGGGTACCACCCTGTAATGGAGAAGTTTCGTTCGTACAGTAAACATTCTTTGAGAAAACCTTCTACTGCATGAACGTTTTTTGGTGGAAAAATCTTGTTTTAGATAATAAAATAACACTAAGAGTTCATCCATACCTCAAATGTGGTTAGAATCCAAATGAAGGGTTCAATGAAACTCAAAGTCAAACCACAATATATACAGTATGATGCAAAAGTATGGAATAAATTCATTATTTCAGAAACAGACGACTTTTAAAAAAAATCTTAAAACACGTCAATTTTAATTTTTGAATGGCCATCAACTGCTATAGATGTGTTGGACATTACGTCATTAGTGATGGCGTAATGACGTCATCGACGATTTTTTTAAATACAAACCGAGGTCACGTGACAGCTCATTTGAAAGGTCTCCTTATCGCCTTTGCAACAATGTAATCATTTAAATATTTATTTCTACAGTGTTAACCAAAATTATGAACTTTGTTAAGTAACATGGAATTACAATAAATATTCATTCACTGAACTATAATACACTAAGGACCGCCACTGGGAATAAAACAAAATAGTGTTTATTGTTGGTTCCGAAAAAAAATACATTGATAAAAACAATGCTACATTATAATTTGAAATTAATTATTGTAGTAAGTGCTCGGAATTATTTTTACAAAAATATTTAAATCAATATTGTCATTGACTCGTCTTTATTCGTCAATGATCTGTGAATCTGTCAAATAATAGACGTCAAATTTTTACTCTTCGAATTTTTTGCGACATTAATAACAGCATTTACAAAAATGAAACTAACAGAAACAGAACGAATCGAGATTTTAACCATGATTGGTTATGGAGATAGAGTGAGGACTCAAGCAGAAGTTCGTAATTTATTTAATGCTAAATACCCCAATCGCGATCCAATTACTCAATCAGCAGTAAGTAAAATTGAAAAAAAATTTAGAGAAACGGGCCATGTTAAAGATCTTCCCAGAAGCGGTAGAACTTCAATATCCGAAGCCAAAAAACTGGACGTTGTACTGGCGTTTCAAGAAAATCCTCATACAAGTTCTAGGCAGGTCGCACTAGATAATAATGTCCACCAATCAACTGTTGTAAGAGTGCTAAAAAAGGAGAAGTGGCATCCATACAAAGTACATCTGGTCCAGGAGCTATTAGAAGATGACTTTGATAGAAGAATCGAATTCTGCGAAATCGTTATGGAACAATGTAACAGAGATCCGGGTTTCATACAAAAGGTACTTTTTTCAGATGAAGCGTCTTTTATGCTGAACGGTCACGTAAATCGCCAGACATGTCGATATTGGGCAAGTGAAAATCCACATTGGATGGAAGAGTATAGGACACAATATCCCGAGAAGGTGAATGTTTGGGCCGGCATTATAAACAATCAAATTGTAGGGCCATATTTTTTTGAGGAAAACCTAACTGCTGCTAGTTATCTGGAATTTCTTCAAAATTATCTGTTGCCACAGCTGAATCAGCTATTTCCAAATAGAAATGATTTATGGTACCAACAGGATGGGGCTCCCCCACACTATGGCGTTGAGGTACGAAATTACCTTAATAACGTTTTCCCAGGAAGGTGGATAGGAAGGGGGCCTATCGAATGGCCACCAAGGTCTCCAGATTTGACTCCGTTAGACTTTTTTTGTGAGGATATTTAAAGAGCAGAGTATATCAAAGTCGACCGAATAATGTAGAAGAGTTGAGGGAGCGAATCCGAACGGAAATTGCACAAATAACACCTGAAGTCCTCGAAAACGTTACGAAAGAATTTACTGCTCGCCTTTCTCATTGTATCATTGCTGAAGGTCGGCAATTTGAACATTTGTTGTAATTTAATTGTATGTAAGTAAACATTTATTCCAAGTTAATTGTATTAATAAACCAACAGTTTTGGTTAACCCTGTAGAAATAAATATTTAAATGATTACATTGTTGCAAAGGCGATAAGGAGACCTTTCAAATGAGCTGTCACGTGACCTCGGTTTGTATTTAAAAAAATCGTCGATGACGTCATTACGCCATCACTAATGACGTAATGTCCAACACATCTATAGCAGTTGATGGCCATTCAAAAATTAAAATTGACGTGTTTTAAGATTTTTTTCAAAAGTCGTCTGTTTCTGAAATAATGAATTTATTCCATACTTTTGCATCATACTGTATAATGTCCGATGAGACTCAAAACTTGCAACTAGTTTCGGTAACAATTACCATCATCAGGCTGTAACAGGGTACCATTTTCTATTTGTTACAGCCTGATGATGGTAACTGTTACCAAAACTAGTTGCAAGTTTTGAATCTCATCGGACATTAAATATATTGTGGTTTGACTTTGAGTTTCATTGAAACCTTTATTTGATAAAATAACAACCAACCTGCATCAACATTTTCAGTCAAAAATATTGTGTTCGTTCCTTAATACAATATTGCCTACCCCCTACATTTGGCCGTATAAAATAACACTTCCGAGTTACAGTTCAGACATAATAATATGTTATTTGTTAAGCTATTTTGTCAATTTTATTTGATAATTACATCACTTTCCACCATTCCCTCGTACTTACACTCTGAAAATTATTATAAATAGTTTGGTAATTTATTATAAAGACCTCTTCAGATAATTATATATTTCATTGTAAGCTATAGATTCCATAATCCAATCTAACGATCCCCATATTACAGCAAAACGGTTTTTTTCTCAAAACAATTATTTCTGAAAACGTTTTTCTAGGACACCATAAAAAATTCCGCACCGTAGTTAATGTAAATGCAAAATCATACCGCGGGCACAAAACCCATCCTATCTCGAAAAGAGATCGGGGTTTCAGTCCTTGTCTGAAAATCATAAAAGCGTGAAGGTATAATCAACTAGAAATTTAATACATTGTTAAGCCATGGGGTTCCGCTCCTCCCACTGCCTGGGCCCCATTATCAAGCTCTCTTTCATCTTAATGACGTATAGTGAATTACTGAATTCATCTGAGAAAATCTATGGGGTATTCTTTCAGCCCCCGGTCACGATTTATTAAAGAGCAACTGGCAAAAATAGTTTCCATTCATATAAATAATTATTCTTCTAGTTAAATTTTTTGGTTAGGGTAGGTAGGGTGTCAAAAAGTAAAATTGAATTAATCATAAACTAATTGTTATGAAAAAACTAACATGGATCTTTTTATAAACTGGTTTCGAACATACAAGCCAGAATAATTTGATAATGCCGCATAAACTTGAAATATTATCGCCGTTATGATGTTCGAAAATATGTCAAATCACAGTTGACATTTCCATGAAACCACCGAATAGATATATTCGGTGTCCAATACTAATATTATAAAATAGACAATGCTAATACGAACCACCTTGACTTTAGTTGTTCGTTACTGCATACGTCGAAAATGACTATTTTTCTTATTTTATTTTCGTCTGTTTACATGAAACGTGAATGTACTGTCTGTAGCCTATAAAAAAGTTGCCGCAATAATAAACTGTCAGAATAAACATTCACTTATCGTAAACATATATGAACTGCGTTTGTGTGTATTTATTTATGTAATTTTTTTAATGGAAATAAATACACAAGTCAAATATATTCGCTTGTATACTTTTTTGGGTCAATATAATAAGAAATTCAGAAATTTATTAATTTTGGCTAATACCAATAACAAATTCCGTTACAGACACATAACATAATATATTACTCAAATGGTTTCAAAAATTTCATTTGCATTGTCAGGAATAAATTTATATAACTCAGTTTGTCAGAATAAGCTCTTATACAGGGTGGCCCGTAAGTAATGATAAGAAAGATACAGGGTGGCAAAGTTGAAATGTCAAAAATGTTTTCTCAGTAAATTCGAAGATTTTGGATATACAAAATTTGAAGATTCCGAAAGCGTATTGCTTGGTAACAGCCCGACTCCGAGGGCGGAGGGATGTTACCTCAAAGCAACATATACGAGGAAAGTTATGGCAAAATTATTGCAAATTATTAATGTTCTTGCTATATTATAGCTGATGATAAATTTGCTGACATCAGCGCTTACTAACATTATTATTTTTGTGCTAATAAATGAAATGAAAATTATGGAGGGGGGCTTAAAGATGCGAATATCTCAAAAACCAGTAACTTTTGGGACTAATGATATATAGGTTCACCTTTTTGTCGTAAAAATGATGCAGTATTTTCCAATAAATAGAGGAATACCGTTAACGATAAATAAGTTAATCGCACAGTTATACCAATTACATAGCTTTTGTGGCGCTCTTTATATTATGATTTCCCAGGCACCAAAGCCCCTATCTTCAAATTTTTACGTTTTTATATCAAAAATCTTCATTTTAGACATTCCAACTTTGTCAACCTGTACCTTTTTCATCATCAATATTTTATTATTAAGGGAAGTTGCGACAGATTGTTATATATGTATAATAAGAATAAGTCCAGTCTGATGCAACTGAGTTATTAATAATCAATCTGTAGAGCACTTTCTGTTCTCGTTATAGAAAAGTGACTAAACTCCTGTTTGGAAAGATTGAATTTGAAATATGACCGAAACTTTGCTCAAAATTTAATCATTGGGAAATAGAATTTAACTCGGTCGCCGATAAAGAAGAATATGATGTGTTAAGGGCTCGTATTTTCAGAGACCTATTTTGAAATCTAAGCGAAACTTTTGAGCACGATTCCGAATCGCCCTAATATACATACATACATACATACAACATAAGAGTACACGCATTTATGACCAAATGACTTCCAGCTTGTTGTAAATTACTTACGTAAAGCACTTTCTTTAGATTTAATATTACTGGCCTATATATATGTCGAGTAGATTATGGTGCTTTCGACACTCAAAATGCATTGTCGTGCACTGTGTTTCTCACGGTAAATTTATATTATGCATAATAACTGGTTAATAAAATAGATATTAAAAAACATGAATCATCTAGTGATAGTTATTTGGCAAAATAACTAGTTATTGCCTATAATATCCAATATCCAACTGAATAATTATAAAAAATAATAAGAATTTTATAAAAGCGTTGGATTTCTGTTTTAAAAACGTTCACGACCTGTTCTGTAACTAATCGAAAAGTAAGTTTTAACGCCTTTTATAACAAATCAATTATTGTACCTGGAACTCAGAAGTATTTCAAAAAATTGATTATGTTTTATTCGCCCCGATGTCTCATTAAACTTACAGTCGCTAATTAAAAAGTATGGGAGCCAATATCAGTGTTACTCACTGTAATTAGGAATTTTTTAATGAATATTCTACATAAATTGAAAAAAAAACTATGTTAGTCACCATGAGTCACGAACTTTCTTAATTATTCTAAAACGTAAGTAAAAGTTAATTATTTAAAATTATGATGTAACCTTTGTAGGTTGATGTGCTTTACTCACCCATTGGAAATTTGTACAGTTTGGGATTTTTTCAATGAAATGAAGTGCAATAACTTACAAACGACATTCGAAATGAGAAATATCACTCATTGGCTAACTTCAAATAAGAAGCTGTTATCCTTAAAAATTTGCGGTAAAATCAAAATCAAAAAAGTTTCCGGAGAGACATAAGAAAAAAGATTTTATTTTAAAATTTGAATAGCAACTATTTTGTCCTATATTTGCAATAAAACACAGTTTAGAATGTGTCACATCCGTTTTCTCCCTTTATCTTCTTTATAAAATTGTTTTAAATATAATATTTTATAACTAAAATATTTTCAATTCATAAGTGATATTAAATAAGGTGTGTTTATCTAATGTCAGAAAGCTGTAACTGTAAGTAGATTTGGGATTATTCTGCTTCCTAAAATATCAAGAGCTAAACTATTTCAAAGTTATTATTATAAAAAAAAACAATGAAACAGAAATGTAATTATCAAGTTATGATAGAGGCATTGCACTTCTGAAAGTGATGTATAAAGTAACAGCTTACATAATAAGAAACATATTAAACACACATGCACACAAAACCTTAGGAGACCATCAAGGAGGTTTCCGCAAAGGTCGTTTAATTATAGATCACATATATACCATAAAGTTCCCAATAAACAACATTGCATATTATGTTGTTCATAGACCACAATTGACAGACAAAACATGTACAATGTATACTTCTTTTCACGATCAAAAAAACTGTTGATAGAAAGTATAATAAGAGACAGCTTAATACACCTAAAGTTACTATTAAATTATTGTGAAATATTTCGTCAATTTGGAGTACTTGTTGATATAAACTATAGTATAGAGCCACTTATTACATATTTCCAGGGACGTATATAAGGGGAGGGTTTTGGGGGTTCAAACCCTCCCCATAGAAAATACAATAACAATAAAGGTACAATAATTTTTTATTACCATACTGCCGCAATATGAGTATTCATCGGGATGTGACAATAGAAATATATTCCTCAACAATTGTGAATAATTTAGCTGGAGAGGTTAAATTTACTTTTGTGAGCATGATTTCCTGTTTTAATAAAAGCTTCAATTTTCAATCATCTATCACTTTTTAAAATAGGTGCTCCCAAATTAATATACAGGTAACATCTCGGCTGGTATGGGAATGCGGCGAAGAACTTAGAAGACTGGCGACTCGGAACAGTGTAACACTGGATGGGTCCCAGGTCACAAAGGAATCGCTGGCAATGAAAAAGCTGACGAACTTGCAAGAGCAGGATCGTCAACACTGATGAACGGATCCGAACCATCTGTGGGCATCCCCAGATGATCCACTAGGTCATGGTTAAAAGGGTGGGTAGAAGAACAATCCATAAAACTCTGGAAGAATACGCCCAGGCAAACACATGTTGTAAAAGAACTGCTCTCAATGAGTAGGAACAAACTACGCACCATAACGGGGCACTTTCCCACAAAGGAGCACCTGAACAAAATAGGGCTGTATAAGGGAGACCTAACATGCAGGAGATGCAAAAAGGACACTGAAACAGCCCTGCACATATTGTGCAACTGTGAGACGCTGGACCACAGGAGGCAAAAACTAAATGACTGAAGACTTCTACGACCAATCAGCAAAGAACCTGTATGAGCTAATACAGGGAACGGATTGGCTGAATAGGCTTTAGTCTGAATGTTAGGAGAATCCACAATAAGCCCAAGAGACTGAGGTGGTGCCGGCGAAGGGAAATATATATACATGGTTATAACCATTTCAGCAGTAGGGGACAAAACGAAAAACGATGTTTAAAAATACTTGTAGATGTAGCCAAGTCAAACAAATAATTAAAAAAAACCTTAACATTATTCTTGAACTTGAAAAATTGCTTTAGGTCGTGGCACTCGATTTTTTTTGCCTTAGGCGGCGCCTTCAATAGAGCTTTCCTCTTCTAAACCTATCAGATGAAAAAAACCAAAACCCTCAACCTCGATGGTTCGTCGGACTTCTCGGACCATGATGACTAGAATTTAAAAATTATTTATAAACATAAAAACGGCCTTAGAGGCCTAAAGCCTATTCCTGTTTTCCAGACTTCCTTACCTGGTGTACTTATGACATATGTGCTGATAAAATAGGAAACTGTGACAAAAATTGAATGTCGATATTTTTTCTAAAACCCTCATGAAATGAAAAATGCTTCAATTATATAAGCAAATCTAAGCTTAAATTTTTTGTATAAATGTTATCTGCAGCTCGTGGGTTTATTGAGATATGGCACTATAAAGATAACATACCATACATACAATGGAAACCGTTTATACCTGCAAAAATCTCCCACTTTTAAAATGAGAGCTATTTAAAAAATATATAAATGCAGGTATAACTTGCTTGGAGAATTTTAATAACGATGCCATTTATCACAGAAAGCAAATTAATGGATTTCTATAAATTGATGAATTCGTGCAGATACTATTAACGTCGATAGTAAAGAGAAGGTAGATTAAGATGAATAACCGAAAAAATGTGATAAATAGTCTTTAATTCTCTCATTTCATTTGTTAATGGAGTTTGCGAAACATTTTTTTAAACAAAAAATAACAAGCTATTTGTACAATGAAAAAATATCGTAATCTTGGAGGCTTACAGAATGATCATGAAAATTACGAATAAATAGAGTATCGAAAAATGTTCAACTGGAAGATTAAAAGAGTATCTACAAAGCAGGGTGTTTTGTATAATAATTGATTCACAATTGACTTTTTTACGACTTCACGGTCATTTATTTTAAAAGGATGGGTGATGTTAACGATATTTTTTTAGAATATAAACACACCACTCCGTCATGTGCAGGTATGAGAGTCCATACAGCGAGGGCATTTGAAATATGTAACAAAGCTATTGTCATCGTAATCTTGAAAATTTACATCACTCGCCTGACTTAACAGAACGTGATGGGTTTCATTGTTATCAACACAATGGAGTAGAGATCTAACTATAAAGTATGGATTCGACCAAGATTTCGAGTTAACAAAGAAATTCGTTTAATTAGCAATTTCAGGAAAAAGAAAATATCACGATATTCATTTAAATTTTAAATAAAAGTTTGCTGTTATTTCTCCCAATTTAAGTTATACTATTATAATACAGGATGTACCAACCAATTTAACAAAGTTATTTCTCTTTTTTCTTTAAACGTTTTCTCTCTAATAACTACGAATTATTAGTCGACAAGCTTATTTTGGCAAACTGAACAACGTATGCGCAGAAACAACCTGTGGTTAAGAGTAAAAATAGCAAACTCAGTGCTGCATCTAAGTACATGGCATCTTTTTTCATTATTATTATGCATTTGCTTGTGGCAATACTTTGCAGGTAAAAAGAATCCGGCCACAAAAATTTTTATACATTTTCTAAAACGATTCTCTCTTTAACCACTCATTTTATTTTTACAAAAAGTCCATTCTCATGTAGCAATACTGTGCTGGAAACTTTGATGTAATTATGGTCATATCCTCGAATATATACTCCATTCCAAGATATTTTGTTTCGACTTCACACCAACAAGTCTCATTCAAGAGAATCCCAACAGCAGGTAGTCGTTAACCTGATAACAATAGCACATTATCGTATCGTACTTGTTTTTTCAAAAATATGTTGCCTAATAAAATTATTATTTTACAACTGAAATGTTTGGCTGGTAAAATAATATTTAGTTTTAGAATCTAAATTCTACCGACCTCGGTATTTTCCTGATATGTTGGCAGTAGCATTTAATAACTCAAGAATTCGAATCCAAAAATATATTCTTAGTCCAAGAAGGCAGACAGGCTCTTAAGTGTTTACTACTCATCACTTTTATTTACTAGCTACCAAAATTGTGAAAATTGCGTTTTTATATCTAAATCATTGTAGTATCTCACTTAAAACTCTAGCTCCCTCTCTCTCTAGCTGTAGCAAACTTCACAACGGGTAAACCGGAAGGCTATTTATTTAAATATAACAACAAAACTTACAGTCATTTTAAGCCTAACTATTGAAAGCTGTTTGGAAAATATAAGCTTTTAAAATCAGTCAAAAGACACTCTGTATGTTATGCTTATAAACTATTTTGGAAAATATAATAATCATCAAACAATAAATAGTAATTTTCTTTAGTGTGTGAAACTTGTTATGTCTGCTGGTATTGCAATATATGTTTTTGCCGTGACAGAATGAAAACTTAAATTATGTAATTAGTGAAACTTTTTAACGTTGACTTACCAGTTTTGTTGTCAGAACACATTAAGTTAAGATTGATTAACGTCTCTGTTAAAACTAATGGTTGTTGGGAGTTAGTTAGAAGCCGTATTTTTGTATTAAGCTTGGTCGTTAACGATTTTATCCACACAGGGCCAGAGCTGTTCACAGATTTTCAAATATGAAAGCACAGGGTTATTCAATATATCGTACGGTCAATGGAATAACGACATTACTTCGGTATTTGAGAGTATAGAAAATGTGGTTTGGAAATTAAAAATTTTGTTCTATGGTTATTTTAGCTAAATGAAGTCAGATCGTAGAAATTTGTACAGAATTATCAAAGTAGCTAACAATTACTCATAGTATTTTTATATAATATGAATGAGATTTCATCAAAATCGGTCTAGCCGTTTAGGAGGAGTTGCAGACATAAAATAAGATGAATATGGAGCGTATGTGCTTTAGGAGCCTCTCCACTACGACCTTTTCAGATCTATTGCGTGTGCCAACCTGTTATTCTAGAGCTCGTAGTCTAGGGAGGGTTGTGGTTTGTCTTCATCTATGACCTAAAAACTTAGCCTCGTTATGCCTTCGCAGTAGCACAGTAAGAGTACTAAGGCTTCCTGATCTTCTTGGCAAAACCTGCATATGGTTGTGTCTGCGATATTATTCATGTGTTCGCTTAGTCTACAATGCCCTGTCAGAAGCCCAGCCAGTATCCTGATTGTTTTCCTCCGTGAATTTTGGCGAGGGTTCCTTGATGAACTCTTTGACCTGCCTCATTCTTAGCGTTTTGTTCTACCATTCTCGAGACTGTTTTCTTTCAAATACAACTATTTGTTTTTTGCCCCTTCTCGGGCTAGCGATTTGTCTGCCTCTTTATTGCCCTTGTGATCTGAGTGGCCTGGTACCCTAAGGACAATCTTTTATTACTGCCCAGCTCTTGTAGTGTCTCCAAGCAGTCCAAAACAAGTTTGGAATTTATCTGCATGGAACTGATTGCTTTTATTGCAGCGCTACCTACTGGGACCAAATGTGAAACTAAACCATTCAGAGCATCAAACATAAATGAGATTTCATCGAAATCGGTCCAGCCATTTAGGAGGAGCTGCAGACATACACGCGTACAGAATAATTATCCAAAAGGTAAATGAGATAATATTAATATGATAACAGTAACTTAATTTTGTATGATACTCGAAACATTTCTTTATCGTTTATTTACGAACAAAACAAAAAGATTTATTTTCACTATTTGTGAATGCTTGGAAGTATAAAATTAAGTCTGCTCACATACAAATTCATCATATTGTTTGATAAAATCTCTTACGTCAGTTAAAAGTATCTTACTGTTTGCTACTTTGAGAAATGAAACAAAAAAAAGGGATTAGTGTTAAGAGAAATTGCATTTACAGTCCATTGTTAATTAGAATTAAGGCAAATTAATTACTAGAACAATACAAAAATCTCATGATGAGAGCGTAATAAATAAGACAGCTATTTAATATTATAGATAAAGATAATTCAAATTACAAGATCACTGCTCTCATTTTCAAATTAAACAATTAAAAAAGATTGACTCAAGCCTAGCCTGGCTTACCTACACCTGATACAATACAGTTCGTAAGAGCCAAATGGAATAAATTTATTATTCTACTCTACATATTTATAGAAAATATCTAAAAACATTAAATTTGAATTAGAAATTGACATTATCCAACGTGAAAATATGATCTATATCTTCAGCCCCCTACAAGTGTCAGTTACATTCCTTAATTTTTAAAACGTGAAGTATGTGCTAGTGATACGAGTGTTGTCTCTTCAGTATTGCATAGTTAGCACCTGTCAACAAATATCAAATGTCAAAATTAAGTGTCATGTTCAGATAACTCAACGCCAAAGTTTCAAACCGAAATAGTATTAATAGTCCAAGAGCCCCAGCCAAAAGAGTAGGTTCTGAAAAAAATTTACGGGAACAGGTATTTTTTTCTTTGAATATGTTCAGGGGTGTCCCCTGAATGTAAATTCAAATTGGCGTCATGGGGGGGGCTTCACTTCAGCCGCTATCTTGAAAAACACGTTTTATCGAATATCTCGCGAACCGCGCATCTTACGACAAAAATTGCGAGAATCATTATTGTAGATAATAATATTTGCCATCTTTTTTATCGTAAACTTTTTTTTGTATAACGCATAGGTTTTTAATTATAGCGCTTCAAACTTTTTTTAATATGGTTTTTCCTGAATATTTAGTTAATGGTCAATGATAAATTGAATATGATGGTAACTGAATTGTAGAGCATAAAATTTTCTATAAATTTCATTGGAAACTTTTTCCTGTAGCATTTATAGTTTATGAGCTGCAGCTTGGTAAAACTTGCTCCTCGTACATTATCAGAGGCAATATTGCTGGTCTAATAAAACGTGTTTTTCAAGATAGCGGCTGAAGTGAAGCCCCTCCCATGACGCCAACTTGGATTTACATTCGGGGGACACCCCTGAACATATTCAAAGAAAAAAATACCTGTTCCCGTACATTTTTTACAAAAAATACCCGGTTCTCGGCCTATAATCCTAGAAAATTTTCTCGAAGACAGTTGTCTCGACAAGAATTCCTAGCCGAGTTGGCTACTGTTTTTGACAATATCGAATGAATCAGTTAATGATTTCTCGTATGTATGGAGAATTTGAGCGAGGACGGATTAATCTTAAGCCCAGCCAGCATGACAACATTTCAATAGTAGAATATGGCTCTGCCAAATATATCTCGGCAATATTGTTTGCAACACTATAATGAAAATAATTTGTTTCGTAGATGGACTATGCAAGAATAGCTGACGAAATCATTCGCGTCGCAGCGACTTATTTTGTTTTGAACACAAAGTGGATTCGACCTTACGCGTGAAACTTTAGATTACCTAAGTCTAGAAATAAGTCTTGGTAACAAGTTAAAACTACCATTTCACTAGTTTATCGGTTTTCTTCTCTTCCACCTCATTATTTGCGTGAGTTCTCAAGTTTCTGAATTTTTTGTATAGGCTTCATCACTTGATATACCAAAATTTTTCGGCGATAACTGCCCATCCATCTTTTTTAGCATTTCTGTCTTTATAAATTCCAGTTTCCACATTCTATAACTCAGGTTGTGAATGTATTTCATTAATAAACTCAATAATCTTTTCACTCGACCAAGTATTAGTCATAGGCAACACAAAACATGTGTAGCTATATGGTTGGGACACACTGAAAATATTGTCAATATATTATAACCTAGTCTGGCTGTTATTGTTGGCAATGTTGCCAACCACTGTGTGGCAGCTACATATTGCACTAAAAATATTGCCCGCTTAGCACCTTTATCGATGATCGTGAAATTGGAGCATTCTTGGGTATTTCGAAGAGCGCAATCGGATAAATTTCAGTCAGTTTGTGTCAAAAAACTTTAAACTGGTTTAACGCCAGAAAATGCAAAAATATATAATAGTATTGCCAGTGGTGATGAATATAGCATTTCACTTTTATCAACCCGTAAATAAACGCAAGTTCTAAGATGAACCAAAACCGATATTCTCCCTTTTTCGAAGTGTTTGTGTAATGGTGTAATGGTGTAATGGTGTAATGATGTAAATGTAATGGTGTAAATAGTGTTGTTGATTTGTTATTTGAATAAAAATTCAACATTTAATTCAATTGATCTCATTAATCAGACTAATTTGTCAAGTGAAAAAAAAATTGAAAATATCAACGAGATTTATTGGAAATTCCTCGAAATACTCGATCTCCTTTATCGAGAAATGAAAAATAACGGTAAACCAGACTCTGCAACCTTTCTTATTGTTTCTATAAATAAAACTTACTAGATATTATTATTTTAAATTTTGGAATTTAAGAGATAATATAGGTACATTTATTTCAGTTGGAACGGTACTTACTAACTTTATTCATTTTATTACTGATTTGCACCTTTCGAACATTTATTATAAACTCCGGGTATCGGCATTAAAAATTGCACACACAATAACGAATTTAAAAAGTTTGGGTATATTATTGGAATAAAGGTTTTATGAACACCTACCTGCATGTAGTTTATTGTTAAAGGAAGATTACAATGTCTAGTTTATTTACGGCTTAAAGTTCCCATTTATAAAAATTGTAAACGTAGTGCCAGAATGACTAATTCATTACAACTTTCTGGGAAAAAAATATATTTGAAAGCATATGTTTAGTGGGACGGTGATAAATTATAATAGTAATCCCTGACGGCGAAATCCCTAAAACCTCTGCCAACCCAAACGGAAGACGAAGTATAAATCACGTATTATTAAAAATAAATATGTAGTCAACAACGTAAATTGCTTTTTTGGGAAAAAAACTGTACCTAGTTGAAATAAGTTCTGGAAAGCAATAATTAGTTCGGGAAATTTCCCTAAATTATCGAGCTGGAGCTTGCGATGTAGCATTTGAAATTCGAGAATTTTATGATGAAATATTATTAGAATATTCTCAGCATAATATGATGTAATAATATAATATAATGTAATTTCGTATTTCTTAAGATTTTCCAGGAAATATTAGTTGTAATGTCCCTTTTCCCACTTTTATTTTTATTATTATTAATATATTTATTTATTACATGCAATGGATAATTGTTAGATATGGCTAAGTAGCTTATAATATTAATAAATGAAAAATTTAGAGTATCCATACTAGTTGAAAGGTCTAAACTAAATTCCAGTTATCCCATAGCCCACAGGGAACTCAGGGAAAATTCATCACTGAATAGTATAACCTATTTCCAAACTCCATATCAAGGTTTGTCGTTTATTGTCAATTAAGATCAGTTGAGTTTTATAAGCAGCCACAGGTGAAAATCATCCAATGGCTGTTGAGCACAACCCAAACGTATAAATGAATGAATGGGACCTCTTCTTCCAATTATTTTATTTGGATAACTACAGTTGTTACCTATTATTTATTTAAAATAATAAGGCAAGATAAATAGCAACGGCGACTCAATGTGGAGAGCACCTCAGGTGTGAATTCGGAGACCAAACTAATATCAATTCAGGGATTAGTCTTACCGGTTCGCGGGTAATCCTACTTTATTTAAGTTATAGAAGTTATATTGAAGATAATGAGATAATAGATGAAATTAAGAAACCAAATGAATTTAATAAGTTAATAAATCAAGTTAAGGAATGTAATTAAAGTTAATCAAGAAAGGTAAGTGGCGCCACCCTGAATAATATTAGTCGACTTGTTTTTCACCTCACAACTCTCTATCAACAAACCTGGAAATGCTGGAAGGGAAGGAATATGAACAACGTTGTTAAATATCCTGTATTTTACTATTAAAAAAACAAAAGAAGCAAGAAAGAAATGTGATATGATACGATATGATATTATTGAGGAAATCTTATTTATTTCCATTCATCAAAGAAATCAAAGAAACAATATCTAAATAACATAAAAACTCAATTTTATTTTATTACTTATTTCAATCACAGAAGGCGAAAAAAAATGTAATGTAATTAGATTGAATCAATCAATTAATTAAATATACATATTTTAAAGACTTCAACTATATACATGTGAACCTTTTATCAACTGTATAAGAAAAACTAGGAAAACTATACCAAAGAACAAGATAAAAAAACAATATCGCTGTATGTGTGTATCTGGCGCTTATCACTAGGAGGAAAAAATATAAAAGCAAGAATCAGAAATGAAAAGCATATACGTAAATGCAACATACCATTCACATTGAATGAAGTTTGATGTAAACCTCTCACAAGAAATTAAAATTGTTGACCTTATTATCGGTTCATGGTTCACAGGAGAAAGAAAGCTTATTTTTACTACTGGCCATTAAATTGAACCATGCGATGAGCAATGGACATACGTTGCGTATCCCTTTCCTGTTTACATGCTTCGCTTCGAAAAAGAATTTACATATTAGTATTGTGTTCTTAATTTCTCTCTCTTTAGGAGAGAAGAATTGAAATATTTGACCAATATCAGTGTATACTGATCCTCACCAACGGAGATTATCCGTCGCACATTAAATGTAAAAATTTGCCTCTCAGCGGTGATCGGTGCTACAGGTTCTCGACTAGAATCACATGTTGGTGAGGAAAAAGGACTGGCTACTCGCCGTCCGGTAAATATTTAAATTTTCCAATAATAGTTGCCAAATATAGCGTTACACAGTTTAAACAGTCCCCAACTGCTACTGCATAATGGTAAAATGCTCCGTCTTACGGGAAGTGCAAAACATTTTCATCTAAAGCTAGTATCATCGATCTGTTGGTTTCCTAGTTCATTAACAATAAGGAACTCAATAATATTTCAGAGGACATGTAACCGTTTAAGCTTTTTGGTATAAACTAGTGACCAAATTCTTCTTCTGATATTATTTTGACGTTAAGACCTACTTCCTGATTTGAATAAACTCAATATTATTTCTAGAATAAACTATTATCATGCTATTTACTTTAGAAATTGTAGAATGATCAGTCCAAGACACTACTCTGTGAAAGTAAGTCTCGTCGACAAATATAATTTGTGTGTTTATTCCGTAAATATTCAATTTGCCTACTACTAGGGTTCTGATATAATTTTTTTAACAACAACAAGGGTTTTCTATTATTTTGAGTTTTTCTCTATTTCTTGATGAGGGAAATAATCAAAAATATTTTTCAATATTACGAGATAAGAATTGTATTTGTAAGTTAGGCTGCATATTCTCAATTTTAGGAAGGAAGTTATAAAATTTAATGGTACTAATAATATTGAAGAGTATACAAAAAATTGGCACGTTATAACATCCGACATATTCCCATGGTAAAATTTAATTATTGATATCACTTTCCAAGATAAAATAATTTTGTTTTCCATAATTTCCACTTAATTCCTGATTTTCAAGATAACCGCCACTGTATTTCGAAACTAGGACCCGTCTGGAACTATGAGACCGAAACTTTGGATTTATTGTTTGTTAGTTACATAATCATCATATTACGAAAGCCGAAAGCTTACTGTGCAAACAATATAAAATAAAATTTATATACCTGCCTAATTCTCATTTCTTGAAAAACGTAAACTTCTTAAAAAAGGATACGAATAAGATCATAAAGTTTCCAAAACTTAACAATTCCTCGACCATTAAAACTAACATTTAATGCAAATTACAAAACTACAACTTTTATGTTTATGTCTAGAAGATACCTTCGGTTATATTCTGGATTAAGTGTGAAATGACCGTTTACTTTGTGAAAATACGATTTGGAAGCAATAAAGTCGGAGCCTTTTCAAGGAATTTTATTTATACCTCTCTCAATTGTAACGCACAGCCTGCAGCCATATAAACACAGTTTGCATTTTTATTGCTGTATTTTATTGTCTCAATAACATTTTACGCATAATATAAAAAAATCAATAAAGAAAAAACAAGTTTCGATCGCATTACCGAAAGCCAAAAAAATTGAAACTGACTACAAAAATATAATAAAAAAAAAAGCCTGAATATTATAATATTTGGGAAAACTATTGTGAGAAAAATAGGAGCATTTAGAGAACAATGAAAACGTGAATAATAATACATTATAGTTTATAGTTAAAGGTAATCAGTAAATTAATGTCATTATGGTAATAACGTGAGGTGCTCGATATCAATTGTTATAATTTATTACTAGTTCTATTCAGAAATGCAGAGTTGTGTATAAAAATGTAGTACAAAGCAACCCACGCTATTATTTTTAAATAAAGAATCATTTTTAGTTCGATTCACTATGAAGTGTGTTTTTTTTTAGATTTCTTCAAACTGTATGTCAGGTCAAAGTTATGTTTTTGCAAATGGAACACCATATACACTGTGGGCCGAAATAAAGTAGTACATTTTTTAATTGGAAATAATTTTTTGTTTTTTGGGTGATTTATTTTCTTTTTGCAGGGCTAATAACCTAGGATGTCCTTATAAAAAAAAATTATATAGCGGAGTGCATTTGAGCTCGCTGCAAATGAAAACTGTCTTTGCTAAAATTATACTAATATGCTTTTTCGGTAGATAAACTATCCAGAACACTTCAGTAAAAAGGAAATTTTCCCAAATTACCGGATTCGTGAAATACCATTTTTTTATTAAATAACATTTTAACAAATAACACACATAGGAAAACAGTTTGGTAACTTTAAATTTTATATTAATGATACTAAAAGATTTATTTCGATTTATTAATATTAATCCACCTAATGTAATCCAACCCCTCCCAACTCAATCCAATCAGACCTAATCTAGACTATATCTATCTCATAATTTTGGAATAATATGATAATTCCATCGTAATGTTCAACTTTGCAAAATAAAAATGGAAAATCCTAAAATTCATAAAATAAAACATGCACATAAAAGAAAAAAGGAAGAAAATGTAATGATGAGAATAATGATAAAGAAGAACATTTTCGTACGAAATACAAAGTGAATAATTTAAAAAGTAATATCAGAAAAGGTGCATAATTTAAAAAATGCATTTTATACCATTAAACGCAGCTGGTACCGAATTCTGCATTATGCGCCAACAATTTAGATTGAACTAGATATGCAACAATTAGAATTCATGAGATGTAACAGCCCACTTAAAACAATGGGTGTGGGTCAGTAAATACCAGCAGTACTAATAATACCAGACATACAAGTAACGTTCCAATTTTCATCTAACAGTAATGTACGCTTAATTATGCCCACAAAAGAATATATTCGAAAGCTTCTTATAACTAGAAACTTCTATTCATTAACTATACAAGTAGACTCTGCAGGTACCATCATTATATGGGTTCCATAAACTCTGTCCTCATATTCTTGGAACGTGTATAAAGTTTAATTGTTACGAGTACAAATAAAGTAGGTATACACTATTTGCCGAACTATAAATGTTGAATTAACATAATTGTTATATTATTTGTCGAGGTTATAAAAGCCGGTAAACTACGTCAAATATTTTATGTCAGTTAAATCATTAAACAAACGAATGCTGGTCTATTAGCACTTTTCAAAACTTTGCACTTTTGTGCAATAAAAATTCTCATAAAAATACTGGTACTGATAATAAAGTTATTCTTTTTGTTATTAATCTGAAACTTTTAGTCCATTGACTCAAATTTTTCCGTCCATATATCGCATCATCGGGACCACGTTCAACAGTGTCAGCAAAATGGCGGTGTTGAGCTCATTGCTGAGGCATGAAGTAGGCGAGGGGCTGGTTAATTTAGTAGAGTACGAAGGTTGAAGTGCCGTAGGGCTCGCTGGGACCGGCGCTCTAGAAGTGTGTGTTTTACGAAGTTTGTGGGATAGTATGAGAAGACTTATATGAGATTACCATGTATACGGTCGATGTGTGTCTGGTATGTACGGCAAAGGGCACGGATTTTATTAACCATTTCAGGAGTAGTTACAATAAATGCCGGTCCAGGATGTTCAACATCATCCGTGTTTATATGCCAACTTTTAAAAGAAGTGAACCAGTTACAAATTATTCTATGGGATGGAGCATATTCAGGATGATATTTACGTAACTTTTCTTTGGTTTCTTTAATTGTTTTCCCACGTAAAAAATAATGTTTAATTAACACTATTTTTTCTCCATATCTATCCACCAATGAAAACAGTTTTATTTGAATGGAATAGCAAACCACTTTCTTCTAAAATATAGTTTAGGTTTGAAAAGTATAAATACATACATATCTTTGTTAATGTTGAATTTCCACCGCCACAGCGCGAAAATGTGAAAAATAAAAGTAAAGGAGTTGGGGCGGTGGAAGGGGGTGTCGAAAAATTTCCGTTTTAATTTTTAAATGATTATTTTAAAGTCCTCCGTACTTTACAGAGTCAGGCGAACTGAAAATATAAAATTCATTTTTTCGCTCCACCCTAATATATAGTGTGGGAACCACTTATGGAATGAAATTCTTTGTCATTATTTTAAAAAATTATAAAAAATGCAGAGACACATCAACTTTTTAATTGAGTTGGGCGTTATGTAAACATAAATTTAAATGTACAGGGTGATTCACGCAAGTATGCCATAGTCGATGTTGTTTTTTTTTAATGAAACACCCTGTATATTTTCATATTTTTGAGATCCTCATAATGAACCGATTCCAACAAACTAAATAATGTATGGTCAATTATGAATTATACAGGGTGAAATTTTTATTTTTACATTTATTAAACACATACATAAAATACCTGATGTATTTGATTTTAATACATTAAAATAAATGCTCAAAATGTTCTCCACCTAGTTGTTGACAATAGCACAGTCTCCTATAGAACTCCTCCTTAACTTTGTTTAAAGTTTGAGGTGAATTATTCCGTATTTCTGTAGTAACCCTGCCTTTTTCAGCTATCAAATTTCCATCTATAAATATAGGACCAATAATATGGTCGCCTATAATACCGGCCCAAACGTTCACCTTTTGAGGGTACTGAGTATGTGTCTCACGCATCCAATTAGGATTCTGTGCTGAACAATATCTACAGTTCTGTCGGTTTACCTCTCCATTCAATGTGAATGTTGATTCGTCAGAAAAAAGAATGGTACCAAGAGCTATCCCATTTTTGTTCAGCTTATTCATCAATCTTTCGCAGAAATCCATTCTAAGATCTGGATCGTCTTCTGTTAATTCCTGCACAAAAGTTAATTTGTTGGGATGAGGTTTTTCTTTATGAAGACATCTTAGAACAGTTGTATGACTAACATTATTTTCACGGGCAATTTGACGTGTAGGTACTTGAAGTTGGATTCTCTTCGACACTTTACAAAATATCCACTTTCACATCATCTTCATCGAAGTGTGGTTCTCTTTTCAATGGTTTGACATGTCCAAGTTCTCTGAATTGTGCATGAATTTTAGACACAGTACTTTGTGAAATATTAGGCAATTCGGGATACCTGTGATTAAATAAGTTTGCCACTTCAACTTGACTTCTGCAGTTATCCCCGTACCCGATCATCATTAAAATCTCAATTCGGTGAGTCTCAGTAAAATATTTCATTGTTATGTCGACAAGGAAAGAGTGTTTGACAATGATTTTACTTTTTTAGTATAAACTGTCAACACATCAACAACTGAGAGAATAGAAAACAATCCACATTATTTACCAATTTAAAACAATCCACATTATTTACCGATTTTGTCTATGTATAACAAATAACGTATAACAAAAATTGCAAATCGATTTACAACGAATCACAAACGGAATGTCAGAATTTGACGAACAAACCTATTATAGTGTTGAAAAACTGATTCTGATTCTGAGTAGTAGGTTAGTTTACAAACATACGTTACATGGTAGACCCGTAGAGTTCTTCGAACTAAGGTTTGGTATCTTCAGTTTTACGATCGGCTGAGATTAGGTACATACCATTTTAGGGGGCGTTTTTTTTTTAGTTGAGAAGATTATAAATCCTTAAATGGCCGAGCTTACATCTGCCCACAATAGGAGTGTTCGGTCTAGAACCCCAAACACTCTGAAAGCTCGGAAAAATTACAACTATATGTCAAGCGGAATTTCATCTCATGGGAAAGGACACAATAGATCCCAGTCAATGCCCCCTCCAGTACACATACAATAGTACCCCATTCTACATACGTACAAATACATACATACATAATATTATATCTTACTACCAGAAATTCATAGATTTGAATCTCAAATTGTAGTTTGATAAAAATGATTATAAAAGTGACTACATACAGATAACAGCGTTGAACATGACAAGGTCCATTTTTCTTCGCTAGTTTTTCCAGCATTTTCAAAACCATAGGTAAATATAGATTTCATTAATGACAACGTTTTCACACATTGTATAACAATTTAATCAGTAATAGTACTCATCACTTTTTATTAGACACAAAATTTATGAATCCGGTGAAATTTGCACGCTTCACCGTTCGTTTTGCTAACTTAACAGTAATTAACTATAATTGCTTTAGTGTTTTGGTTGACTTCTATATTTACGTAACCTAATTGCGTAAATTTTATCAATGATACATCTGGCAAAAATGTATGAGCTACAAGTACAAAAAATATTACACTATTTCTACATATTTCACACTAATCGGATAATCATTTGTCCATGAAAAACAGAAAATACATTTTTTCTAGATCTCTTTCAACCAGCTGGGACGCCCATGAAGAGGGAATTAAACTTTTTTATCGCCCTAACGTATAAAGTGACGCATAAAAAGTTTTTTATGGATACATCTTCAGGATTATATTTAATAAAAGAGGATGTAAATGCTCGCATATAACAGAAATTAAAGCTATAAAAATCGCTCACAATGTAGCATTTTTTCCGACAATATAGTCTAAACTTTTATATTCAGTAAGAAAATATTCATTAATACCACAAAACGTGTAATATATACATAACCAGCCTGATCCCTCCAACAGTCCAATAAAATGTGAATATATAAACTACCATTCAAAACGTCAGAAGTAATTAGAAATTATTTTATAGAAAATTTTGATATCTACATTTTTTATTCAAAGCTTTTATTTAAATATTTTGGAGACAGAGATAACAGAAGCCATTAATTGTCAACAGCATGAAATATGTCAGCAAGACTTCATTATGCTATCAAATTGCGAAATTATCTATATAAATGCTGTTTTTTCGGCAAGGTGGGTTGGCCAACGTGGATATAAATAGTGGTCGCCTTGATAACGAGACGAGACAATAGGTTGCATTAATAAAAGAAGTGAATAGGGAGCAAAAATGTTTGAAAGATTGGACAAAAAATAAATATATGAGCGTATAGAGGATATTTTTGGACACAAATCGAAGACAAGGATTTTTACTCACCCCAACGTACAACCTTCGACTATATAGATTCCTCCGAAACCGTAGGACATGAAAAATTGAGACCCCGAAATGGATCGCATAAAAGTTTTTCGCCTGCCAAAAAAAATTACGCCCCCCGACCGCGTCCGCCCGTTCAGAGTTCTAGGGACCCGGCGGTACAAGCTTTTTTATTATTTGAGCTATCGAAATGAAACAAAAACCATTCGATTCGTAAAAATCGTACGAGTCTATAGATAGCATAAAAAGGGGGGGTCAACCTGAAAATATATACAGGTTTGGTCAAAAATAAATAGGAGTCGAAAAAGAAAAATTTTTTGAGTTGCCCACCTAAAGGGGGGTATATATCAACTCGGAATGATAATATTTTGGGAATCTTCCTCATTTGAGGTGCCTATAATGCAAAAAAAAATTTTGGACAATTGACCCCCCCCCCCCCCAAAACCCCCCAACCATTACCCCCAATTGATTGGGGGGGGCTTCATGGTGTTTTTAGGTATCAGTCGGTATGGCATATAGCTGCATTAGTGAAATTTTTGACCTAACCTCAAAATTTGGCGCCACTTGTGGCGCCCTCTATATTGACATTTAATTTTTTCTAATAATGGATTCCGATAGAGTCGAACATGGAAATTTTCATGGCCATAATAAAAATTTTCAAAAAAATATTTTAGTTTTTTTTACAAGGTTTTGACTTTTTTCCGAAATTTTTATTATGACCCCCTCATGTTTTATATAGTCAATAGTTATTTAAATATATAATCATTATTCTAATAATCATCATTGTTATCACAGTCGTAATATAATTAAAATGAAACATTAATAACGTAACGTAACTTCTACAATCATAAATTTTCGTGGACCCACGCTTACGAATTGTGATCCCCCATTCTTTTGTTACACCAACGTAGACTCCGACGAGTCTCTAGTGCTAACAAAATCCAAGGAATTGTTACAAAGTGAATATTTAAGCTCTTTCGCGCATAACTCAATTCCTGAGTTTTTGGAATCAGTATTTCATGAGCTTTCAAAAGCGGTGTCGGGTTTTGGTGAATTTGCCAAAGGTCATAAACATATTTTATTGTAGGTAATTTTGGCAAGAATCTTTTTCAGATATAAAATTCAACATGAAATCTGGCCACTCTTTATGTTCTGTTTTTTATTACTGATCACTGATAAATCCGTTGCTGGTATTTAAAGTTACAGTTTTTCAATTTTCGTGGCCAACACTGTATACCTACTTCAATCATTTTTCCTTGCCCTTATCGATAAATTAACCAATGATGTCTTAAAACGTATATATTGATAATGGTATTAAACCATAATATTCACAACTCCAAATATAGAGTCATAAAAGCCTACCTGAAAAGTGTTTTGGAAAAATTACCTCTAGGATTATGATCATAAAAATCGACAAGAGACTTTCTCATTCCAAAAAATGAAGAGATGAATGTCCCGTTAAGAGGGATCAAATACGGTTAGAAGCTGGTGTATCCGTAGCATGATTATGATTATTATAAGAATTGACCTGTCAAGCTTTTGTATGATTATATAAAACTAGATCAATTAAGAGGGTTAATATCCAGCGGGCTATACAGTGCTATTCAAAAGTCCCCTCCCCCCCTCGTATCTTTTGAACGGCTACACTTACACTAATAAAATTTTGAGGGTGAAAATAAAGTGTTGTAAACTTCTCTACGAATGGTAACAGGTGACGTAATAATAATAGATGACGTCACAGTGCCACTCTGGCTAATAATTTCAAATAGGACCTTATGGCAAGTGATATCTCGTTTGAAAGGCATCGACATTGGCTACATAGCCATATTAATTTTGTTTGAATTTAAACTAATTTTGACGGATAAATTAAATAAATACCAAAATTATTGAAATTATTTTTTTAAATATAATTAATCAAACATCAACAATGGATTCTTATAGCAAGTGTACGAAATGTGCTCCGTCTACTTCCTGACAGTAATACATCCTATTAGTAAACTCTTGTCGTACTCGTTCGAATGTGTCAGCTGAAATTGCATTGCATTCTTCAATAATTCTTTCTTTCAAAACGCCAATGCTATCTGATGCCGTAGTATAAACCTTGGATTTCAAGTATCCCCATAGAAAAAAATTTAATGCTGTCAGATCTGGTGACCGAGGTGGCCATTCTATAGGACCTCGCCGGCCGATCCATCTACCCAGATATTGTTCATCCAGGTAACGTCTTACTGCACCATAATAATGTGCGGGAGCACCATCTTGTTGAAATGTTATTTCCAGATGGCCGAATTCATCTGGATTATCTTCGAGAATTTCAAGAATTAACGGCTCAATTGCATTTTGTAACATCTCCAGATACACTTCACCGCTTAAATTTGAATTCAGGAAGACAGGACCAACAATGTGGTTTCCCAAAATACCTGCCCAAACATTGACTTTTTCTGGAAATTGGGTATGTTGTTCACGAAAGGTGAATTTTTAGCCAACACTCTCTGTACTGTACTTTTACTTACTTCACAGATAGACGCAACTTTAGTTGAAGAGGAAGTAGGGTTCACCACCATTTCAGCAACTATATCAATTTTTTTATCATCACTATGTTGGTCGACCAGATCGTTTGGTATCTTGAATACTACCTGTTGCTTCAAACTTGTGAAGAAGCTCCCTCAAATAAGTTCTCGAGATAGGGCGATCTGGGTATCTCTCATTAAATAAACGTTCCGCTTCATAGATATTCTTTTTAGATTCACCAATTATTAAGATAGCTGCTACTTTGTCGGCTTGAGTACGTACCATTTTGCCTATGTAAACTCTTAAACGTCTCGTTAAACAATAAGAAAATTAAATATTTAAGCTATTTAGAAAAATTTTGCAAGGCAACAAATACAGATAAATTAAAAACATCAATTTTTTGATAACTAACCAGAGGCGGACTGAAAAATCTTCAATATTTAAATGTGAAATAATAATTTTGGTATTTATTTAATTTTTATAAGGTATTAATTTATTTGTGCGTATAATAGAATGTATTAAGTGAGTTAATTTAATTGTAAAAATTTGCATTCGCCATGGTCATACAATAAGTCTGTTGAAATAAGTTCCCTTTTTGTGTTTTCACTTCTATCGGCAGTCTCCGTGACTGCCCGCTTCTTTTTCAGTTACTATAACTAGAAAGACGGATCTGTAAAGAAACCGCAACCGCATTTTCGATTATAGAAAATCGAGATTAAAGAATACTTCGCCGTGTATTCGTTTCAAAAGAAGATTGTCACAATAAATGCAATTAAGTTTCAGTGGAAAATGTGTAGTTAATGCTTTTTGTTTTCATTTGTTCCAAGCATACTTCAAAATAATTGGTTGAAAACTCTGAACTGAAGTAACCGAAGAGTTACGAACAAGTGCTCAGTTCAAAACTGAAACGTAAGCCAACGTTCTATTTCGAACAAGTTAAATACTCTTGAGTAATGGTTTTCAATTCCATTAGAAAAGAGATTTTATCAAAGCTAGAACAAAAGCGACAAAATGAAAATAGATGAACTAATGGAATTATATAATTTCATATTATCAATACACAGCGACTATGGAGATCATAAGCGTCATTAAGGTAGACAGAAAATTACAATAAAAGAGATTTAAGAAACGCCTTCAAGTTTTGCACATTGCATGAGGGTCTTAATAAGTCCACTAATTCACATTGAAGCTGCGCCTATTGTCGCGTCGTTGTAGACATTGAATGAGAAGACTGCGTTTCATTACAATAGTCACACTTTGGTTTAGGATCGTTGCTGAAGAGATGACTGTGTGTAAGCCAAGTGTGGCCTGAACGTAGTCTAGTTTAGAAACACTTAATCACGGCAATTGGGGATAATTGTAGATTCATTGGGGTAGTATTCTGGAATTGTGTAGTTTAGCTTTGTTAGGTAACGTCTGATTCATACATAGTAAGGTTTGGAAGTTCTCGGTTTTAGGAGAGAATTTTAAAAGTTTTCTGTAACGCAATTGTGACGTGTGGTGTTGGAGATTATTTGCCTTATTCTTGCCAGGCTGGCCCGGACATTCTTCTGTCTTCAAGCAGTGGTTCATTTACTTGGTTGCATAGGCTATCAATTAATGTTGAATGTAATGCGCCTGTAATAATTCGTAAAACTGTATGTGAACAGTTTTTACCGGTTCATGAGTGTTACTCGAAGTCGTGTATGCAATTGAGCCGTAGTCTAGTTTGGACCTGATTAGTATGCGGTATAGCGTTAGTAGAGTTTCTCGGTCAGCACCCCAATTTTAATATTTGAATATTCATAAAAACGTCACATCTTTCTGGATTTTATTTTATTTTAATAGAAATTTGACGAGAAACGGGTAGAAACAAAATGACAAGAATGTTATAAATCCCATTCAATGGTTTGTGAAATCGTTAGCAAATAACAAAAATTTAAATGGGACCTAAAAATGCCTGATTGATTGATTATTCTGTTTACAATATCACAAACATAAAATTTCTTTACCACAAACAAAAACCCACAGACATTGAAATTTTTGTCGTTTAAAACCACTATTGCATTGAAAAATCTGCTTAAAGTTATAGTCCGGTCAAATTTGCCGTTAAAAATAATAGTGAAGCTAAAAAAATTCCAAGAGCTGAAAATCACCAACAAATGAGGATCCGTATGATACCAGCGAGGAGATATGTGATGCATCGCAATTGATGCAATTGATGCAATTGACGCAATTCACTTACTCCCAAGAAGGAGAAGAACAAGAAGCAGGAAAGCAGAAGTATTAGACGAGTATAAATCTGAAGAAAAATGTTAATTTTTTCAAAATGTATACCGTTTCCATTCCCAATACTATTATTTTTGGATTATTCAATAGTTTCAAATTAAAACCCATTTTTGAGACCTTTGACCCTGAATAAAATTTTTCCCAGGTACGGGATCGATAAGGAATTTTCAGCATTCATTTATAATGGTGTCCCGAATATTCATACAATTTTTAGCTCTATGCGAATTTTTTTACCCTCAGTTAACCGGACTATTAGTTCTGTTTTGTTTTTAGTATTAAATCTGTATCCGCAAATACATTTCGAAAGCTTTCAACTTTCCGAATTCCGTTCACTTCTGTATTCTTTCGAAGTTTTCACAAAATCCTATCTGAATAAATTTTAAACATATCAAACTAGAAGCAGTAGAGCTCCAGCACTTTTATTTGTATTTCCTTTCTGTAAATTCCAACCGTGGAAATATTCACTTACAATAGCAATTTGAATAGAAAATCCATCAACATAAAAACATAATAGTTGACAGTTTTTCTCATCAACTTGTTCAGAATTCAAACAAAAACTTACCCGGTATAAATACAACCATAAATTGCAAAGTGAAAATATGCAAGATACAGTGGTTTTTAGTATTCATCTTCTCCACTTTGAAAGTTACAATTAGCTTTTCACGCTGTTTTTTATTCAAAAGAGGATTGTATGAAATAAAAGAGCATGCAAGATTCATCATTCGCAATTTACTGACCTTGCAAGAAATTGCTGCAATTTCTTACATGCTGCATTGCATCATGTCAAGCGAATCACGGTTCAAGTAGTTTCACGACACTCTGACTTGCCCAAATCCACTGTTTGGTAATATCACCGTACACTAACTACCGACAAGTAAATTCACTTCGTCGATTTATGGGTTACCGAAAATTTCCTCACCCCTACTATCGTCTGGCGAGTTCTGGCTAGTTTAAATAGAGTATTGAATGTTGTATTATGATAACAGTCGTGTAAGACGCCAGAGAAATGATGAACCAAAATTTTCAAACGTTCCGACGCAAATGAATTTACTTGTCGGTAGTTAGTGTACGGTGGTAATATACTCGTGTGAAGTTATGTGTAGAATGATATGTGACAGAATTTTGGAAGAAAAAGAAAGAAAAAGGTAGAACGTGTCGCGGGACACACGGTAGGAACTTTAGTTCCTTTTAAGCAAAAATCATGTAATACATCTGACGTTATAGATAAACAATTTGCTTATTCCTTGGTGGTCGAGTACTCTAATGGCGATTTGGTGTGTTTTCCACATTCCAAAGTTTAATAATAATGTTGACGGTAGGTGTGCTCGTTTTCGCGAATCTCCTACCTCTCCTAGGTATTACGTTAATTGCATTGAGGAATTCCTAAACTAACATTAGGAAATGTTTTTTGAAATCGGGCATTAGTATTGGGTAAATCTTAATGATATTATTTCAATAACAGGTTCAGGTTTGAAAAATCAAAAGATTTATTTTTGCATTGTCAACAATTTTACTTAGTACTTCTAAATTGAAAAAACATTAGAATAAAGTGATCAAATTATTTTGTTAGACAATAGTTGCCCCCTTCTATTATTTAATCACGGCACAAAGAACTTCCTGTTTAAACTAACCTCCAAACTACCATATCATATCATTTAACGTAATCGTCGACAGGAAAACCAATTTAGATGCACGTTATACGGAGTTTTATTACACATCTTTTGTTTTTTGGTAATTCTATGGAATAATTATACGTATGAATACGACGTTAATATTTATTACGCCTATTGTTGTTCTATGAAAAAATTCAATCAAAGGGACAATAGGATACCTAATTTGATTATGTATGTGTAGTGTAGTGTGTAGTATTCATTCACTGATACCTGAAAAATGTATCTTCTACTCAGTTCCTAAAAGTTCTAATCATTTAAGGAACATGCAAGCTTTCTCTTTCTATCCAGTATTTCTTGGTGCTTGCGAATCTATCTGTAACGAAAATTAAAAACTCTCACCAATTCTATCAAATATTTACATGGAACATTTTGAAGCCAAAATAGTAAATAATCAAAAATTAAAACCAATTGTCTGGTGGAGATATGTAGACGGCATTTTTGCAATATGACCTTATGACAGTATCTCTGAATGATTTTTTAATAAATATAAATGAAGGAGAAAAATCTATAAAATTTGAAATTGAAATTGAAAATAACAATTTTTTACCATTTTTGGATATTCTTATCAATAAAACACCTACAGGGTATGAAACAAGTGTTTATCGGAAGCCAACACACACTAATAGGTATTTGAATTTTGAATCAAATCATGCTATAAGCGTTAAAAAAGGGGTAGTAAAATCTTTATACGATAGGGCCAGAATCATTTGTTCTAATGATAATCATTTCACAAAGCAGAAAACTACTGAAAAATGTTTTAAATGCCAATAATTACCCGGCAGAATTTATAAATAAAGAAATCAAGAATATAGAGAAGGGCTCATTGTTAATACCCCATAATAATAACAATAATATTAATAATTCAGCTAACATAATTTTTAAAAACTTGACAATACCGTATGTTAAGGGTTTATCAGAAAGAATTAAGAAAATTGGTAATCATTTCAATATTCGAACCAGCTTTAAATCTAACAATACTTTGAGATCTATCTTAACAAAAATTGAAAGTCTGAATAAGTGAACATAAAAAAATATATCAAAGATAGGGAGTTCTTTAAGTCAGGTATTTGTGAGCATGCTTGGGAAAAGGGGTAAAATTCAATGGGATTCGACAAAAATAATATTGAAAGAGCCCAATAATAAAAGACGAAAAATCAAAGAAAGTGCTTTAATACAACTAAATGCTGATAAATGTGTAGCTAGTATTTCAGCCGAATGTAGTCAAATTTGGTTACCAATTTTAGAAAGAGAAATTTCCAATAATCAATTACCTACGTTATCAGGATAGCATCAAGAGTTTTATCCAGGTTTTCTTATGATTTATCATTGGAATAGTTGTTAATCGATACACACTTCAATACACAAAATCACCAAACTGAGTTATACATGTTTTGAAAACAAAAATAATCATACACAAAAAAGTAACAACAAACGCGTTTTATTAACAACATTTCCAAAATAAGCGAAAAAAAGCGTTATCCCAATAAAAACCGTTCCTGGAACGTGCACTTCACTGGATTCCATTTCTGGTAGACTATCATATCGTTAGAATGTCATGAAATAAAATATTTAATTTCACATTTTACCAGAAGTGTGATCTACTATGAATGCCATTGCAATTTTTTAATCAATATTTCACAGTAGATCTGGATGCGTTATAGAAGGTCCGATTTTGAATTCAAAAGCGGTTTTCAAAAATACAGATATATAGAGCAACAAATCGGTTTGTGATAAAATGTTGCAAAGTAGGTCATACTGCCGAAAATGACAGTTCGTTGCATGCACTCTTTGCCTTTGATTATTCGCAAAGCATGGTTTTTGTATCTAGCTTCTTCTTTATGTCTACATTCCTTATTCTGTCTCATTTAGATATTCCTTTCAGAAATCTCATCAGTTATTTCATTTCTATAGATTGTATTCTACTCTTCATTTTTTGGTCCAGTACACACGTTTCGCTGCCATAAGTAAGTATTGGTCTATAAAATGTTTGGAATACTGTCATTTTGGTTCTTTTTGAGATTTCCTTCTTATTAATAAATCCAGGTTTTAGCATGTGGTAAGTTATCTGGCTTTTCCTGTTCTTTCCATAATATCCCTTCCCTCATGGTTATCAGTGCTGTCAATTGTTGTTCCTACGTATTTAAAGTAGGTAACTTGAACGATTATACTTTTGTTAGTTCTTATATCCAACCTTTGTTGATTCTTTGCTACCAGCATTATTTGCATTTATTTCCATTCCATTCAATTTTAGAATCCTATTCCAAATGTCTATATTTTTTTGAAGACATTTCTCTGTATTGGCCGTTATAACTAGATCGTCAGCAAATGCAAATTCACGTATCTTAACTGTTCTTAGTTGTTCATACCTACAGAAAGCCCCTGTGTATCTGTTTTGGTTTGCTTTATTATGTGGTCCATGAAAATATTGAATTGCCTTAATCCCTGTTTTGTCTAAGATGTTTGACATAGACCAAGGCCCAGACAAATTTAACTCATCACTACATACATTGTCCATTATGATCACATTATTTTGTGGTATGTTTTTTAAAAGCCGATACCAAACCAATTTTCGAATAGTAGAACGTCAGTGTCCATAGGAAAATATGCTGCCAGTTCGATAGAAAGCAGTTTTCTTAACCTACATGTATTACTGTTATTCTTTTCACTTTATTTCAATGAGCTTGCGTTTGGAATTTTGTTGAAAAATAATTTCAACCTATTCATGCCACGTGTTTATAGCACTAACGTCAAGGTAGACAATTGGTTGATTTTGTCCTCTATATCGCTTTATAATTGTTGAATAAATAAATAGGACGCCATTTCCGCAAACGTTGAGATGCCCTTATGATTCGCCGTTTATTCGATGTATGAAACTTGTTTTTAGTAAGTAATTATTCCTAGGCTTGAAATGCTACAATGAATGTCTGTTTCATCATTCATTTTGTCAATATTTTCAAGTTGAGCCAGGATAGATACTGATTGCTATTCATAATCTTGTTATATTTTTCTTCTCAATAAATTCAAGTCAGTTCTAAATTTAACAGAATCACTTTGCTCTTTTCTGTAAACGATAGATTTTTTGTATTGTATCTTCTAGGGCACCTAAAAATCTCCTGGATTCCATCTTTTTATTTTGTCATACATCACTGTTACTTCCAGAATAGTTTTTAACGTTGCTAGTGATACATTTCTTCTCTGCTTAAGTTTTTCCATCGGCAACCATTTCTAGATATTCAGTTTTTTCACCAAAAACATTTTTCAGGTTTCTAGAAATTGAATAAAATTTATGTAATCGTGTTATTATTACGATATCGTCTTCATTGAATATAACTTGGTGGCTTATATAATACATTATCGATTTTGGATATATTTAGCTGTCTCATATCATAGTTTCCAGAACTAAATTCAATAGAACTGTCGAAAATGCATACCCTTGTCTTAAATCACCATTCACATCAAATGCTTTTGATACTGTGCTTTCCAACAAAACTTTAAACATTTAATATCTTGTCTAAAAATCGGAGTGAAATGTTAGCTGCTATCAAAAATTTACTTTAAAAATACCAGGGTAATAGCAAACTGACGGAATAAAAGAAATTTCGACCTTTATCGCCCTTTGATTCATTGTTAAGATTTTTTAATAAAGGTTGACATGTTTTTGTAGTCATTAGTACGAAATTTCAAAGTTCAAGTATACACTTTACATATAAATAATACGTTTAGGTCAAAGTAAAAGCTAACGAATTGCAAAATAATTCAAACATTTCAAAAAACTTAAAATGTAAACCAAACAGCAGGCACCGACTGCTAGTTTAAATAATTGCCCATTATTCTTTTTTCATTCAAAGTCTACAAAGTATGCATCATTCATTTGGCTTTGTTCATGTAAGCCTTGTTAAGATGCATATGATGCCGTTCATGTTCATAAATAAAGGTATTCTCCGTTTAAGTTCTTTTAGTTTGAATTCATCATATATTACGGGTCGCATTGTGATTGTTAGAAAAGGTGTTTTTAAACCCATAGTTATACCATCATTATTTTCGGTCTTTTATTCGTTTAGAGTTCTCCGTACCTTCAAATTTAACTGTAATGAATTGCTAATAATAAAAGAATTCTTTGTATTTGATATTTTATTCATACATAGAAAGAACAACTTATTTAAAGAACTAATAAGGACACACTAACGTAGATACAGTTATTGAATGTCTCAATTATGAATAACACAGCTAACTATAAAGAAAAAAATTAATGACATCCAAAAATTTTATATTTATCAGTTCTGCTTTAGGGAAATGAAGATTTTTATTGTAAGCTCGAAGATCTGACGCATCTTTTTTACATAAAAGAAGCGATCGATCATACCTCCTTTGACTTCATAAAAGCTGCAAGACATGAAGCAGACGACACCACAGCAGTGGATGAAAAATTTGCTTTCCAACAGGACGTCAATGACAACTTTATTTGAAGATTCTATGGAGGTCTCGATAACGAAGAGATGAACAAAGGGAGGAGTATTGAACAGAAGGGGGTTTGATCTGACAATACTATACTTTATATCGAAGTTAATTCAACATGCTCTCGAAACGGTGAAGAAGTGGTGAATAAGGAATGCCTGAGAGTATTTCCTGCAAATTCTCTTCACTAGAAAAAAAAATTTAGAGCCTCTTCACTGTTCAGATGTATCTGAACCAGGAGATCAATGATCTAGCAATTAAAGGAAAAATAGCTGCCAAACGGTCGTTAACTATGGTCAAAAACTCCACCTTAGGATCTGCACATGAAGGAGAAGCTAGAATGGATACATACAGGCTTTTACGAATGACACCAACAGTCACTCCAAAATAACAGATGTTATGACATACTTGCTTCATGAAATGAAAATTGATAGTATACAGACCATAATCAACGACAACAATAACCCTTTAAACTGCAACGGTTTGGAAACTAGCAGTCAGGGTGAACCTTCGAAGTGGCGTCGAATTTGGTACTCACCGGTCTCTGTACCCTAAGGAAACTCAGGCATACATTTGCGATCTACAGGGCTAAACATTTATGTTGCTTGTGCGTGGAAACAGCCCCATCACTTCGAATGTGAAATTCTTACTCGGACTTGGAATTTTAAACTCCTATAGAAAAATGCCCATGGGAGGATTCTCCACATTTTTATACCTACATAATTTTTGTTGTAGCTAAGATTTGAATAGTTTTAGAAAAATATATACCTGGTTCCAGTAAACTACTTTTTTGAAAATTTCATTTGAAGTAACGATATAAGTTGGAAGATTACAGCTTTTTCAAATAGTTATATTTTGTCCTGGTTTTATCTCAAGTTTATTGGTCTCCCTTACTATCTTCACTATTCTGGTTGATTGTTGTATCTTTTTGTGTTTTTCAATATATTTCCCATAAATATGAAAGCATATGGATATGGACCAATATTATTCAATATTTACCTTAATAATCTCTTCTTATTGAATACCCACTCAAAAATTATCAGTTTTGCGGATGACACAGTCATGTTCTGCGAGGACGATGACTGGTTCAATCTGAAACTTAAGCTAGAATACGACCTGTGAAAAATTAAGGAATGGTTCGACTATAGATTACTATCAATCAATTTCGATAAAACGTACTACTTACCTTTCAGTAGCTATGATGTTTTCCTTCCAAAATATGGCATAGCGATATCCGACATGTCTGTCATAAGACCTGTCAATAAAATAAAATACCTCGGCATAATTCTAGATAAGCATCTAAGATGGGACCAACATGTACTACATCTCGTGAAAAAATTACGATGCATTCTGTACATATTCAAAAAGATAATAGGCATACTCAACCATAAACAAAAAATAATTTTGTACAAAAGTTTGGTAGAAACACACTTGACCTACGGCATAATTGGTTGGGGAGGAGTCTCTAAAACACATCTGCATTCCCTTGAAGTCATTCAAAGACGCTTTTTAAGATGTATTTTGCAAAAATCATACGATTATCCTAGCAACCTCCTCTACTCGGAAACTGCAATATTCGACCCAAGGAAACTATTTTCAAAAATATAACTACAGTTCAATATAAACACAAAAACGAATTGATCCATAACTAGACCCGCCACAAAAGAACCATTTTCTAGGCCCAAAACTCTTTAGCGATCTGCCAGAAGCACTAAAATGTGAGCCAAACCCTAGAAAATTTAAAAATAAGCTCAAACTGTTACTCATAAAATATTGGTACATATTGTAAATTTTTCCATTATTACTGAATGAAGATTATTATTATTATTATTATATCACCTTTATAAAATCCTGCATGTAAATGTATAAAATATCAAAAAATCATAATGAATGATTTGCCAAATACGCAAAACAAACAATTTGAAGTCACTTTATGTTAGTCACCGTAAAAGGCATTCCGTTTCTCAACGAATCTAACCTTTGGACTCGCCCGCATTACAAAAAACACAGCCAGATTTCAAAGTCGTATTCCAAGAATAAGTGAAAAGTTCAATCACAAAGGTATTCTGATAAAGTACGTAATAAATAATTCAATAGGCTAGAGCAGTGATTCCTAAAGTGGTCTATATCGACCCCCAGAGGTCTACGTTAACGAAAAAAAAAATTGGGGGTCCATGAAATGAAAATGGGGGTCCACGATAGTGCATCTCAACATACACTTATAGCACAGATTATAAAGAGAACAGATACGAATCCCGGTAAAACATCATACGATTTTCAGCTTCGTCGTCAATTACCTTGGACCTTTAACACAGATTATAAGTGTTTTTAGGCATGTTTTGACGTTTTAACTATGTTAGGTTAGGTTAGTCGTCACCGTCATTGTTCATGGTTTCCAAGGAAATGGTTTGTGAAAAAAAATGTATATTTAATATTTATGGTATGATTTTTATACATTATAATCTTTTTAATTGTATAATTCTTTCAATGTTAATAAAATTGATTTAAAACAAGTAATTATCGAGTATTTGTATCTGTATAACTATCTCACTTAAAAGAAATGCTTATAAATATTTGACCTACGATCGTAAATTGAAGGAAATATGCAAATTGACAACCCTGTTGAGAAATTTCGCGAAGCAGCCCGAAAGAAGTCGACATAAGACGATGGGCATTTAAATGGGTATGTCCACCCATCTCTCTCTTTTTACTGTTCTCTGTCAAGCTTTCGTATCTGCAGTGTGATCACGAAAACTCGATGCGAACAGTCCACTCGATACGTGTAATGGTATCGTAAATACAATTATATTTTTAAAATGGCGTACTCGATTCGAGTTGATCATTCGTAATCCCACTGCTGTTCTCTTTATAATCTGTGCTAAAATTGTGTTTTCGTTGTCTGCAATTAATATCCTTTACTATGTAACAAGCCAACTATAAGCTCCAATTCGGCAATTGTAAGATTTCTGACTGTAGTTCAGCGGTACTTCTTCAGTAATTTCTGTAAATTGTTAATGACTATTTGGGAAGGATTTAATCGACCACTTTAGCCAATAAACAAAGGATATGTTTTTCCGCTTTTTCATTTTATCTTATTAGCGACATATATTCGAAGGTCATGATTCGATAGATTAAGTTCATTTCAAACAGAAATAGTTTTCGATTTTAATAATAACGGAAATTAATAGACCGACTAAATGATATTACATCTCCGGAAGGATGTTTACGAAAGATAAAAAAAACGTGATAAAGATAAGATGAGACTTAAAGCAAACAAAGTCGATTTATTAAATACTCAGCCATATTAACTTCTAGCAGAAAAAATATTTCATCAAGACATTTTACACGGTGTGAAATTTGAAGAAATAGAGATTGGAATAATAATTACAAGAAAACACAATATAGGAGAAGAAATCCAAAAAGGATTAATGCGTTGCAATAATTGTATGTATGTCTTAAATAAGTTATTGAAAAGCAAAAGTATATCAAGGAGCGCAAAAATCAAGATTTACAAAACTGTGATTAGGCCTATAGTTACATACGCCTCAGAAAAATGGATACTTAACCAAAAAGAACAGGAAATGCTACAAATATGGGAAAGAAACTAAGATGGCTAGGACACATAGAAGGAATGGGAACGGAAGGCTACCGGCTACACGGTGTAGTGCTACTATATATGAATATTATATTTGAAGGCACACGAAAATAGTAGACAAAAGTATTGAACACTTGCTTGTATTTGCTATTTAACTCTTCATTTTCAACGATTTCTGGTGCAAATTTTGTCAATTTTCCCGTATGAGTTCGGTTAGGTTTTGTTAGTTAGTTAGTTAGTTTTGTGTTTGCAATATAATTGATGCCCCTCTCTGAAATTTAAAACATAATAGCACAAGAACATGTGATATTTCCCCATTTTCAGCACCAGGATTATATTTTACAATACGATTGTAACTGCCGACCAATACCTAAGGCGACGAGGAATTCTGGGATCGATGCTACGAGGTGGATAGACTGCATGCTCAGAAGTAAGCTCATAGAAACAACTCTGATGGGGGAGACAACGGCCGTACGTGCAGCCAGGGGTTGTCCGCAGGGAGGAGTACTATCCTCGCTGCTGTGAAACCTTGTCATGGACGGGCTCATCAGAGCCCTACACAGAGAAGGATTCAACACCATAGGATCTAAGGATATGCAGACGACCTAGTAATTCTATCCCAAGGTAAATACAACAGTACAACCAGAGACAGACTCCAGATGGCTTTAAATGTAGTAACAGGCTGGACTGTAAAAGAAGGACTACGCCCTTCAAAAACACAGATAATTGCGTTCACCAGAAGAAGGAAAAGGGAAGGACTTGGCCCTTTGACGCTTCAAGGTGAACCAATACGATTGTCGGATGAAGTGAAATATCTTGGGGTTATCCTAGACCCAGGCTTAACTTGGAACCGACACCTTCAGCACGTGATCAACAAAGCTGAGGTGACCTTCATGGTTGCCAGACGCACTTACGGCACTAAATGGGGACCCAGCATGGTACACTGGCTGTACAAAATGGTTGTCATTCCCAGGATCACATATGCATCTCTGGTATGGTGGCCAAAGATCAGACAATCCTCTGCTATGCTTATACTAAGCAAGGTCCAAAGACTTGCATGCATTGGCATTACAGGGGCAATGAGGACTACTCCTACAGCGGCGCTGGAGACAATGCTAGACCTCCCTCCGCTACATTGTGTCATAATGTGCGAAGCAAGGGCAGCACTAACCCGACTGGAAAAAGCATCAGACCATGACGTGGCACATGGGAGAGGACACACAGAGATAAGGCATGTGGATGATGACATTTTCAAAATGCCAACAGACCACATGACCACCAGATATATATTTCGCAAGAGCTTCGAGATTATCATCAAAGATCGAAAGGAGCTTGAGGAAGAGAACGCAACACCACTTAGTAGAGCGAATGAACTGATCTGGTATACAGACGGATCAAAAAATGAGCTCGGCACCGGAGCGGGCATATACAGCAAGACGAGCAAACATGAAGGAATCGTCTCACTAGGAAAATACGCCTCTGTATTTCAAGCAGAGGTCTATGCAATACTTGCATGTGCAATGGTAAATAATATGATAATGGTAAATACTTTGAATAGGTAAAATGGTTCACAAAAAAATATATAAATTTTCTTTCTAACGGATTTCTGTCAAAAATAACACTCTCATCTTGGTATAAAATAATACGACTCTCCCCTGTACAATAAATTAATTTAACTAATATTTGCCACTCGCCTAAACGTCCAAAAGCAATAAAAAACAATCTTTAGATAATACGGCAAGTAGCAGTTATCCGAGCAAAAGAAAAAACCAGCCGGCTTCTAACCCCAGTAGATAGTAAAGATGCCGACAATATTGGAACAGTTAAAAAATGTGGCTTTTTGAGTAAAAGAATGTCTCGCTTAGATAGGCACTTACAGGCGCCCATCTGATACGGAGTAAAAGCGATATGTCAGTTCCACGAAGAAACTAGGCAGTTTTTTTAAATGTAAGTTGTGTGTTTATTTAGTTCGCTTCCTTTGAAACATTCGTTACATATTTATTTTCACAAAAAACACTCGGCTCCGACATGAAATAATATATATTTATTTATAAAAAACGGAATTTGAAATGCTAACACATAACCTAATATTTTAAAGAGATAAGATTTGATTGTTTGTTTGTAGTGGATGAACTCAAAAATTACAGGAGATATTTTAAAAACTCTTTCAGGGACACAGGCTTACGATAACCTTTATAAGGTCAATTCTATAAGAAGTGGTTAAAAATTAACGGTACGCCGTTAAATTTGACAAAGTTTACGCTATTATAAATGATTTAATCTATAATACATAGTCAAGATTATGATTCAAATTTCAACATGTATGGTATCCAATAAAGAGTTTTCCGTTAATACTTTAAAACTTAATATGCATACAGACTAGCAAAAATGGGTTAGAAGATTGTCTTATTTTTAACTGTGCGTTAAAATTCAACTTTTGCTTACAGAATTGCACCTATAGACAGTGAAAACAGATTTTTTGATCCAGGATTATTGGAATTTCAATCTAATAAAAGCAAAGATTACCACGAAGAAATGACGGCTGACGTTTCTGATGAATATTTCCAACAAATGATCCCAGAATCCAGTTATTGTAATGGATGACGACATCTATCATTCTCGATTAGTCGAGAAGCTTCCCACAAACTCATGAAAAAAAAGCGGCGATAATTGAGTGGTTGCAGAGTTAGCGTTAAATTTCGATGATACAATGGTGGAAAAAGAACTTCCAAAAAGAACCAACTCGTTGGTTATTATGTATTACTACCAATATCAGGTTCACACTTTATCCTATAGCTTTGTGCTATCAACTCCTTTGAAACGAGCTTTAATAGATTTTTTGCGCGATCGATCTTTTTTGTTTATTTACAGCACCGGTTGTCAGGACGGTAGGTTGTGTTTACTGGTTTCTAAGTCTAAAGTCGCGTCCACATTATGTCGAATGGTGTCGATCGACAACGTCGATCGACAATGTCGATCCAGTGTGGATGGTCGACCGACACTGTCGATCCATAATGTGGACGCAGTTTTACGATAGTCGATTGTCGAACGATTGTCGATCGACCATGTCGATCGACACCATTCGACATAATGTGGACGAGACTTAACACGTCGGTAAGTGATTTACTTACCGTTCAGACGTCGGTAAGTAATTTACTTACCGACGTCTTAGCCCTACATAGATTTAAGTGGTCCTAAATAATATATTACTTCATTCATTACACGAAAGGAACAAAAAAAATAAGATCTATATTTTTTTAATGAACAGAAACGAACAGAACAATATAAAAAGTAATAAATAGCATGAAAACAATTTCACCAAAATGCACATTATATTTTAAACTGATCGAGAAGTATAAATGTCATTTTTGACATTTCGTTCATTCCGAAGAAATTTAAATTATTTTATTCGAAGTTTATTTCAATACGATCGCGCAAAAAATGGTATAAGCATTTCGAACGTTAAGGGTAATACCGGTCTCCAGCAAAATTGGAGGCTGAGCGTAGCGAAACATTGCTGTCGACCGGTAAACAACCCTTACCGCTCTTGATACTTAATATACTATTATTAAGCAGTTATAATAGAATTTTTGTACCGTTTAAAAAAATTTCATGTAACGTACATGTATATTTAAAGCCTCGTTTTCAAATTAGACGGTCTGCTGAATATTTAAGATTATAACAAAAAATAGCAAAATTGGAAACTAGCTCCAGTCTATTGTTCAACAGTGATGCAAGACTCGGGATAAACTTTCAATCGAGCCGGATTCATGAGCATTGTTATTACTTGCACGAATAAAGGGAGTGATGAATAAACGTTGATAATTCTTGGGAATTGATTAACTACTTCCAGTTAAAAATAAAGTTGAAATTAAAACAAGAATAAACTACGAGGCTAGTGTGATAAGTCAGTGACTTTTCCGCATAGTAAAATTACATACAATGCTGTCAAATATTAAGCAGGCTGATTGTGTTTGACAGCCGTTGTAAGCAGACATTCTCATGCAATTTGATGAAAATTGGAAAAAGAGAATATTCAATATCCAAATCTTTTACTATTCGATATACAGGGTGCGCCACTGAAGCCGAAACAGATGGAATATCTAGAAAACAATTTTTTCAAAGAGGGACACACTTTGATAATTTCACTTTATTTTCTGGTATCCAATATTCTGCTTTTCAATTACAAATGAATTCTGAAGATATTTATTGATGTAATTTCTTTTAAATATATATTATTACAGTATTAACTGTTATTACATAAAAATTGATAAACATTTGGAGTTATTACAAATTAAAATTAGATTATTAGAGCTTCCTGTAAACGTCTTATTAAGTTTGGAAATTATTTTCAAAAATGTGACGTTCACTAAGAAGAAACAACGACTTCTCGTGCTTTATGCACCAACAGACATTGAATTACACTTCGAAGTTAAGCGGAGTCGGTATGATCTACAAGATTTGACCAACCATATCCTCCGACTGAGAGCTCTGTGAGCTCAATTTCGGACTAAAGACTTTGCTAAAATCAAAATCAATACATATCCTTCAGTAAAGGAAATGTTAGAGCTGTGATAACAGCGACATTTTTTCTTCCAACCACAAATCAAAATTCTAATTGACACAAATGTCTGTTTGTACTATCAATAGATTAATACAGTTCAACTTAGAAAAGCAATTCAATGTCTGACGGTGCATATAGCCCGAGAAGTAGTTGTCAACTCATCAAATCAAATGTAATCTTCTAATAAACTACTAGTTACGTCGCTTTCACATTACTTTCATCCAAGAAATTTATATTCAAAGTAGAGTGACCCTCATTAGGACTGATAAGCCGTCTATGTCTTAAATAAATGAAATGGGGAATTAAAAAAAAGATCATTGTGAGTTTACAATAGAACCGTCAAGTTATCCACCTGCTTTTGGATCCTTTCATTGCAAATCTTATTAGTCTTTCACATTAGGAAATGGTATAATTAAAAAAAGTTATTTATCTTTTAATTTGCCTTCAACTATTATCCAGTAGGAGAACTGTACAGCATAAAATGAGTCTCCCGACATATTATTTACTAATAACTGAATTAATAATGCAAATATTTGTACACCAGAAACAAATGTACATTGTAAATATTTGCGTCACTGATAGTATAAAAATGGGGAAAATTGACGACTGTTTATTCATACTGGTAATAAATTTTGTATTTCCATTAAACAAATTCAATGTTGACTCATAAATAATTATAGCATGGATAAACACGGATGTCACTGCATAAACGATGTAAGAGTAAGGAATTTTCAAGCTAAATGCCCAATGTCAAAATATTTAAGCATATTTTTAGAACATTGTGCACTAAATGCAAATTAAGACTCGTTCAAAAGCGACACAAGCTATTAATCCGCATTTATTTTTTCAAACAAACCATTTTTGTGTTACTTGAAATCTATATATTATAGTTGCAGTTTGCTCTTGCTTAAAATGTATCAAACCCTTCTCTGTTGAGTTCCATGCTCCAGTCAATTAAAAATCCTCTTTTATTAGTCCCTCTGGGACAATTATACTGAACTCTGCGAATACTCTAGGTTAAACCCAATTTCAAACCTGCTCGGTCCAATTATATTCAACTTTTTTCTCAAATAACTTAGAAACTATTCATATTAGAGTTATATGAGCATATATCTTCTTTATATTCCTTGTGGCTTAATTTTGTGAGAAATGAAACCACAATATTTTTTAAATTTTTAATTCTACGTTTCGGTAGCGTTCCAGCTACCGTTATCTAGAATAATTAAGTTTGGTCTGACACTACGAAAAAAGAAGCAGCAGACGGAAGTTCTCATTAACTGATAAGTTGGCACTACAAATTTTGTGAACCGAAAAAATTCCATGAATTAATCACTTTTTATGCTTGTCTATAAAATTATTATAAATTAGTTTTGTTCAATGATATTAATGTTGCAAAATCATTCAACTCCCCCTACTCTATTGCAGTGCTATAAAAATGAGATATGCGATACTTTGTATGTGGGGCGTAAAATAAAGAGTACCTACATATTGTAAAGATATTATAGTTCACATTTTTTATATATTACATATCTACCTATTAAAGTTGGGTGTACTTTAATCATATTAGCATTTTAATAAACCAATTAAGTATGTAAGCATTTTAGGGTGACATTCACTGAGACCTAAAAGATCTATCGTGCCCCCTCTCTTCTACTTAGTTTCTAAGGAGAATATCTGAGACTAGCAGCTCCTATTTCCCGGAGGATTTTAGGATATATGCAGGCCTCAACTTAAGTAAATGTTCCTCTTCTATCCAGTAATCTCCCAGGTGCTGTGCCCTAAGATTCTGAAGTGCTGTGCAGAAAGTATGTGGAGGATGGAGGTTTCTTCTTCCATGACACAAAATCCACATTCTTTTTCCTCCAATATTTTGAGCTTTTTTAGTTGCCCATACCGACGACAATGTCACTTCTAAAACTCTTAGCGCAGCTTTACTTTGACTTTGCATTCATTTGATCTCAACAGATTGTAGTCTCCCAGAAGAATCTTTGATTGTCTAAGCCCTGCTAGACCTTTCCAATGGTCAGATCTTCTCTTTTTCTCGGCTTTACCTATTTCTTCCAATATTACATTGTAGCTGATTCCCAAAAGGGTTCCGGCACCTCTTCGCTAGTTCATCTGCTATTTCATTTCCTCCTATTCCAGTGTGTCCTGGAATTCACATTAAGTATTGTTCTCGCCTAGTTCATTGAGTTTGTCTAGGCATTCCCACACCATTCTACAAAAGAACTCAGTCCAAAGCCAAAAAAGAAGCAGTAGAAGCGAAAAAAGCCGCAGAAGAGATGAAGAAAACCATCCAGCGCATGGAAGAGGAGATGACAGGCCTAAGAAAAGCCATGGAAAACATGGCAAAGGCGATGCAAGAGGAGAAGAGAAGCCGAAGCCGCTCAGAAAGACGCAGAGGACAGAATCCCCAAGAAAAGACGAAGAGAGTGAAGAAGAGGAGATGGATTTCACGGAAGTGATATCCATCAGGAATATACAGAAAAAAGAAGCCGCCGTCCGGAGGAAAGCCAACGAGGAAGCGATGGACGAGGCCATCCGCGAAAACAAGAAGATGACGACGCACCGACCACCACCCGTCATTCTGCGGAGCATCCACCACTGGAGCTTCATAAGAAAAAAAATCGAAAGACGAAACATAAAGACGAGGTTCATAACAATCCAGGAAAGAAAGAGTGAAAATACCCTGTGACGGACCAGAGGACTACAGAAACCTCACAAGGTACCTGAGAGAAGAGAGAAAAGAATTGGAGTGGTATACATATATGCCACAAGAAGAAAGGATGACAAGGATCGTCATCCTAGGACTAACGCACTGCGAGGACACCAAGAAAATCAAGGAAGAAATCGAGAGACAAGGGATAAGTATAAAACGACCAACCCAACTACATTCGGAGAGAGAAGGCCGCTACCCATCTATCTGGTGGAGCTGGAGCCTGAAGAAAAAGAGAAAATCCGGTAAATCCAACACATCCAGAACGTGAGGATCAGGTGGGAAGAACAAAGAAGAGGAAAAGGGCCGACGCAATGCTACAACTGCCAAGGCTTCCACCACGGACAGACGACGTATAACGTAAACACGAAATGCGTGAAGTGCGGAGGACCACACCGATCCAACGACTGCCCACGACCGAAGACCAAGCCGGCCATCTGCGCAAACTGCCAGGAAGAACACCCGGCAAACTACATAGGATGTCCAAAAGCCCCAAACAACCAGAAGACAAGGAAGGACAACGGCAACAGCAGTAAAGAAGACAGGAGTCAGCGATGCCCAAGCCGCAGCTAACAAGAAAACAACGACGAAACAACAGATCCTCGAACAGGTGACAAAGCTATTGGCTCAGCTAATGGCTTAAAGTGGCTTGTAAGAGATCGGAAGAAAAGAAGACACACTCTATAAGGGTGTTTTCAGCCGAAATTGCCATCTGAGGTCGCACTTTGTAGAGGCAGCGCAAACACACACAACGGAAGACCGATAAGTGGTGGAAGTCTGTATATCAGCTGTATAGTTCTATTCATAATCCCTATTCGGTATGATAAATTTTGCAAAATTTACATCATGCAAGCCTATTAAGGAAAACAGATTATACAAAAAGTAATTAACTTAAGCAATCTTCACTGTAAAAGCAATACACTCTCTCTAAGGTGTTCGGGGGGTCCAGCCGAATCTCACCAAATCTCACTTTTAGAAAAGGGAGGAACTTGGCAAATATAACGAAGTTTTTTTCTATTAGAAAACGATGAGAAATGGTGTCAAAGTTCAGTTAATTTAAAAGAAAAAACGTGTCTTGTATAAAATCTGACAAAGATTACGGTAACATTCCCTAATACTAGTATTTGCTAGTCTGAAATAAAAGTAATTGAGCAAATTGTTTTTTTTTATAAATTCAAAGCAGGGGATTCGAGAAAAATCTTACTACATCTCATCAAGTGGAAGTGAAAAAATACTTAAAAATGACGTAAATAATGGACGCTACAAAGAGATTTGTTGATTATATTCTAAGGATCAAAAAATACATAATACTCTTTCCATATTTTGATGTGTAACAAGGTAGGTATATAATTATTTTTTTTTCGAAACGGTACTTACTTTATAAAATGTATTTTAACTTTCAGCATTTTATTATTAACTACATAACACAAAATCAATTTTGAAAATGTTGATGGACACTACAATATGTAACCATATTTAGTTAAAAACCTGATTTGATGATTAAAAATTTCACAAATTATTTTTCTTTCTTATTAAATTCGAATCAAAACGACTATAAGCGATTATAGGTACCAAATTTTCAATTTAAATGGAGCATAAAAACTTTAAAACCGATCAATTCACTTTTTTATACTCTCAACAATCAACAATTTTTTTTCGTATCACTACATTATTATATAAAAGTAGGTAGGGTGGAGGATAATAATTATTGTGGGGACCGGTTCTGTTTATCAACATCGATCCATCAAGATTATAAGCGGCATGTTCCTTGTAACGATAATTTAGGTAGTCTCCCACTGAGAGTTTGCTACAAAAACTTATTCTATAGTATGTAATTAATACTATCGAAGCCATTAAGTTGATTGGTTGACTATGGTATTATATATTGAGATTCAATTTTTTTTAAATCCTTGATGTAGTCAATATAATATTAATTTCAAACTCCGTTTCTTACTTTTTGCCTATTTCAATGGTCTGTCAATCTTAAAGTCTCACTACAGTAAGAAACAATTTTATTGTAAAACTAATATTATTAAAGTTTAAAAAAAAACATGGTCCGTTTTTATGAAACCACGTTGCAAGTAAAACTTTTTTTCGGATTGTGGGCAATTAACTGCAAATTTTCGAAAATTATTCTAGAGTATTAAAATCTTGTTTTTCTAAATAATTGGAAAATGAGAATAATCACAGGTCTGCAAGTAAGAAACTGCATAGGTTTTTTAATACATTTTCTTATAGATTTTGATGTCCTTGAAGCGAAAAAAATATTTAAAAAATTCCATCTAATACAATTTTTTTACAAAACTAATTTTTATTTTGAGTAACATTCTTATTTAGTTAAAATTTTGTATATTAATTTTTAAGCTTCAAATTTAATTGAAATTAAGATTTCTCACCCTAATTTTGATAGTAGCGTGTTCTCAGAGGCAAACAACGGCAACCATATGCAGTTGGATTAATCAGGTTGAGTCCATTATCTATCTGACCCTGTCTCGTCATCTTATGGCTCATCAAAGAGGTTATGTGATTTTCCGGACAACTTCTGTTATATTTGTGGTGAATATAGTCGGAGACTGATAGGTTCAAGACTAAACTAAAAAACAAAAACCTTTTATCATCTGGTATACCTCATTTTCTTGGTACAGACCATAGTGTAAAAACTTTCAAAATGCCGCCATATTGAAAAATCAGCCAATCTGAAAATAATGCTCGAAATCAATCCTTAATATTAGAAAAGTTTTTCAGTTCTTCAATGAAATAAATTCTGATCAATTTTTTGAAAAAATGTGAAAAGTACAATGCGATGAAATTGTTAAATCCTTTCTCACGACAAGATAAATATTCAATTCAAGTGTTTGAGCATGATTTTATTTTGAAAAAGGGTATTAAACGAAAAAAGTCAAAATTTTTATGTAACAATTAAAAAACACTTTCATTTGATTTTTTCAGCTTAGAGTAGAAGAAGGTGCGCAGAAACTAAAAATTCGTCTTCCGCGGGATCACAATTTATACTCTATTTCACTATGGTACAGTCATCGAGAGAGAGAATTTACTCAGAATTTCAATAAAGAGGAAAATCGGGTTTATTGTGAAGATGTTCGTGGGCTCATGAATTGATTTGCAGTAGAATATGATTCGTCAGTACCTATGTCGCTTATTCATCGATTCATCCAAAGCTAGCCTCAAAGCAGTCTTGCTACATAATGGAAATGTATTCACATCTCTTCCAATGAGACACTCAGTTCATATAAAAGAAAACTACAATTACTACGATACTTGAGAGAATCAAATTTCAAGAACATCAATGGATGGTTTGTGGAGGTTGTACAAAATAATCTTGTCCTCTTTGTTTGTGGGATAGTAGAGACAGAAAGCTACACTGGTCAAAAACTGACTGGACACAACGACATGGTTAGCTCCTGGCGAGAAACACGTTATCAATACCACTTTGGTTCCGCCAGAGAAGGTTTTACTGCCACATCTTCATATTAATTGGATCTAATTAAGCAGTTTGTAAAATCGCTGCAAAAATATGGGGATTATTTAAGATATACAGACACCGGCAAAAAAAATCGGCCACCTAAAATGTTGCTAAAGTTCGTTGTCCAAGAACTTTCGTAATTTTTTATCGATTTCAATTGTTTTTATGCAAAATTGTAGATAAATTATTTGTTATCAAACTCCAGAACAATTTTCCAAAATTGTTGATAGCTTATTTATACTTCATGGAATCCGTATTTATTACGGTTTCCAAAAGGCAAAAAATATACAGGGTGATCCATTTGAAATAACATAATTTATTATTATTCCGAAAAAAAATAAAGATCTGATAACAATGTAAATACCACCATAATATCGCTCATATCACAAGATGTTTGTACACCAAAATCCAAGGTAATTGAGGCGTTTCATACTTAAAACTCACTTTGTATAATATATAATATATATATATATATACCTAATAAAATAAATAATCTCTGAGCTCCTTATTCCCTTCTTTTCCACGAATTCTACCAACAGAAGTTGTTGAAACTTCAAATGTCGAGATCGCACAACAAACTAAGTTGCTTCTGCTTTGAATTTAATTTCGCTTGGAAAGTTTTTAATATAAGAGGTAGTTAACAGCGAAACATACTTCTTATTATCCACAATAGTCCTCTAAAAATACAGTTGTCTCTGAGTTTTTGTTTTTCTCTGCAGTTTGAATGTATAAACTTCAAATAATCAGTTTTAAAATACCCAGCATTCCAACCAATGCCTCAAAAATGTACTTGTTCGAATACATTTTTTCCTTCATTTGCATGAAATTTCTTAGGACACACTGTAGACTTGAAGATTCTCAAAAATACCAAACATACAAATAAAAAAATTGAAGTTCACAATAATCATGAGTCAAAATTTTATATTCAAAATGAAAATACCACTTTTATTTTTAATTATAAGTCATTCCCGGTTTTGATGGTTCCATTCTTGTTCTAATATTATCGTTTGGATTACATCCAAACAGCCCCTATTTATCTTATCTACAAAGGGAGTGCTTGTCCAATCCACTCTACTCAATCGATTTATGATGATACTGAATATAACTCTTAATGAATGTAGATATTTAAACTGATGTCTGTATATATTATTTAGTAATGGCTTTGAACACAATAAATGCAAATCATTTTTCATACTAATGCACATTGTTCCAAATTACTGTATTTTAGATAGACATTTATTCTTCGAGAACTTTTTCATGATATTGTTTTAATAGCTTCGCTTTTTCCCTTTTTTTTTTTCGTGGACGAATAATACTAATTTTATCCCATATTTTTATAAAACACTGTGAAGCCAAATAGATATCAACATTTAAAACGGTTCAACATAAACAATTTCAAGAAACTGGTTATAAATTCAAGATCAAATCAAACTAAATGAATCAGTTGGAGAACCCTGATCTAGACCATTGGAAATAAGAATAAATGAACAAAAAAGCCAATCAAAGATATGTGCCTAATTTCACCACGTGCTAAGTAATAACTAAGATTGTCCTGATATTATCACTCTCAGGTATTACCTAGCCCGTGGTGAGACGTAAATTGCATTAGAAATTCCCAAATCCGATTTAGGCATCACTCAACTTTAGGAAATGATTGGTGAATCCGGGCAATGGAGTTCTATGTCAGGTATGTTCAAACATATTTGGGAGGATGTGTATCACATTCCAAAGTATTCACAGCTAACCAAACATGGAAATAATGGTCATGTCTAGGGAAACTCAATGAAGAAGATTCTGTGAATTGGAAGAAGAAAGCTCAATTCACATACTTGCGGAATGTATAGTAATACAGAACCCTAAGGCACAACACCTAGGAGCCTAATGGATAGAAGAAGGACGCTTACATTAACTGGAGCCTGCAGATATCCTAAAATTCTTTCGGGAAATAGGTCCAAGAGAACTATTAGTTTCTGAAACTTTCCTCAGGAATTAAGAAGAGAAAATGTCTCAGTGAATGTCACCCCAGTATACATACATGTAAATTTCCATTGTAAAATGTTACAGATTATAAACGCTTTTCTAAAACACTTCAGTCCAAATATGCTGATTTTCCAAGTGACTTAAAGCGCATTGTGAGTCTATTTTTTTGAGCTGAGGCGTGACCGAGGAAGGTTTAGATAAATCTTTGCTCTGTACTTTGGTCATTTCCACCCGTCATCTGCGCGGTGTGCTCGGGAGATGTTCTCTGCAATACATACATTCGTTTTTAATGGATTTTTTCATTTTTTCCTGGATGAACCAAACGTTCTTTGACCAGATAGAACTTGTGTAAGATATTAAGTGCTCTTGTCCGACTTTTAACATCTTTGACTAAAGTTCTCATTCATTTCGATTAGCTGATGCCACCTTTCTTGCGAATGTTCCTCCTCTTTTGCAGCCGATCTTGCATCATATTTAAAGAAATCAATAATGAATAGCGAAAAATTAAAGAAAGTTCTTCAATATAATGAAATGCAAAGTAACTGTAACTTATATTTCGGAAGAATGACCTTTGACGACTTTAAAAGATCATCATGGATTGCTTAGGTAGGTACCGAATTTCAGAGAAAAGATCTTAAAAATAAAATTATCCCTGATAGCGGTACCTGAAACGCTACCGAAACGTTGAAAATAAAAATATTAGTGTAGTTCAATTCCCATCAAAAACCAAACGAAATAAAGATTTTGTATCTATTTGCTCTTTTAAACAATGTATATGCCTTTGACGACGATTTATATGCGTTTAATTAACGAATTTAAACGACAAACACCTGCAATTACTTTACCGCGTCATAAATTCCCATAATCCCATCTAAATCCAGGCCTGTTAATCAAGCTATCTCCTTCTGCCGCCTGCGTCGTCTCACTTCACAAACATGCACGTCAGAAACCTTTTGAAGTACAGGCTAAACCCATTAGGAGACCCCATCGTGTCTTGTAATATCTAGCAAGCCGCTTGCAACCATAAAAAATACTCGACATAAATTTTAAGTTAGGCGCTATTTCCCGGAAACTATGCCAAAGTACGTTTCTGAAGCTCGATGTTAAACTTTACCGCATATTATATGACGCTTTTCTACAAAAATGTCTTTTGAAATACTTCGCGAGTTTGATGAAACAAGATGGAATCAAAAGACTTGGCGTTTTTCTTTTTACTCTTTATGGTTCCAGCATGAATGAAATTTTAAATGTAGACCTGGTTTTTTTATATATACAAGGTAAATTCTAATAATATGTTGTCACACTCGATCCCAGCAACCACTTTCATTGAAGCAGGTAGTGTAAAATTACATATTTTTTGTTTGGTTCACTTATGCTGAGCAAGCCCCATAGAATTGTGATTTATTACTCCGCACCGATTGCGATTTTACTATGGCCTAATATTTCAGTTGTACAATAATCATACTATTAGGCATTATCTTTTCGCTTTTCAAAGAAACGGGTTCGATACAGTACTATTGTTATCGGATTAACGACTACCTGCTGTTGGTTTTGAACTTGAATCATTAAGTCAAATCGAAATATGTTGGAATGAGGTATACATCATTTAAAAGTCGTATATTATTCCCTTATGCTTTGGTCTTAGTGATTTTTGACAAATTCCTAGGAAAATTAACATATTTAATACAAATTCTAGTGAATGTATGTAAAAATCATATTAGTCATAATTATAACACTAGTAAAAAATTATGTAACGTAAAAGTTCCAAAATTCGAAAAAGCTATTAAACAACGCAGCATTGAATTCTTAGCTGCCAATATTTATAATTTTCCCCCAGAAATAAACAGCATTAATACAGTAAATAGGTTCAAGAAAAGAACTAAGCTTTGCATTAAAGGAACTTATAGATTTTTTTAAAATTAATATTATCATTAACTTGGAATTGAAAAATCATGTTCTTAATGATCGATTTTCATTATAATTTTACAACTAAGAATTCTAGAATGTCTTAGATGTCATTACTCACCCAATTTAACTAATTCACCCACCTAAATATAACCTATTATTACCTTAATATGAATCACCCTATTGTGACGTTATGTATTATCAAATAGCGAATTAGAAAACACTTTATTATGCATTATGTATTTTGTATTTATAATTCTCACGTACAAGCAGCTGTTCTGCTTCTGTGAGTAAATTATTTTCATTTGTACTTGTATACTTATTGTAAATGTTGTATGTACTTTTTTCTGTTTTTACTATTGCAAATAAATATTAATGAATCATTATTATTACTATGATTATTATAAAAATTGATATAAATAAACTAAGACACATAATTTTTTCACGTACTTAACCTAAAGTATGTCATTAACATACTCGTATATCATGATCTAAGAAATTACATACTGATAGTAGGTATACAATAGGTAATTTTAAGCTTTTTAAAATATAATCTAACAATGGAGAATGGAGAGTATTTATCTGTTTCTATATACATTGTACATATTTCATGAAACATATTTTTTTATTTTAAGAAATTTAGTTTGCGATCATTTTGACAACTGGATGTAAAAATTCAATGCTTTGGTCAATTAGGAATGATGATTTGATTCAATTGAGTGTATTGCATAATTTGACTTATCTGGAAGATTCTTTCTAAAACAACTATGTATGTATGTATTTTGGGGTGACATTCACTGAAACCTAAAAGATCTATTGTGCCCTCACTTCTACTCAGAAACTAGTAGTTCCTTTAGTCCTATTTCCCGGAGGAATTTTAGGATGTCTGCAGGCTTCAACTTAGGCAAATGTTCCTCTTCTATCCAGTAATCTCCTAGGTGCTGTGCTTTACTATTCTGAAGTGCTGTGCAGTTGGAAAATATGTGGATGGAGGTTTCTTCTTTCATTCCACAAAATCTGCATTCTTCTTCCTCCACTATTTCAGCTTTTTCAGGTGCCCATTCAGGCGACAATGTCCCGTTAGGATCCCTGTTAAAACTCTTAGCGCAGTTTCACTTTGACTTATGCATTCTTTTGATCTCAACAGGTTGTAGTCAACCAGAAGAGTCTTTGATTGTATAAGCCCTACTAGATCTTTCCAATGGCCAGATCTTCTCTTTTTCTCGGCTTCACTTATTTCTTCCAATATTACATTGAGGCTGATTCCGCAAAAGGGTTCAGGCCCCCAGAAAGGTATTCCAGTCCCCTTCTTTGCTAATTCATCTGCTATTTCATTTCCTTCTATTCCAGTGTGTCTCCAGTTTCTTCGTTCCTTTTCTAAAACAACTAAGGTTTCATCTTATTTCGATATATTGTTTGTGTTCAAACTACAAGGTTTTCCTTTCTGCAGATGCCTTTTCTGATGATGTCTTTCCAGCAGTTCTTTATTCACCTAAGGCCGACAAGCTTAGCCGCCGCCTAACAGATTCTGCAGGCCCATCTCCAAATCTAAGGCTGGGCAGGTAGGTTAGACCGAAGAGTCCTATCAGCTGGGGTTGGAAGTTGGAAAGTTGGCATAAAATGTTTGCCTCAACGTCAGAGAAGCCGACTAAAAAAGTGCAAAAATTTCGCGGCTATTTGATTTTCAAAAGATATGTTCACCTCCTGGGATAGTGCAAACTCAAATTAAACGAATTTATGACCCAAATGACGGTATTAAAATGATTTCCAGCTTACTAAAAATTAAAACCTAAATAAATTCTAATTTGATTTTCTTAGAAGTATTTCTTGAAATTTTTATACAAACCATAACTACCTGCTTTATAATAAATTATTGGAAATAATCCAAAAACCATACAAAGCTAAATAATAATTTTAAAAGGATTATTTGAATGGTGGGTATTTCTCTGAATAAGCAATTTTGTTTACATCTAGTCTTGAAACTGAAGCGACAATAATGACGACAGAAAATGGGATAATCCAATAAATTACTGTGTTTTCAATGTAGATAGATGGAAAGATACATACAGTCGACAAAGGCCACATCGCTGTATAGTTGCATTTTTGAATTAATAATCGATATTTTCAATCTAAAACCAATTTTCGTAACCATAAACTGTCAAAAGATATGTCAACAAAATCGAATCTGTTTACATATCAGAGCGATTATTCTCGAATTGTTACGCAAACCTAATAATTTTGTTCTGTTCCATTGGACGAGTAAAGAGATATTTGCTTGAATTTGCCAGCTAGCTTTTTTTTCGTTTTAAAATCAATAAATATAATATTTTACAGTATGTACAATATAAACGGACGCACGCGAATTCCCGTCAGGATACCCACTCTACCTTTGTCATAATTAGTGTACGTTAAGCTGTCACTCGAGTTCGGGTAGGGGGGAAAACTGACCTGTTTAAAAGGTGTTTATTTGGGCAGGGATGAGTTGCGCGCAGCGGTCATTTTCTACTTGAATACGAGTAAGAACACCAAAATTAGGAGCCGAATTGCGCGCAACAAGATAAACACAAAATCAAGGAGATTAAGGAAATATTAAATAAATTAAATGGTAAAGGTATTTGTACATTTATTTCAGGAATAATAAGACACCTAACCTAATCTAACCCCGCCAGGGTAAACTATTAGGGCAGTCCCGATAACAGAACAGATTAAATTTAACTGGACGGCACTTCGAGTGCGGGATTGAGATACCTGCAAATGTCGGACGGGAACTCAAGTGTGTTATATTGGTCATTAAGGAACCTGACGGGAATTCGGGTGCACCGATATAAACAGCATAGTCATCTGGCGGATTATCGGCCTCAGTTGTTACACGAAATCATTTAAGTCGTTGAGCAAGGCTGGATCATGAGAGGAAGAATATTACATGTAGTTTGTGTTTATTTTCATTCTGTGTTTAATGACTTTACTTTTTACGTAATGGGAATGAAGTTGAATGGGAGTTTTCTAAAAATAGATCCAACATGTGAACGATTTATACGATATCCACCCTATATAATTCCAAGAATTACGGATCATTTAATATAAAAGGATACCTTCTAGCTGAAAACCTTCTTGTCGTATTTGCCGCCACTTCCTCAGCAACCTTCAAATCATCAATTATTTGATTAATTAATTTTTGTTCAGTAGTATTATTAAAAAAGTATAATATGATCTACACCCACAGGTAATGTTTATTTGTTTTTCTGATGTGGGACTCATACGACTGATAAAGATTCTGCCCGAACATAACAAATCCACTCCCATCACATGAGAGACGTGGGAGCATTTGGTTCGAACGTTCAAAGATACGGGTCCTGATTGTATCAGCTGACGGTCTTTCCATCTGATGAACAATACTTATTTTCCAGATTTTTTTCTATGTCGGTGGGTGGGAGGCTCGCACATACACCACTATTTTGTATTTGTAAAAATTATCTCATCAAGAATGACTAATCGTAATCTGCAATTGGCTCCCGGACTAATAGCACTAGAAAGGGAAATAGTATCACAACAAATTGCTAAATACTATAATTTAAAATCATACGTTCGAGTTTAATTTTTTTGTTAAATTTAAATCAACAATTTTGTGTGTGGTATTTTAACAGCGTCTCTCGAAATTTTTTCCTTGATTTAACAACAAGAAAAAAATGTTTTGTGCAAAGAAAACACTTTTATACAAAAAAAGAGAAACTTCAAACACCCATCTTCACTATAAGTGTTCTCCAAAAAAATATTATCATAATCTCACGGTGGTCAACCCTCAACGTAGGTGGTTTGCCTTTTCACAACTTCTTGCTGTTTCATTATTTATTCTATCCATTTATTGCCCAGTTTATTTATTTTGTTACTTTCAAAATATCAATATATTTACTGCAGACTTCCTCACAAAAAACGCACGTAAAATTAAAAAGAATAATACCTATTTACAATTTGAAAGACTAATTAATAATTTTTGCCCCAATGCAAATTGCAATCAAAAGAACGAAATTTGCGAAGCTGGAATTTTATGAAAGAAAGTGTGTAATTTTCTTGAAATAAACCTCATGTTTTCACTTCAGCTACAGTTGTTTCCACATAAATCCCAAAGAACGTCATTGAAAATCAAATCAGTGACACAGTTGTTCGATAGCGTTAGATATTTGATATTTCGTTCGGTGATTCAATTCATTGTCAATCGTATGTTCTATCACTTTGAACCTATTAGGTATATAAATGGGTTAACAAATAGCATACATCTAAAAAAATTAGTATTTATTTCGTACCAAAATCAACTCGTTGGTAAATCAAACATCAAACTCAAAATAATCGCAGTCTGAGTTGACATCGCTAGAGTTTTTGATTTTTTTATCTGTATTTTTAAAAAACTATTAGTTTACTAGCAAAGATGACACAATAAAACATATGGACTATTTAAAATTATTTTTAAAATGATCAAATTCACACATATCTATCTTTTTATATTTGTATCATACGTCCTTTGTTTTTCAATAAAGACCATTTCTTAAAACTTTTTGTCTTTTTCCTCCCTGAGAGATTATTAAATACTATTAAGTTGAATAAACTATAACCATTCCAGCTCCTGCCTTGTCACTCGACTATTGTTGGGTTTCTTTTCAGGTAAAATTCTTTTAAGAAGGTAGTAAATGGTCGTATTTAGATTATTGCCGTCAAAAGCGAATACGATATACTTTGAGACAAACTATACGTACGTACATATATAGAAAGACCCTTTAAGCGGCATATATTTTTTCTATTTGCCGAATATTCAGACGGAACTACTCGAGAATCCCCGAATAGACTTATATAACCTTACAAGAAATTTGCAAAAATAGACAAAAATTTCCTTTTCTGTTCGGTTACTATATTTAATATCACATCTCTTTCTATCTTTGCGCACGGATGAAAAATTGACGTTTTATGCCTTACTTTGCACTAGCAAATCAATCAATTGCTTATTTATTTTTAATGACTGTGTGTTTCCGCTCAAACGCACGCCATCTATACAATATTTATATGAGCCGAATATGTTAATCTATCAGTTCATTATAAAATATTAAAAACCTTTGTGAAAAATACTCTTGAACAGAAAGATTTATTAACAAAGAAATTGCTATTTCATCGGCTAACAAGTAGAAACATCAAATCTGTAAATATTTCAAGATATAGATAACGGAAAACCTTCCTCGGACGGAAATGGCGTGATAATTAATATGGACGTTAACATTTTACTTTATATGATCTAATAGAGAGACAGTCACGATTTTATAAGTGTAAATACGGGTGGGTTTTTTAAATGTTAATGATTAACCAGTTTTTTTTTGTCGATAAGGCATCTGATAAAAAAAGTTCCATCACGAATGTCACGACTGATGAATAATTAGAATTTAAATCTCCTTAAAATCCAATTGGTATTCGTTCTCGGGTTGTGCCACTTACACAAACATCGTCGAAAATAAAACTAAGACGTATGAATAATGAATGTAGGCAGATATTTAATTTTTCTTATTGAATAAACAAGCATGTTTGTCGAGGGGTTCGGCTGTATGGACAAAGCTTAAAATAGACTTGAAATGAATAAAAAACGAGGATTGGTGAATTAGCGGTTTTGTTAAATTCTGATTTAAACAACAATAAGTTTATTTTAGCACGAGGTCCGAACTTAAGGTCGTATCGCAAAATAAAACGTGTCAACATTCATAGCTACGAGGGTAACTCAAAAATAACATTCCGATTTAAGCATTTTTAATGGTTTATGATTTTGTGAATTTCAAAATGTTTCCATACAATTTTTTCTGCAAAAAATAAAAGCATCTACAATTTTTCACGTATCCTAGCAGTCCAAAGTGTTTCGCTGCAGGCGATGGTGTTTTCCCAGTGGTCACCCATCCACGTACTAACCACGCTCGACACTGCTTCACTGCAATTATCGCAACTTTGTTAATGTTTTTTTAATTGAAATTTTTTGATTTCTTTGTACGTACAAGCTTTTAAGTAATTGACATTTTCTCTATTTACAGTTCTCGTTTTTCTATATATATATATATAGAAGCAGTATCCCTAAATTTGGCTAGCCAGGTTTATTTATTTCCCAAAATAAATAACAAAAAGAAAAATGAATACGCCACAAGGAAAAGAGCAAATATACATTTTCCAAATCGTCTTCTTATCTAAACAGAGGATTGGGTTTGGTTATGAGAAAATATTGCGTGGGATTTGTCTTGCACTGTATACCGCATTTTGAAAGATTAAACATTTCAGTTAGCTTGAATATAAAAGACAATCTGACAAATTGTCAATGAAAGCAATATATTTGTGATTTGTCATTTTAACGCCACCTTAATTATTATGTAGTACTGACTTTGAATATTCCAGTTGAAGTTGAGCTTCGCTATTTGTTTACCGATGCATTCAAAGTTCAAAGTACCGTTATATAGTAAACATAAGTACCTTTTAGGATATTGCTTGCTATACAGGGTGAAATATTTGGAAAGTAACATCTATTATCTTCTGAAACCACGCCACTTGTACAGCGCGTAAACCGGAAGTAAGCTAGTTATGTAAATTTGATACAAGAAAACTCACAGCATTCTTTTCTCTCTCTTCCCAAACAATGTTTTTTCACACATAGAAAACTACAATTTCTCTGAAAAACTTAAATGATCAGGTTTTGACTATGAAAATTTCACTTGTACCATACCAATTTCCTTCAAAGACCCACCTTGGTTAATAAAAACTACTACATACAATACTTCCCTAAGAACACTACCCAAACACTCCACTAATCCCATTTTAATCCAAACCCGCATTCTGGAGATATTGAACACAAAAACTGCGAGACAGTATATACAGATGCTTCCAAGACAACAACGTCTACCAGCAATCTGCAGTTCTTTCTGTTTTCTTTTTGGAACTTTAGTTCTTTACGCCAGGTTATGTTTGAGCGACCAGGGGTCGCGACGCAAAAGATCTGACCGTTACGCGTTACGTTACGCTGCGTTATGTTACATTGCTTCGTTATGTGCCTTGCTTTTGCCTCCTTAGTCTCTCTCTCGTTTACGAAGCAGCGATTCATAATAATAAATATGCTCCTACCCGGATTCGAACCCGGGCCGCCCGCGTGCAATGCGAGCATTCTAACCACTGAACCACCGATGCTATATTGAAATTCTATGCAAAGCTGGTATTCGCGGTGCTAGTGATCTACTTGAATTTGTTCGGATAAATTTTTACTATTATTTCCATAATTTTTTTTGCGCGATTAAGGGGTCTAGCTACTTTTCGAAATACAGGGTGTTGAAATCTTGAAAACTTGAATGTTTTAATTCGATAACTTTAAAATGGATTGATAAATTGATTTGACATTTGGCAGGTAGTTTTTAAATGTAAAAGGGCATATTTTGAAAGAAATTGTAGTTTGTGCAACTAGTGTGGATATGATGGCCATATCGCACGAGGACGAAGATGAAGCACGACGCCGCAGGCGGAGTGCTCAATCTTTCAAGTGCGATATGGACAATCCACACGAGTCGAGCAGCATATTTTTTCTACGACCCACTTAGGAAAAAATCTAGAAAATAAAAATTTCTATAAACTGTAATATAACTTCAAATTAAAAATTTAACAATTCAATTTTATGTTTTCACTAATTTTGTGGTAAACGAATGTCCAATTTGTATCATGCTACGGACTCCTTTTTTAAATATACGATGCTGTTATAAGTAGATGTTGCCAGTCGGACTCCCTCATGGAGGGTACCGTACTATTATCTATAATAATGAATATTCTGCTAAATATTTCAAACGTCTACCTGTTGTCGTTATTAATATCAAGCAGAATGATTATTTAAAAATAAAATTAACAATAAAAAAAATTCCTCGCGGGGAATCGAACCCGGGTCTACCGCGTGAGAGTCTGGTGTGCTTACTACTCAACCACCAAAGAATATGCAAATTGTTTATCTATAACGTCAGATGTATTACATAACTTTAGCTTAAAAGGAACTAAAGTTCCTACCGTGTGTCCCGCGACACGTTCTACCTTTTTCTTTATCTGTTTCTTTTATATAATGATTCCATACTTAAGGGTTTTTCTGTTGAAGACACATTAATCCTTTCAACCCTTACCTCGTGGAATATTGCCATCATAATCAAATAAACTGAATAAATAACAAACTCTGCAACAGAACATTATATTATTCGACCAGTTTCACAAATTACATTTGCATTTTCAGGAAGAAATAATACGAATTGATATAAATAAACAATGTAAACTTTGACATTGTGCGTTAGATTGAAAATTAAAATCATAATTGGAAAGATAACTTTTAGAATACCTCTCGTAATTTACTAAATAATAATGTAGAGTTTCATGAAGATTGTTATTTTTGCCGAACAACGTCTTGATACAGCACACTATCACCAAGTTAAAGGGACCCATTGTTTCGAAATCATTTTGGAATGTCGTCGCTATACAAAGAAGTCAAATAGTGACAATATAATATATTATTATAACCATGACAAATACATTTGAAGTGCTCAAGCTGTAGTGTTGTTAATGATAGAATCTTTACAGTACAAACAACTTTTATTAAGATAAAAACAGGCACTGAATACAAATTTAAAAAAAACAACGTATTTTCATATTTGAGGAGTAGAAAAAGATATAATTATTTACAATGACAATCAGATTAAAATTTTTGTACGAGGGTAACAAGTAAATATTGTTTAAAGAATATTCCAATACCTTGCTGTTACATGTCAAAAGAAGAATATTTTAGAGTTTCTAAGAGCCGAAATTTAAAAAAAAGTTATTTCGATCAGAACATATTGTTCTGGCAACACTGAAAGGATAACTAAATACGTGTAAATATACCTATATGGTTTTTATGAATTACTGGAACCGCTTTAAGCCGTAAAACACGATTTTATTTTTGCATATTTCAAGTTGATGGAGAATTTCATCTTTTTAAAAAATAAATCGACTGTTTACCTAAAGAACACAAAATTCAGCTGCTTATAAAAATATATAAATTATAACTGATAATATCTCGCCAAATCTTGCATCAGAGCTGAACTTAAGAGAATATTTGGCAAACTCTTGTTGATGCAAGATTTGGTGAAATACCTACTTCAAGTAATAATTTATATGTTTTCATAAAAGCTGCATTTTGTGTTCTTTTGGTAAAAAGTCAATTTATTTCTAAAAAACTTGTGCAGCAGAGTAAGAGTTAATGCATCATTTTTGCAGAAGGTGAAGTTTGCAATATATAATTTGTGTGTCTAGGAAAAAGTATATGGTGAACGACGAATACTTTAAATAAAAAAACTTTGGAGAATTAAATATTTATGGGGAATTAAATATTTATTTAGTGATAATAACAACATTTTTAACACATATACCTATACATAACACACAACATACTACCTAACTAGATTATTTCCCAATATTCTGCTATTTTCATTCCTAAAATATAAGTATTTTGTGTTATTTTTCCATCTATGTGGTCTGGCATCTAGTTCTAAACAATTCAACAAGGAGGATCACGTATGAAGTACCTATACTCATTTTTATAGTGTCTTCTCCTTTGAAAGCGTTTTTTTAGAACAAAATTTGATATAACTGCATTCATTATTGGATCAACAAATGTTGAATCCTTGTTAGTATTAGTGAGTGAAGTGAGAACATCTTTTCTTTTCAGCCTCCTTTTCCTAGTAGTTTACAGTCATCACTGAAATGTCTAACACAAACACGGGAATTTTGGTATATTTGTTTTGAAGGCATGCAGTGTAACTTCACATTATTATTATTTCTCAGCCAGGAGTCAAATACTTCAGGTTCACGTTTTGGAAACCGATGTTAAGCACTCGTTTTGTCTCAGCAAAACGGAACACAACAAAGTTTTTTGCGTGGTTTGTTTATTTTTCCTTCCATTTTGATATCTTGCATTACGATTGTTGATGATCAGTGCCCTCTGCAGTTTTCCAATTCCAGTTACAATTCTAGGTTGAAGTATTTTATGGAAAAAGTCAACGTTTCAAGTAATACTAACTGGAAGTTCATTTTTCATGAAGTGAAGATATTTATCACCGTTCAATTATTGAGGAACGAAAAATGGTAGGTACTTATCAATAATCGTTGATAAATCCAAACATTGGTTGAAAAAAGTGATAAAATATGGCATGTGGATTCACATCATCCCATGTGTGGTTATTATAAACATTTATAATGCCATGTTTTGACAAGTTGGATTCATCTGTTAACAGAACAGTGGAAACAAAATTGGTATTGCAATTTTTCTTAAAATCCATTGGCAATACTGTGTATGGAACGGATAGTCATTAAGTATAAAATAAATTTTCTCTTAGAACATTCCAAACAGTTTTGTGACTAGCATTGACTTCTTCTCCTTCTTGTAATCGAAGATGCAATTTATCAAGCTTCTTAGAACATGGTAAGCGGTTATTTAAATAACGTAGGGCATACATGAATCTGGCATCTAGGACATTACCATTAGCTAATCCATATTAAAAATGCATATTAGTCATTTTATTTCAGCATAAGTAAACACAGGTATCACTATAAACTGGACACAAACAAAAACATAACTGCTGCTACAACAAAATTGAAATGATAAAAATTTATTTCTTGCGTTTGGTTTCATGTTTAACTCATAAATTGTCAAATTTCATTAGCTACTGAGAATAGATGTTCTTCTTATTAATGTTGAAGCACAGTATAGAAACGAACCAGTAGTATAACTCTTATAAATTTCATTCATAAATTGCCAGAGCTTTTGATGACCTTGATCGGGTCGCTTTACGATTCATTTCACCATAGGCGTGGGTGGCATAAGTTTTAAAATGACTTGAACGTGTTTTTTCTTAAATATTGTAGAACAGTACACTGATGAGTGAATTAAACAATAGTCTTATACAAAATATTTATTGGTTTTTCCATATAACAATTTTCATTTTGTTATGATTTTTAAAATTTTTATTGACAAATAATGTGTAATATAGTCGTACCCTAAAGAAAAGTTTTATTAAATATTTTATTGGAAAATCAACACAAGGATGTACAAACTCTGTTGTTTGACTGATATTTATAAGTGATTCAACAATATTTTCATAAGCTCCAAGGTAACAGTATAAAGACGAATCGTCTAAATTCTGATTCGCTTGTGAATACGTCTCACTTACGCTGCATGTATGAATTTCCGAACATTTTTTAATTAAATAACCACAAAAGTAGCGAACAAAATTATTTTCCAATAAATCATTTGTCTGAAAGTCTTTAGGCATTGAAGTATTTGATGAAAGAAATATTGTTGGAATAGCCTTTTTTGAAAGTTTTCTTTTATGAGGTTGCATAATCATGTCTGGTTCAAAATGAGCACCACATAAACGATGACTACTATTGTATAGAGTTTCTATTTTTGGCATCAAGTCAGGCCTATCGCATGCTTCGAGCCAAACTTTAGCTCTGAAACAAAAACAACAAATTAAATCAATACATGAAACTAAGGTTGATAAATGTAATATGAAGATCAAATAATAAAGTATTATACTTTTCGTATGAAAATACAAACAGTTTCTCACTCTTCTGAATCCTTTGGAAAACGGTAAAATTTTTCAACACAATTATAATATTTATTGTTACATCCACTACTACAACTACACACACACTACCCGTTTTCTTCTTTTTAATGGTATCCATTGCAAAAAAATGCTTATAAACTATAAAAATAATACCAAAACCCCGTAAAAATATAAGCTGTAATAAATAAAAAAAAATTATCGTTTTCATTTCACTTACAATTAGAACACGATTATTATAAAAAAAGTCAACACCCTGTATCTTATTAACGACAAAACTTATCACAAATGTTTCTGGAAACTTATTCTTAAAATTTAATAAAGATTTGCCGACAAAAATATTTCAGACTACTGTATGACACCCTGTATAGTTTGTGAAAAAAAGTATTTTGTACTGTCAAATTTAATTATTACACAAAAAACTCCGAAATTAATTAAATAAATTTAACTGAAATATGAAAAATAAATGGTTGTATTGACATTTAGATTTTTTTATTTAAATTCAGATTTTCCTTTTACTTAGTACTATAAACACGAACGGATAATTTTTATCATTTAAATAACAATAATTATAATGTTGCTTTCTAAACAATTTATATACATCAACATATATTTTTCTAATCTATTAAAGACTGACATCTTAAATTTATTGTTGAAAATAAGCCAAACAAATGTATTTCAAGTTAATGATAACATTGATAAATTTATATATTTTTTTTTGTCACTTGAAAACCCAGTATGATTGAAAAATAACGATATGAAAACGACAATAGCAAGAAATTGCCTAATGTTGTATTATTTTTGTGGAAAAAGTCAATTGCGCCTATATTTATTTCGATTTAGGAGCTCTGTATTAGTAATAAATAATAGTATATTAAAGTATAAGTGGATATTAAGGTCTTTAAAACACGCGCGAATTTTCGAGCACGACGGCTCGAAATAGAGCAAGTGTTTTAAAGACCAGTTATCCACGAATACTTTACGTTATTTTTTTTATTGGTGCACTTTGATATAAATACTGGTCTATAACTACTACAACAACAAGAAATGGAAATCATAGATGGAAATAAGAACTAAATGTCAAATGGTTGAACTCGTGATGTATATGATGTATATTTTGCGTTGTCATGGAAATGAGAAAAACATAAACTAATTTGTATTTTGATGGAAGTTCAACCTTACTGAGTTCTGTGAATGTCAATAGTATTAATTTAAATACCATTTCCTAAGATTTGAAAAATCGAAATAAATAATTAATTAATATTTCAAACAATACCAAATTGTCATTTAGACATGATTTCGACCATAGATTTAGACTTCGTTTCTCGAGTTGTTGATGTTGCCACGGTAACTTTAGAACACGCGCGTTTTTTAAAGTTCGATTTAAACACGCTGAGGCGTGCTTTAAATAGGTAAAATGGTTCACCAATGAAAAAAAGTGTAACATCACAAAACCCACCCCACAATCCCATCCCTGCAATTACAACAAATAATCCGATAATTAAAGGTAGTTTTAAAATAGTTTGAAATCCTTAAAATTCCAATCCGTTGGCGCAGCTCGGGCAGCAGCTTAAATTTAATTTCAATACTTTTATACCTGAGGATTAGTGAGGCGCAGTTCGTGTGCGTCCTATTCCACAAGGCACAAGCTGCATAATCGACGACGGAGTGAAAATTGAAAATTTCAGAATTGTCAAGAAACTAGAACATTTAATTTATGGATACCGTGTATTTGGATGCATTCCTTGGATACTAATGTACCACCCGAAAACAACAAGGCATACAAGTCAAAGTGATCATCGGCATGCTTTTGTATTTGTATGCCATGATGATTTCAGGTGGTAAAGTTGTAATGTATGTACAAGGAATGCATTCAAGTACAGCGCATCCATAGGTGAATAGTTTCAGTTTCTCGAAAATTCTGATTTTCTCAATTTTCACTATGGTGTCGATTATCCAGCTTGGGCATATCCATTTTCCTGCTCAAGAGGCCTATACTTCGCCAAAGCACACATTTTATATGAGGTAATAGTAGTATTTTCCATCTCTTTTTTTTTGGAATAGCTTGTGTGATTGTTTGTAATAATTTATATTGCTTCAATTTCATAAAAATTTTAAAAGCAATTTCATAAACCATAAAAATTAATTACTTCACTGACGCGTTTAAAAAAAAGGCCAAGAGCCTCATTTTTATTAGTTTATATCAAAGTGTACACTTCGAATAACATGATTTAGTGACATGTGTCATATCTCGTAAACTCGTTAACCGATTTTTATCTACTGACGAATACATATGGCATCTTAATTTACCATCTATAAATATGTTATCTTGATTTAAGTGCCAAACACTCGAAGGCAAGTCCAAGTCGAAGTCGAATATCTAGTTACAGTATAATAAGAATATTTTAAATAATTAGAAAACTCAGATACCATGCCAGATTTATAGTTTTTTTGAAATTGATTGATAGAACTGTGTTATGGCAGCAAATAAAAAAATTTTTTCTACAGATTGGCTTATCTTCCAGAATACAAAAATTATTAAATTAGTATGCCAACAACACTAGACCCAACCAAAATACAATTATAAAATGTAATTTATAATTAAGGAAGTAAAAATACAAAGGGCATGAATATTGTATAGTTGCTTATTTTATCAGTTTATATCAGTATTTAAATTTTTGAAATCGTGGCTCTCCGGCACTGATTCACACTGATTTTTGTGAAAATGCATGAAAATTGTACGATCAATCATATTCAAATAGGCTATAGAAAACTTTGAAGTATTTTTTTTAAACAGCACATTAACGTTTCAACTTTACGTTATGACATTTTGTCGAAAAAAGTTTCCTGTGATTAACCAGTTTCAAAATAGAATTCGACCTAAAATGTTTGTACTCTTTAAAAATAATCTTCTGAAACAATATTTGTTAATTGTTTCTAGAGTTCAAGCGCGTAAGTGCCAGAAAGTTAAATCAACTATAATAGTAATCATTAGGATTTTGAATCATTTCTCAAGTTTTACGTAATTATATCTATTTAAAAAATTCTTGGTAAGCTTATTTTAAGAAATCTGAATGATGTTTATACATTTGAGAAATCTTCAATAAACTTGAAAATGGTCAAAAGATTATCACTTTTCATATGCGATCTCGTTCTTCTCTATCCAGTTTTTTACCAGGTATTGTGCCCTTCCATTCTACAGAATCTACAATCTTCCTACTCACTAGTCTTTGGAAGTGCCCATCATGACAACAGTGCCCTGTTGGCACACCTGCCAAACCTATTTATAATGTATGTATGTAAATAAATTGTATTTACAGTCACTGACATCTAAAAGATCTATTATTACTTCTACTTAGTTCCTGAGTATAATAGTATTTCCTCTAGACTTATTTACAGGATGAATTTTAGTATATATGTAGGCTTTAAATTAGATAAGTGCCCCTATCCAGTAGTCCCCTAGGTGTTGTGCCCTGTCAAAACTCTTATAGCAGTGTTCCAAGAGTTTCTCTGATTGTCTCAGTACCACAAGATCTCTTCCGATCTTCTCAGCTGTTTCAGCTCTCTATTAACAACATTTTCCAATTTTTAAGGCTTTTTCAACCAAGTTTGATGGAAATTACCTTCTCATATCCGTTTAGCTGTGCAGTCACAACAACTAAAAATCTAGGGACTTTTTCCGTTCACCTACAGCATGTGGTATCCCAATCCCAATCAGGATTTTTCTTTCATTAAGACTGGGGATGATATACGTTGTCTAAGAGATGAATCATCCGAACTATCATCATATTATAACAGCTACTAAGGCGAGAATAGGCGAAGAGCCCAGAGTATGGTTGATCTATTGAAAGGGCACTACACCCTCAACAAACAGCGCACAACATCTGATGGGCAGACAGAACAATGTTTTGCCAGGAAAACGAGAAAACTCCAGCACACATTCTGTGCTACTGGTTTTAGACGATAGGAGAGGAAAATCCATAACCCTCCCAATGTATGGAGGATCTGCGGCTTATAACACGAAGAATGAGTTTAGACTAGCAGCTCTAGCATAACATGAGGACAGACACAATATATTTGCCTATGCCGTGGTGGACAGCCCCATATTAATCACAAACTGGATCAATTCCACTTCTACCAAAGATATTGTTATTTTTAATGACATATATGTTATCCAACAGATGAACCGTTATATAACAAGAAAGATCCGATTTGCTGTATATTTCTGTTAGACCATGGGATATCACAGTATATAGGTCAAATACAGCTAAAAAATCGTTTGTCTTCATAAAAATTTTCTATGTTGTTTTTAGTCTACATTCGCGTACATTGCGGCAGTTTCTTGCTATAAAGTGTACTGACTCATATGATCCAAGCTTGAACCTGCTTTAAAATAAATACTTCCACTTACCATCCAATACATACAAAATCACTATCAAATTCTTTTCGAGATATAATCAATATAGGTCTCACTTATTTGGTTCCACATCTCCCTTTAGAGTAACTGGAAACAAAAATGCAGATCTTTATGCCAAATAAAACTACAATTGTCAACAAGAAGTCGTTCCAAATGATCGAAGACCTTCAATTGATTGATTGATTACTTGGATACATCCATTCAAGATTCCAGCACATCAGTGTTTAGGTTTATTGTGCTCTTCGTAGTACCATTCATTGAGATAATATCTGAGGTTTTCCATGTACCAAAAATAATTTTTTCTCAAAAAGACATTAAAAATATCATTTATATTTCCATACAGCAGAAAATACCTAATATTCTACACCAGGCTATGAAACGTCAGAAGCGGTATCAAAATAGGTATTTGACCAAACTAAGCAACGCAACAAAAAAATCAACCATTATTAATCTCAAGGATAAATCAGACCATTTAAAAAACATGTTAAATCTTTAACAATTTGGAAAGATTATCTTTTGTACCAAAAAACAAAGTACCAAAAACTCATTTAAAGAGTGTATGTAAAGATAAAATCCCTGACAATAGTCATAAAAGTCCCCTTATCCAAAAACTCACCCTACAGCAATTAAGGTTAAGGGTGGAGTAAATTAACATAAATTTTATAGCATTACGGCCCGTCGAGACATTTTATTATACATAAAATTGATAACTAGATATTTGAACGACTTTTGCCCCGAAATAAGTGTCTTCTATAGGACTTTCCCGGGAATAATTAAATAACATTTTTTATTTCCTTAGCTGATATTAAAATTTATAATGTGTTATTTTACTGTTTCCATCGGAGCTCTAATGATCATCGAATTACGAAATCTGCTCATCATTGGACTAGAATTTCGTTATAAATAAATAACAAGGGTTGTAAAATCTGCTTGTTTCATATTTTTATAGATTGTTATATTTTTTACAGTCAATTAAATTTAAAATTAATGAAAAAGTAACAAAGTTTGAGTATACAGAGTGTACAAAGAATGAGAGGCCAAATCTTGGGAATGATGATGCTTTATATAATTTTTTTGTTGGATTATAGAGTTTTAAAGTTGGAGATAAATATTACCAACAATTCATGTTTGTTTATAGTTCCAAAACTATGGTTCAGTAATTAATGAAAATTAGACAAACCGTTGAGCATATTTATGCATTTATTTTATATGTATATCTACACCAGTAAGTATTGATACAAGTTATAGAAAGTCATGATTGGATATCCCTAAAAAGGTAAAATGTTGAAAATTTTATGTTGATTAAGCAACAAATTAGCTAGAAGAAAAAGTAAATATGGGAAAAGCAACGAAAGAAAATGGATCTACGAAGTGCTACAGCTACCAGTTATTCTGATACATCGTTTTTGGCTTTTTTTGGGCCAGAAAGATTAAAAATGTCAATATTTTCATAAATACATGCTCTCTCTAATGATATACATGGTGAACATTGATAACACCACAAGCTATAAGAACAATATTATCTACGTATTTTAGAAAATTTAGATTAATAGAAGCGTGTGGTTTTCAATAACCCTCCCAATATGGATTCACAACGTATTTTATAAGGTAATTTATAACGATTCTGTACTTCTGATTGAAGAAAAATTAAATCTTAAAAATACACAAAGTATGTTGACTTATCAGTGAATGCTTTGAGTCTATTTATGTTTTTTGCCACTGCTTCCGTTTTTTTTGCATCCTTATTAATAGAAATAAATGTTTTGTTAGATGTTTTTTATCGTAGTATTTTTACATTCTGGAACCGCACAATATTTATAGCTTTTTTCACTCTGGTTCTGGTCCATTGTGTGGAATAGTTTAGAGTTTGCTAAAACGTATAATCAAAAATAATAAGCATATAAGCAAGCAAAATACTGTTACTAGCTGAGTTGTCATCTAGCCGAAAACCGATCGGCGCGGTATCCGCTCTCTGAACGAGAGATTTCATATGCGATGACGTCACGCCTGAAATTCGGAAAGGAGCGCTGTTTGATGTTTATAATTTTTTTCTGGCGACTCAGGAGTCCCGCTGACGTCTGATTTTTTGCACAGAGCCTCGAAATGATATGCTCTTCCAAATGGTAAAATAAAAAAAATATGTAAATGAGCCCATTATAGTGAATCCTTAGATTCAATTTTTAAAGCAACCATACATAAACAAAGAATAGTAGGTTCAATTGTCGTCGACATATTCATGTAGCACTGATAAAGACTTGCTGAAAACGGTCGTTAAAACACACGAGTACGGTATATACGGGGGCGCGCGAATTACTACTTTCATAGCATGTTGATTTATAGATGGTGTGTTTGATCATTGATTAGAATTGTATGAATAAAATATTTGTATTTCATCAAAAAATGTACAAATATATATAAACATTATTGTGCAGTTTTATGAAACCACGATGAAAATGGAACTTTTTCCAGGTTGTAGGCAATTGACTGGAAATTTTCGAAAAATTATTTTATTTAGGGTATTAAAATCGCGTTTTTGATCTTAACATAATAATTAGAGAATGATAATTATAATGGGAGATCAATAGTAGATAAGAAAGGAATCTGCACCACTTAATGAATACTTGAGAGAAGTATTTAATCTTGAAATGAAAAATTATAAAAATATACCTAACACGAGATATGGTACTTCGATCGATGAGGTTTTTCTGGATATATTGAAAAAATAAGATGGATGTCATTATTTACTTATTTTAGTCACCATAAAATAATATTAGTCACATTTATAGACTATATACAAGACTCAAGGTGAAGGTAATTTTGATTTCTGCGCAAAGAAAAGTAGTTTTATAAATATCTGAAATGAGAATATTAACTTCATGCGATATACATATCCTATTATGGTAGATACTATATTAATTTTTAATATTTTTTTTAAGCCGCAAGTACAGTACAAACATTGGAACACTATTCTGTGACTGAAGAAAGGAAGCTATGGAATAACAAAGAGATAATATCTAGAGAAATGGGCGTTTCGAGGAGAGGAGGATCTGTATATCCTGTACTATCTTAGACCACCCACACGGTTCCTTTTACATAGATAAAATGAAAAGAATTGTAATTTGTCAAAAAGAGATCATGTCTTTCAGAAATTCCAGACAAAACAGTAAGCTGCATTTCTTCTAATTTTAGTAAATATCAAATCTAATAAAGTGCCGCCCATGACCGTGCAGACAATAATAGCTATAATAAAATACCAAAGAGATATCTAATTCACATTTTTATGAAGGACCCCTTAGCTTTTAGGGTCTAATAAATATAAACGAGTTCCATAGAAACTGAAGGTTCTCCTTTCGAAATGGCTATTGACACGGCGTCGATTTTTAATGTTCTCCCGCAGATATCCATTGAAATATTATTTCCCTTGTTATTGTCACAATTTTTTTACGAAAGAAAGAAATGTATGATCGTTTTAAACGAACGAAACAATTAAAGTTCACAGTTTAATTGTATTTCTTTGCATTAGAAAATCGGATAATCGACATGTGTTTTCTTTCAAAAAGTCATGCTTGGGAGTTGTTAAATTTGTGAGCGGAGATAGGACAGTGTCCTCATTAAGTCAAACAAAAACGCCAATTCGAGCAGTGAGGGCATTGCCGTACTTTTTTCATCAGAATTGTCTCGAGAATTGTAATACGTTACGCTCTATATATTTTCTCATAGTAATATTTTATTAGGTTATATTTGGTCCTATCGCCATATTTTGGTCAAAATAATCCGTCCTTAGTAATCAATCCTGTATATATACGATTATAAAACAACTTTCGCAGTTAATAAATATAAGCGATTACAATAGTCAGTTGTGCATCCATTTGAGAAAAAAATAAATTTTTTAGTAACGCTTTCTTTTAATTCGCTGGTGCTCCCACAAAAATATTGTGGCTATGAAAAATGGGACATTTGATAACTTCAACAAGTTATGAAAAGTCTTACTACAAATGTCAATATTTGAAAAAGTCACTTTTGCTCTGGTCCGGATCTACGTATGGCCTTTTTGGGCTCCAGTCAAGAACCCCGGGCTTCAGGGGCCCCAAATAATAAAATAATAAACCAGTAAAAAAATACAAATCAAAAATAAAAAGCCCGAGATAAGAGGCGAAAAGAGATATTAAATTTAATTAAGAAACTGACAAAACTCGAAGCTGCCATTTTAATTATGTTTTGGCAAGCAATTTTAGAAAGATTGAATTCCGTTAATAAAAGATTACACATCCGTGGTTTGGACATACGTGAAGGCAACAAGTTACTTCCGTCATTCAAAGCATTTTCAAGTAATATACGACATGAATCGGATCAAAAACTGAAAAAATATCAAGATATAGGCAAAAAATTAAGTCCTAGTGTAGAAATGGAATATAGGGATGTAAACCTAAGACGGATTATTTCAAAATTTGCACATAAATCGACAGAAAAAGCTGTGTATCGGGCAAAAAAATGTTTAATAAGATACGTCAGATAAGCTAATCTTTGATGCGTGCAAATTATAGTGAGAAATATGAATTTTTGATGTATGTGCAAGATTAAAATTAGGAAAACATATACCTGGAGAGTGTACGCGCTATTATTGATTACTATTCAGAACAACATTTTTTATTAAATGAAGGTGCTCAATTTAAAACTTATTTAAAACAAACTGAGCTAAAGTCCTATTATTGTACTGATATGTTCCATTTAATAATTAAACTTTTTTTTCCAAATTTCTATAGGTACTATATAGATTTTCCTAAGGCTCCCTATTACTACCAAAGAATCGTCATCTACTCCGACAGCCAAGCAGCATTTAAGGCGATACGCTCATATAAGATAACATCAAATCTGGTGTGGGAGTGTTGCAAGGCCCTCAACAGACTAGGTAGTCATAATAGAGTGACCCTAGCCTGGGTATCAGGTCACCAAGGAATAAAGGCAATGGAAAGGCCAATTAATTAGCCAAGCAAGGAGCAACGAAGGTCATGATAGGGCCAGAGCCTTCCTGTGGAATTGCTAAATGCCTAAGTAAAGGAAGCATCCACAAATTGATGAACAACCAGGCGTTGCGCTGGTGGTATGAAACCCCAGGACAAAGGAACGCTAAATTATTCCTTAAAAGCCCTTCGGCCAAACTGTCACATGACAAAGTCGAGAAACGACGAGGATGGTGGTGGGAATGCTGACTGAACATTGTAGGCAGAAGAAACATTCACACAATTGGCCTAGCAGATGACAGCCTGTGCAGGGTCTGCTTGGAAGAAGACGAAGCCGCGGAGCACATACTCTGTGAGTGCGAAGGCCTAGCAAGGGTGCGGTTTCACTTACTCGGAGAAGAAAAACCGAGGACAGAGAGCTACGCAAGGGAGGTGGTATCCAGGCTATTAAGTCTGATGAAAAGAATAAAGCTACATATCGAGCTCTAAATATAGGGAGGACCACGATAGATCTGCAAAGATCGCAGTGAGATAGGACAAAGAGCCACTCCAATTCTATTCTAATCTAATCCCTATTACTAAGCTGTGAAGCGGAGCGTGCGTTCTCTAAAATGTCCTATATAGAAAACAGATATGTAGGACAACAATGACAAATTATTTATCACTTTTTTCCATTAATACTGATCTCACCAAATACCTTAAATGTAATAAGCAAACAAAAGAATTTTCAAATGTGTAGAAATGTAGTATTGTTATTTATTATGCTCATTTATGAATCCAATTATATTTAAGAATTTATGGCTGTTTATTTTATTTTCTTTGACGTAAGTTTATAATGTATTTTCGGTTGGAATACAAAAAACCTTTCCCTTTCCCACATAACCTTTTTGGGGGGGGGGGAAATGGCAAATATATTGATTATTTCCTGGGTCCCCGGATATCGTTATACCCCTGAGCACCAAAAGGTGCCGGCCCTGCTTTTACTGGTATTTTTTGCAAATTTCTGGGATAGATGCTCACATAGAACGGTTTTAAATAAATCAACCTGATTTGATTAGACTTGAATTTTTTACATGCAAGTTTTTGATGGGATTTACTTTAATTGCCGAGAATGTCAGGCAACAGCTTTTTATCCTCGTTGGTTTACCTTATAGTTAGGAAGCAAATTGCAAAATAGATTGTACCGTGATTCTTTTTTATTTCTGACGATTTAGATTGGATGGGTTGATGTTGAAAAGCTTCGTGACACTCTTGAGATAAAGAAAGTTCCAACTACCAATGGAAGTATCTATATTTGGTGTAAACAGAAGACAAATCGAAAAAGAAGGGAAAAATTAGCATTAAACAAAGGAGATAGACTTGCCAATTATGGAAATTTTTCAGATAAAACACCACTTATGTAAAATGTTTATAATTTATATATTTATCTACTGTACACTTTTTATAATTTATTGTTACTTAATGAGCACACATGAATCAACAATGTTACGTGTTTGTATGCACTTAGAGAGCTAATTGCAACAGTTGTCTACAATCTAAGCAATTCTCACATCAGTGACTCTGTTTCGAAGCGAAATGTGTTGTTAGACTTTGCCCTCTCTTAAAATTAATTAAATTAAATTAACGGTAAGGTCCATCCAATTGAAACTAACAGTTGATATAATTAATAGGTGTCTAATTTTTTTTTGTTACATTTTGTTGCGTCACAAACTGCGGTTGGGTTTGCAAAAAAAAATTATAATATACAGTTTGGAACCACATGGAATAAAATTTATAAATTTCTCACAAGAGTTGGTGTAAAAAGTATGCAGGGTATTTTAAATAAAAAAGTGCTTAAGGATATTTCTTCGTGCTTAACACTAGAAGCGGTTTCAAGTACTACTACTACTAAATGTGCAGGCGAGCCTTGTCCTGGACAAACTCAAGCCAAGGTTCCGGCACTGAGGCCACTGGCGGGCCCATTGTGCCATTCCTGCTACCTAGACATCCATGAAGCAGAGCCCTTCAATAAAGGCCACAACATTTTTCAATGGATGTCTGCTTGTGTCTCCAGGGGCCATAACAGGGACTCGAAGATTCGCCTGCGTAATACAGCCCAGTGTGGACACTCTAAGAAAACATGGACTGACGTTTCGTCAGTCATGCCGCAACCCCTACATAGGGAAATTTCCTCTACTCCTAAGTTGTGGAGGTGTTTCCTCATACAGCAGTGCCCTGTTAGGAGTCCTGCTATCTTCCTTAGCCTACTTCTTGGTAGTTCAGTAGCTGCCCCAGCGTGTCCATCCCTTTAGTAGAAGTTTGGACTGTCTAGGACCCTGCAGCGCATTCCAATGAGCGAGGTGCTGTTTCCTCAGCCACTTCTTCGTCTCCTTACGTATTTTTTGTTTTGTTAGGCCCAGGGTCGGGCCCGGGCCGCAGAAAGGAGCTGCCGCCCCTTCCGCAGCCAGTGCATCCTGGAGTAAATTCCAGCCCCTGCTCTATCACCGGAGCATGAGCTATCTGTGTACCAGTGTACAATTGATAAATATACAGAAGACGAAAGAAAAAAAAATAATTCAATTTCAACGCCCTTTATCCGTTTCCACGGCAATATTTTATCAAGGCATATTTGGTCCTATCGGCATATTTTGATCCAAACAATCTGTCCTTAGCCTATCTCCCAATAGTTATGGCTCACCCTGTATAATTTACGACGTACCTAAATCTATAATATATTTTTATCATATTGATAGCACGAACTCAGGTTAGAGACCCGCAATAAACCGCAATAGACCATTGGAATTTAAAATGATGGAATTGAAGATTCGTCAGATTCTGATGAAATGGAATTTTGATTAGGTACATACATTACCCAACTAAACTGCACTGACACGGCAAATTTATCACTTCTTAATATATATTTGAATGGTAATGGTATTAGGGTACTTGTCCTCGCTACCTGCGGTTCACTATACAACAAGGAGCTAGCGAAAGCTGCTAACTGAACACTTTTTTACATGAAGAAGCGTCTACAATTCTGTTTAATTCTTTGAATCACGCCGAAGTGTTTCAGACACGTTTTTGAATTTATAATGAGCTATTCAGCAATCAATATGATAAAAATACACTATAATAACCTTTTCTTTCAAACATTTTTAAATGTACATAATAGAGAAATAAAAAGTACTTTGATGCCCACGATATTTTGGTTTGCGAAAACGAGACGAGACGAGACGAGACTCGACACGATACTTTCCATTTTCCTTGCGAGACTTTTAAAAGTCTCGTCTCGAATTTTACTCGACGGTCTTGTTAAATGTTAAAACAACAAGAATATATTTATACTTTCAACGACATTTCATGATTTTTATAGATAATATAAGATTAAAGTTGCATGTTTACATGAAATAAATAAATTAATTAATCTACTATGAACATTCTTATAAAATTCCGACATTTATATAATGGGTTATCTACGCTTAGAGCTACCCAACTTTTATTGGACGAATCACTAACATAAAGAAAAAATAATAAATTTTATGGCAGGAAACCTTGAATAAATAATACACGGGATTAGGCTGGATATTATTATGAGGGTAATGATAAATGTAAATTTCTGAAATGTTTATGTGGGTAGTTAAATAGTGGATTTCGTTTAGTAGAAAAAGTTAACTACGAGGGAAGCAATGTTTAATATATTATTCGACGAAAGTAAATGTTTAACTTGGGAATAGCGTGGGTATAATAGTATTACGCATAAATTCGTTTTTAGTTAGAATAAACCATTTTAACGAAAAAACACGTCTTCTTACGTAACATTTCAGTTTTTTGTACATTTTTTAAATGTATTCAATGACAATTCACCAGGAATTGCAAGTTCAAAAGAAATATAATTTCCAAATATTATTTTCCCAGAAACATTTTTTATCTTAAGCTAAAAACACACGGAGCCGCCAAAGCAGTTTCTCGTCTGAAGGATACTTCCATTGTATAAAGGTCTGGACACACTAAAAGTCGCACCGTGCTCAATCCGAGCAAAAATTTTGCGTTCATATTGGTGGAAAAATATGCTGGTGTTGACTGCAATGAATTCAAACGCAAAACTATTCTCGTTAAACCTGTTTTCGAGTGGAGAACAAGGTGTAGAAGAAATTTTAAAAGAGGTTTTTAATTATGTTTCATCGCCAAACATTGAATTAACTCCATCTGGTGGAATAAGGAGAGCATGAGAGCAGTGGACTGTATAAATTTTTGTGATGATTGAAGATGTTGCGTTGCAGGTTCAAAATTGCATGGTAGCGTAACATAATTTATTGACAAATGTTATGGTACATTCAATAGCCTTCTTGGTGTGGGCCAACAAAAATTGTCGTAAGAAATAGTAATCAGATCAAAAGAGTAACCAAGAGTAAATTTGAAAAAAAATCAATCACATTGTAAATTGAATTTGACGAATGGCTTCAAAAACTGCAATGGAATTCGATTAGCATTTATGGTTCAGAGTTTTCTAGAAACGCAATAAAATTTTAACGTTGGGGTCGGATCAATGGTATTCATCAAAGCAAAATGAATTTGTGATGCCGTAGGGTAAGATGGGAGTATAAAAAAAACAGTATTAAATCGTATAAATCGACGAGAAAAAAAAATTCTTTATGTACTTCCCTTGAATATTGTATATAAGTAACCATTGCTAAATTACGATTTCTAAAGTCACAGTTATTACTGCAGAATCATTTGAAATAATTATTTTGGTTAATATTTACAAACAACTAACATTTATATTTAGTATCGGGGTTATTATGCGGTGAGAATAAAAATAATCAACAAAATTACTCAATTATTTACATCAATCATGATTACAAATATAATTTGCAGAATAATATTGAATTATAATTGTACTTCGAATAAATAAATCAATGACAGTTTTATTTATTCATTCAAAATTAAGCAATCAAATTATTTTTTTATTTCCACTCCTTCTTATTATTAATTTATATTTAATTATAGAATCCAAGCAGCACTGAAGACGATTCGCTCATATCGGATAACGTCAAATCTGGTGTGGGAGTGTCGCAAGACCCTCAACAGGTAGTCATAATAGAGTGACCTACCAGGTTACCAAGAGTAAAAGGAAATAAAAAGGTCGATGAATTAGCCAAGCAGGGAGCAACGGAGATAATGATAGGACCATAACCTTCCTGTGAAATCGCTAAATTCCTAACTGAGGAGAGCATCCACAAATGGATAAACAACCAGGCGCTGCGCTGGTGATATGAAACTCCAGGACAAAGGCACGCTAAATTATTCCTTAAAAGTCCTTCGGCCAAACTGTCACACAATCAGCTATGTCAAAGTCGAGAAACGACGAGAATGATGGTGTGAATGCTGACCGGACATTGTAGCCTGAGGAAACGTATGCACACAATTGGCCTAGCAGATGACCTATGTAGGTATGCAGATCATATGTAGATTCTTCCAGGATGAAGACGAAGGACCACAATAGATCTGAGCCTCACATTATGAAAATACCAGAAAATGAACATCAAGAAAAAACTTTCATATTAAATCAATAAGCAAGTTTTCTTCAAGCCTTCCTTTTTTAGTTTATATTGTATACAGTATACAGGGTGTCAATTTTAAAACTTAACAGTGTGTTGTACATAGTGAACGAAAAGAGATATCAAAAAAATTCCAAAACCGTTTCTAGGGTAGAGAGGGACAACTAAAATGACATGAGAGAGAACGCACTCCCATTAACCCCTTATGTCTCACCTACTCCATCTACAAAAATTTAAAGGCCAACACCCTACTTGTGACACGTCTTTGGAAAGCCCGTAGAAAATGCTTTCCAACGATCTAAGTCATAATTATACTGGGTCTAACAATAACGCAGAAACATTTATTTGACAACAAAATTAAAAAAGTGTTAAATGTCGAACCACGAAAATGTTAATTTAAGTTAAGTTGAGTTAAGATTCAAAATGGTCTCCATTGTTCTGTAAACAATAGTACAACCTATTTTCAAACTCCTCACGAACGAATTTATTGACGGCCTACAAGATCTTCTAATTGCACTACATTCATCGAAAATATAAAACAATGTTTTCAAAATAATATTAAGATCTTTTTGTTACTGTGTGATTTGTGGTTTTAAAATGAATGGATGACTTCTCTAATACACCAAGTATAACTGCTCACCTATATTAGGTATATCTGTTAATTTCACCTTGAAAGATCAAAGCACGAAATGTTGCGATGCAGAGCACTTTGTCTTTTTTTGTTTTTAATTTAGTTACCTACAAGATAGAATTTATTTTATTTTTTTTGTTACTGAAGTATTTTTGTTTTGTTTTTATGATTAAAAACATCTCCTTTCAATACGTACGTTTTATTTAAATTGATACCACTTGAAAACGTTTACATTTGAAAGCGCACATTTTTTTGCCCCTGGCTCTGGGGTGAAAGCTCATCACTTATTTGGAGCACAATGTATCGAAGATGGAAGGTAAAGAGACAAATAAAACAAAAGTTGGTTCTATAAAAACAGTAACACATTTTATTTATATTTTATAAGCGTATTTTGACTATGACTAGCTGTACAATATATATAGCAATATTTTTTACATATTCACATCAATTGGGGTGATATAATACCCCAACTAATTTTTTTTTATTTTTTCAATATACAATATTAGATATTTCTTTGGTGTAGGAAAAGGTAGCCACACAATGTACGGCAAGTTCTAAGTTGTTACATTTTACATACTTCCACTAATAAATACCGGTTGTCCCAATATCATTTCCCCGAAAATTATTTTATATTTCAAATTAGCACACAATTTAGTTAACTTACATCATTTTTTTATTCATAATACTTTATACACATGTTTTTATTTCTTTAGAAAGCTGCAAAGAAATTAAAAACACTGTGTGTTGTAAAAAAAGAGCCTAAATTTTTTTATACGACATTTTGTTGTGTCGTCGTCTAAAATATTTAAACAAAACTTGTGCTACTTTGATATGTTAAAATAAAAAATATTGTATTCAACCTTCAAGTAATTAAAAGAAGTAAAACAACGGTATAATTTAAAATGCCAATTCGTCTTGTACTTATTGGTGGAGTTTGCAAAATATTAACAAAATGAACAGCTGTGTACATTTTTCGAAACTTCTGCTACTAACACGTGCATTTTAAAACTCAACGGCTCAAAATGAATTCAATTTTCGGGAACGATTTGATACGATACCGATTATATAAAAATAAATTATATACCTTTTTTTATTTTGTCAAAAGTTTTACGCATCTTCAGTTCTTTTGGATATATTCAATACCCTAAAATATCCATTTCATTGAACCGTTAAGATTTTTTTTTAGATCTATATAGTTATTGGTAATTTCTTTTTTCATCGAGACTATTCTAAGTTTGACACTTGTTCCTATTTGAAATAAGATGTTGCTACATCGTCACAAAAAAGGATTCATCTTTGTAAAACTCATATTTGAGTCAAGTAATGAAAAAGGTAAAAAAAATGTAAATTTTGAATGCTTAACTCAAGAATTATACTTTTCGCATAAAAGCTACCAAAAGGAGAGAAGGAATCCGAGCGTTTAATATATGTAATACCTTCTAGTTGTTATAAGCCAACGGTTCCAGAATTCCCAACCTCCTATTTGGTGTTAAAAATCTCGCTGGATATTTTTAGGAAGCGATTTTTTTTATCGAAAATGTAGAGGTGAGAATAACATTCTGTGTAACTTAGGTACCAGTTCATAAAAATATTTTGAAAAGTATATGCACCTTTTTAATAATAATTTGATGATTCTTTTTTTGTGAGATACGTGCAACCTTTCTCATTTTGAGAATAAACGTTAAGATTACGGTGAACACTATTTGTTTGATGATGACATATCCAATAGAATGTTCAAATCTTGGAATGCTTTTCAAGATAATTAAAAAAACGGGTAACGAAGTGCCCCCCAAAAAAGGAAAACCAAATAACTGATATTTAAGATATAATGTACAAAAATGTAACTTTTGCTTTATAATTCGTTCTGTAATCCAAACTTGGCGATACCATTTCAATTACTTTAGTAATAAATTTTAGCTTTGTAATGGTAATTATTTTTACTGAAAGTTTTCAATTTAGCTTAAAATAATATTCTTTAATGTAAATTTAATTGTTTTATAATATATTTGAGAGTGAAGCAACCAAAATGGAATATTAATTCTCATTTATACAGGCAAATTCCGCATTAAAATTAACAGATCAAAAAGTTTAATCGAAAAAGAATAAAGGACGCAATTTACTTTTGAACCACTTTGAATACATAAAAATAAAATTAGTTTTTATTTATTATCGAGTAGAAATGTATAGTATATTTTAATTTGGTGAAAAAATGAATAAAATCTCAAAATATGTAACTGCATTCCTTTCGGTCGAAAAATACCCAAGAAACAATCTATAAAGAAACGTCAAACAGAGAATTGTATTTAAATGAAGACAACTTCCTTATGTCGTGAAAGTGTCAGTACCGTATTAAAACCAAGTACTCTTACACGACAATTTGCATTTAAATGTTGACTGTGCTGACAATTCTAATATTCGAATTATTCAAAACAAAATGCTGCGAAACATAAATTTTTTGTATGTAACCTAACATACATGGGGCCACTAATCAAATATACAAAATTTATTTAGGATACTGGTACCAATATAAAAGAAACAGACCGAATTTCAAGAGTACTTTTCTCCTCTCCTACCTATAATTTCTTAATTATTATCAAATGAATGTAGGTATTTTTGCTAACGTACATCTGCCGTGTTGGGATTGTTATATAAGGTAGTTTTACTGTTACCTATCTATTGTGGTAAGACTGTGCCACGACATAGAATTCTCCCTACATCCCCTTACGATATACAGTCCTTTTTAATCGCCACATTCAAAAGAGAAATGTGTAGCTATCATGAATAAAAAATACCAACCCCATTTTAAGGTTATTATTCGAAGTACGATAATATTCTGAACATTTTAAAGAAGGGCACACAGTGACCTTTGATCTTCTGCAAAAGGTTGATTCTTTGAAATATATTCGTTTCATTTTTAACACGTTTGCATATTAAACATGTGTTTCAAGAACAACTGCAATTCAATCTTAGACATTCTGTATACACATCAATATACATTATTTCGTGTTTTCCGATTAATTTGTTTTTATTGCCATGGCCGATAATGTAGTTAACTACAACGTGTCTTCATAAATAATAGATTTGTTTACAATAAACGAGACTAATAAATGTGGAATTCAACGATAACAATCAACAAAAAAGAATATTTTTATTTACTGGTTCACCGAATAATTAAATATTGAAGAAAATAAGCTTACAATACAATTAAAGAGGATGTTGAACCGTATTCATATTAATTTTGATAATTGAGTACTACAGTTTGAAAATCTATAATATGTTCAAAATATTTTGATTTTGTTAGAAATAAATTCGAATAGAAGACAAACAAAATTAAAATTCAAAAATGTTTGTTGATTTCATTTGAAAATGTAGTTAATTTGTTATATGCCCTGAATAATAACCAATGCTTAACGAAGCAAGAAGAAGAACAAATATAAGAACCTTGTAAGGAACTGAAATGTAAAGAGAATTCTAAAATCAAGATCCGACTGAATAGCAAAACAAGACAAAAATAAACAGTTCAATATAGCGGAAAGGAATCAGTTACAGTCTCTGCTCGGAATAAAATTATAATATAGGTAATAATGTATTTTGGTAAGTAAAATCTTAAATCAAAACCTTTATAATATTTCATTTGATATTATTTTGTATAAAAACATTTCTATTATTCAAACACGTCTGTTTTTATTTTCGGTAGTTTACTGTCCAAAGTAAAATTGTTCTAGTTAGATTACAGAACAAATTAGAAGCGCAATAGTTGAAGTAAGAAAAATCTCAGTTAAAAAACTATGCTTTCTACTACAAGATTTTTTAATGCACAGAATTACGACGCCAACATGTATTGTCTAATGAACTATATTTAAGAAACCCGTAAATATTCTGCCGATAGTGTGTTTTTGGTGTATTTTTTATTTTATACCTAGCCTAAGTTATGATGAAAGACATAGGATATATTTCGTAAGCTTATTTTTTTCACTAATTCTCAATACACAAACAGCTGACTGGTAGGAGACAGAAAAGATAATTATTTTAATCTACTATTTCTTGAACACCCAGTATGTATTTGATGATAAGTCAGGAAAATATTATATTGAACCTATACAGAATCTTGAAAAAGACAGTCCCCATTTTCAAAATATTATTCACAAAATTATGTCAAGTCAAAGTAGGGTAATAGAGAAATGTTATTAACTTTTTCCACGAATGTATCAAGGCAAAAGTGATCAAAAAAATAATGCAGTATATTCTAGAAATTTTAAAATTAATGATAATTCAATTTTTTCTCTTTATAAATGACTACAAAATAAATAATTACTATCAATGGAGTAGTTTCTACTAATTTGAAAGGAAGAACCCACATTGAGACATACATAATTCAAAATATGAATAATGAAGGCAGTTATTATAAAGTTATTATGAGTCAAAAGGAATTTTAAGAATTGCAAATTAACAAGTTAAATTATCTTATTTTCTTCCAACGTTTATTATTATTTAAATATCATTTAGTTGTTAATAGTCACATTAATTTCCATTTTATTTATCATGGAACAGGTTAATAACATTTTTTACTGAATTTTTCATGTTTATATCTATCTATATGGACTTTACCTTCTTTATTTATTATATGCAGTCCCAAATTAGTAATAAATTAAATATATTCACTTAAGGCTCATAATTCTACCGATCTAACTATATATATACCGCTTGTAGATTCTTTTTTTTGGATAAAATACAATTATCAAATTTTTAAGAATGTAAAATATCTAGTAGAGAAATAATATAGATTTTTTTGACAGTCTTTTCAATTTCCAAATAATTTCATGAATATTCGTGGCGAATTTTGATTAAATAATATTAAATAGCTCAATTTTACATGATGTGATTACTTAAATTGAAATATTTTTTCATGGTCTGTATCTTATTTGCAACTTTTGAATTTTTATTTCAGTTTCAGAAGCGTTCCAGCGTTATCAAGAATTATTTTATTTTTCCAATTTATCACTGACACATTTAAAAAATTTTACAACTGGAGAATCAATGAAAATATTTTGTGTTGTCAAATTTTTCTAAACAACTTAGATAAAAAACATTGCGAATTGAGAAATATTTTGTATAATAACATTATTTATTTAAATGTTATTTATTATTTTCAGTGGGATGTGATTATTTTCGTTTTAATCAGTTTGGTGTATTTAAGTGTATATACCTATCTGTTAACAGCAATAACAACTAAAAATCCTAAGACCTGGATAAAAACTTTCGATACCATCCTGATAACGAAGATAATTACTGATTATTGAATATTTGACTACATTCTGCTGAAATGTTAGCTACACATTTCTGTGAATTTAGTTGTATCGAAAATAAACCAAACTGAAAATGTACATACCTACATTATATTATCTTATATTTTATCATTATCTGCCTTTCATTTGGAAAATTTTTGTCAATAAAGTCACCTGGTACCTACTAAGACAGAAAAATATAGTGATTGAAGTATAATTTCCAATTATTAAGTGTTTATTCAAAAATGTTACCTAAAAGTACCTACATCAAAAGCTCGATCAAAAGTATCTCTTCAATTATTATACCTTAGTGTCTCCACATTAATTTTTCCTAATATATAAAACCCTATCTATTTCTCCCTTCTAGTAGTTTTTTTGCATGAGCATATCTATAGATTTTTGTTAACTAGGAGGATCTGTCGAATGAAATTTTGTAACGACGGGGGGGAAATTTTAATGACGAGATAAAATAATTATGTAATTGAGTTTTCTATTCAGAGAACAATCTACAATGCAAATTTAATAAAAACATATAATTTCTAAGTAAAAGTTAAATATTGGACTTCTATATTTCTGAGAAATGTGCTGACGTAAGTGTACATTAGTAATGAATATAATTCTAATTAATGAGTAAACGACTCTGCAGCATATGGTTACTAATTATAGCTGAGAACGTGTATTTATTTTTTACTTAGCAAGAAATTAGCTGACAGAAACAATTGGTTTTATAAATTATTTATTATTTTTAGATGTAAAATGCTGATGTTTCATTGTCACTAATGTAAATCTTAAATTTAGGTTTGAAAATTTTCGATAACAGGGACGGTTCCAGAAATATTTGCACAAATATAAATTTAGTTTTTTACGAGGTTTTTTATCTGTATTTCTTATATTTTGGGAAACGGTAAAAATGCTTTTGAATTGGTTTTAAATTTGATATTATTTTCCATTATCTATAATTGTCTTTAAAGTTTTCACCTTAGTGTGAGCCACCTTCAGCTTCTTTGGTATTTTCATTTATCGTTTAATTGTTATTAATTGTCAAAGTTTTATCTAAAAATACCTAATCATAAATCAGTAGTAAAGGTGCGCAGCCTGAATTCTTAGAGAATGATTAGGTATATCCAGGGTTGTGTGAATTGTAAACAAGTTTCGATAATGGAAAATGAAGTCAATTTAACAACGAATTTAAAAGTATGAGAGACATTTTCAAGATTACAAAATAAAATTTTTTGGAGTTTTTGGTATAACGAAAATCATCAAAGGGAAGACAGATGGCTGGTTACTTAAATAAACTAAAACTATGGCTCAGCTTTCTTCTATTTGAAATATAAATGTATCTGTATATTTATCATGTATGTAATAACAATAAATATATATTTAAAAAGTTGCTACTGCGTTTTTTGTTTGTCTGGTAAACATTTACGAATAATTAGCGATATCGCTGAACATGAAATAAAGATTGCTGAAACGTTACAAATGAAACTCATAAAATGAAAAAAATGCCTAATAACTGTTTTTATTTTAATGAGCGTACTGTAATCAATATTTGCGAAACGACATAATGGGGTACCGTGTTTTTACTCATACTGGTACCACTTTATCAAGTAATTTATATCTTTTATTTTATTGAAATAATTTTCTAATTTCTACACACACACTGTTTCCGTCGAACGCTCGTAATAAGTAATTTTCTAGGCCAGCAAATTGAGCTATTTAATATTGCCTAATTATAAAGTGAACTGATTAGCAAGCTAATCAAAATTTTAATTACCTTAATCACCGCGATTTCAAAAAAATTCAAATCCCCCGATAAATTTAGTTTGGTTGAAAATGTTTGATTTGTTTTTAGCGATTCTCTAACTTCATTACAATTTGCAATCATAATTTAAGTTCAGTTTATAGATTTTAATAATTTCAAATCTCTTAGAAGAGTGAAATTACCTCGGAAATTACCCTAAATCATATTGTACAAGTTGGCCAAAAAGGTGGATGTATTCGAAAAAAAAAATAGTTTATAATTGTAAATTATATATCGGAATTAACCAAAATTTTATTATTTTTCATAATAATTGCGTTATTTCAATTTGGTTTATCAAAAACAAGATTTGTACTTACAGGACATACGTTTTTCTCGATAAGGGTAGAGTTTGTATCGTTTTATTCATAATTTAGATTATTGTTGATAATAACATTGGATGAAATGTCCTTCGACAATATTATAGTACGAATATACAATTGAAATCAATTTAAATAAAGCCATTGAAATTTAGACGGATAAAGTGATCACAATAAATTCAAAACAAATCGATAATTTACATTACTTATTTGCCATTAAAATCACAAGAAGAAATTGACAATGATTTGAGGTTGAAAGTTGATTTTAGAAGATTTTTGGCCGAGATGCAAAAAAATTTCCAGCATTTATATCAAATTTTCACATTGACCTACCTAGGTATGTCTTGTGCAGTTCTTAAATATTATGAGGTCCCCGCACCCAATAGCTTAAGAAACCCTCATCCAAAGGAATACGTCGAATAATTGACCCTCTAGAAGTTTACCTTCCAATGTTAAAAAATTTTTTTGTCATATTACCACTAGATTTGCACAAAATAACAGCAATGGTTTGGTTGGAATCGAATAATAAAATTAAAACTTGTGATGCTTGATTTTAGAGTAGCAAAACTTTTAATAATAATAAAGAATAAATTATTTGAGAAACGGCCATATGCTGAAAATAATATTGGGTCAGATGTAAAAGAGATGAGTTTGTTTTTTATAACTGTCGAGACCAAAACAAAAATGTGTCTAGCTTCAACTAGTAGGTACAGACATATTTCAAACGGTTCGAGGTCAATCCTCCTCTGGGAAACCTGGTAAGATTGATAGAAATTTTTTCAAGTTTTGGAAATTTTTGTGCTTTTGTATATAAAAAATTCTTATGACCGATAAATTGACAAAATTATTGATCTTTTTCGAAATGGTATGTCTTCACTTTATCCACCTTTTAGAATTTAAAAGAAAGTTGTTATTCAACCGTTTCCAACTGTTGAAGAAAAAAATATATGAAGTCCTCACTATTAATGTTTTTGTTGAAAAAGATATTGTTTATTATATTAATATGTAAATTTCTCGGTAAATTTAATAAGTTACGAAAATATTCTGTAAGACTCACCTTGTCTTTGTTTGTTTCCTAAACCAAAACACCATGTTAAATTTGGTTGCGGAATTTTTGTTTATTCATATTTAATATTTAAAGTGGACACGACATTAATTTTACTTAAATATGTCACTATTAAGAAATTTTAGCCAACTAGTAATTGTTGTAATAGCGATAGCAAAATTGGTTTGTTTGGAAACAATAATAAAGAAATAAACAAATATCGCTACCTCAACATACCTCTATGTATTCGAATAAATTTTCAAATTAGATTGGTAGGCAGTGTTCACAAAAAAAATATTGGCAGAAACACCCATATAAATATATATACCACCAACTCCAATTCACATATAGATGATATCCCAAAGAAAACGGAAAGAAAAAATCCTGAAGGAGACATAGGCTAAAATGCACAGACACAGCTGATTTATCAGGATCACTACCACGCCCGGACAAAAGCGCACGCGCCTCTTCTACTGCCCTTCGTCGTCACATAATTACACACTATTATCACAAGAAAGATTATGGAAACCACAGATGAGGCATATGGTTCCGCATTCGACCAGTCCGAATCGGAATTAACATATCACAGTGATCAGACATTGTAACAAACTTGCTGAATTTGCGGAAACGTCGTTCCCAAAGGAATCGCCGAACTAACGTATGGATGAAGTCTATGGGCCCTCAAATACTGCCTATATTTTCCCGAAAGAATGTGTTTTTCTTCGGGACGATCCGGTGAATGTTCAGGATCCGGCCAATGACCTGAATCACTTCCCGATGTATAGGTTTGTCCACAGGCTGACATAAGACGTTCCCTTTTACAGTAAGGCTGAGCAGCCGAAGTAATTGGCACTAAAGGTGGCATTAACTCCCATATTTGTCTGTCTGACGTCGTCGAATACTGTACAGGATACTGAGCAGCTTGTTGTGGCACTTGCTGAGGAAGTTGTTGTCCCCTAGGCATTCTCCTTTTGACTGCTGTTGTTGTTGTAGTCGGTGGCCTAGAAGGAGGAAGATTGTTGATGAACGGACTTCTCCTCTGGCTTTCGATCTTCCTAAAATAACAGGGATGGATCATCAGGAGAGGTTCGTTCCGAACGCCTTGTGGCGGCTTCGCCGTATTCGGTAATTCGTATTCTACACTGCAATCCACGTGAAGAGGTTTCATATAGTCTTTCTGTATAGGCACTTGCACTGTCCTCTGAGGAGAGGATAACTCATAAGCTTGATAACATGTGGCCATCGCGCTTACTGACCGAACTACGGTCCTCGACTGACTGGCTCTCATGTTCCACACTTTAGCGTAGCACCCAGCATCGAGGAGGGGGTAGGAAATCGATGTCCGCGACACTCCTCGGAGGTGAGCGCGGGCGTTATTTTATAACGCTCGTCTTTCATTATAATTCTGCCAACGAGAAAACGTTCAGTTAAATGGAAATTAATTGATGAAACTGTCAGGAAGTCCTTTATTTATATTAATTGATTATTTAATTAACGAATTATATTCAAAATATGCGCTTATGTGAATTCTAGTTTCATGCAAAAATAATGTTATTTACTTGAAACGTAGGCTTTAAAAATATTGTTCAAAAATTGAAAAAAAAACAATAATTTATACAGGGTGTGTTAAATGATAGAGTAGCTTAAAATAATTAATTTATGTACATAATAAAAGTATTCATGTGCCTTACTGAATTAATAAAAATTTAACCGTTTATAAGCACCATAAATAGGTAGGTACATATTTGTTGGCGTTTTAAACATATTTGCCTATTGGCTATTTTCACTTCTAAATGTCTCACCTAAATTCCTCAAACATTCTTAAAGAAAAACCGGAATTAATAAGGCACAAATTTTATATATTGTAACACTTTCCCTTATCATATCCTTAGTTTTTTAATAATCCCTATTAATTATAATCTTATCTTATATACAAACCCACCATTAATGATGAAGATGAAGCAATCATTCTAGGTATATTATAAGCTTAAACTTTTCAAGATTTGATTTATTAGAACTTTTTTACAATATTTTATCGTTGTAAAAATACATTTCAGGATAATAAACTGTATGAATGATCATCCTGTGACTTAATCCTTACAGCGACTTTCCCTTTATGGTCCACTTTAATTATTATATAAATAAATGTTTTTGTTTTTCGAATTGAGTGACATTTAGATCATGCTGTACAATCTGAGTTATAACCGAGCTAAATTTGAACCCTGCTTCAAGATGATATTGTGTTCTCCAAGTGCTCATCAATATATCAAACGTGGTTAGAATCCAATTAAGAGGTTCCAATGTAACTCGAAGTCAAACCACAGTGTAATTCATTGTCCAAAATAGGACCAATCCAGTTTTGCTACTAGTTTGGGTAAGACATTACCATCACCAGGCTTTAAAAGATAGAAGTATGGTAGACTTAGTACAAAATTCTGGTGATATGAAAATTTAAATGACAAATATATAAAAATTTGAAACATAATAAAGGGGAATATATATTTGTGATACAAAATAAATAAATATTTATATTGAAGATACAAATAACTGAGACCAATATTTTGATTTCAAGTGAAATTTGACTTTAACCAATTATTAATCTAAATCTGTAGTATTTTTCAAATAGACATAAAAACATTTTGAGAAACAAAACAATAAAAATAATTGATTCCCATAATGATTTTGTCCACTACCAACTAAAATCATTGAGAAAGCATCATATTTTTGTTAGGTTTAACACCTCATAGCCAGGTAATGTTGATGAGAATCATAAGGACGTCTACCAACCTAAAAAACTTTCTCTGGACCAAGTTTTGTAAAATCTGGCTTGTACATCTGCTGAGTTTATAATTAAGGGCGGCTTATCCAAGGCTGCCCTTAAGCTTTGATTGTACAATATGTCCTTAGGAGTACATAATTTACATCAACCTACTCCAACTAGTCTAGACTGCTTCAAACATTGTGACACCAAGCAAAATGTGGCTAAAATGTTTTATTGCATTTTTTATTTTGAAAGCATATCGCAACCTCCAAAATACGATAATGTAATATACTATCGGATCTTACATAACAGGCTTATAGATCTACATCGCGTTGTGCATATGGTTGTATTTATGTAAGGTTTGTTCCAACTTACCAATAAACCAGTTTTTAAATGCATTTGTACTAGTTTATTGGCGTGCTGGAACAAATCGCATTGTTCACTCCATTTTCTGGTTAATATTTATCTCTTTCGATGGATCCTGCCACATAACTAGTGTTCAGTACAATGGCTCTAACAAAAACTATAATTGATTAGTGACAACAATTATTACCACCAAAAGTTAGGTAGCCAACCTTAATTAATAATGTTTTTAATATCACATTTTCTACAAAAACCAGAGCTTTTTCAATTATGTTATTGAGTTTTTGTTTAAATCTTTGAATTTCATGGAAAAGCGTGTATTTCGAAAGAAATTGTATCCTATTTATTTTATTCTCTCCCCTATTTTTAACAAAAGCAGCGATCGTAAATTTCCCATTGTTTTTAATCCCCTAAAACACGTTTGTTCGGTCTGAAGGGTCTACTAGCATGACCTTTTATATGCCAGATGCGGGGACATCGCCGCCCTTCTCTTGATTTCAAAAGTCTAAGCCCGTGAAATTGTCAACAATAACGAGCCCATATTTTTTGTTGTTGATTCCTTTCATTTCTAAACTTATTCTTTAAGCTGATATATGAATTTCGTCGCTAGATACTGGCATTATATTAAATTATTTCATAGTTCTAATGATCCAGTCAAGGAGGTAAATTGTGGGCTAATTAGTTCGAAAATAATGGCAGCCACTTGAAGTAAATTGAATTTCGTTAAGGAGGGTGTGTCAAATCCGATAATACAACTTGGACCTTAGAAGAAGGTGGGGGACAAAAGGATATCAAAATAAACCTACCTATTGGATAAATTGTTTCCTTTCAAATTCTCATGAGATGAACTCCTTCCGAGATATTGGGCATGGAAATTTTCGATTTTTAACCAAAAAATTTTTGTGAAAATTGATTAAGTAGTTCTCAAATTGTTTATTAATTGTTTATTTATTGTCTATAACCAATTAACACACAACCAAACTTGTATTATCGAGCAATAACTTTCTTAACATTTTTTGATATCATCAAAATGTTCACTTCATTGATTGGATCATAAGGAATTTTTCAGCTCTCAAAACGTCGTAACTTGTAATGGGGAACAGCATAATCGTGATCTCTATGTCTAAAACTACTATATGATGTAATTATATATTTTTATTTGTTTTATAATATCAATAATGTATTAAATTGAATCATTTTCATTTCAAGCATAAAATTACGCGCGCCATTTGTAAAGGGGGGTGTAATGCAGTATGACGTAATAGCCCCTACAAGCCTATCGACCTTAAGCCGACCAATCATATAAGCGCAGTGAATAAATACCCTTCACAGAGATGATCTGTGAATGATTTGTCCAGCTTCCAACCGTTTGTGATCTACGAACAAAATTAATGTTAGGGGCTAGTACGTCAGAGAGCCGCCCATTTGTTTCGGACATTTTTCAGTTTCGCATAAGTATGTTGATTTCAAAACGCCAGGAAATCTGTTTAATACGATTTTGACATGTGATATTGTCTGGACACTGACCCAACATCATTATTAATTCCGATGCGAGACCGAGGCGGGGAGCTACTGTTTAATATTCCTAACTATCATTTTATTCAACGCTGCGAGCGTGAAGGAATATTGAATTTAGACTGTTTAAAAAAAATCGAATAATTTTTTTTTAATTACACAGCTTGTTCAATAGAAGCCCATCTTTGGTCAGGTTAGCCTTGGAAACAATTGTAATCATTCAACTGACTTTTTCCAACATTAGTAGTGTATGAAAACGTCACACTGATCTGTTTATTTCGTTTATATTTGACAGCGATTTTAAGTATTGTGACTTTGAAATGGCGTTTGTTGTTAACAATCCGTCCAAATGTGATAATGCTCGGCCTCATGTTGCCAACGTAGTGAAAGAAAATCTGCAACGAAAGAAATGGAGGATATTAGAGCATCCACCCTATAGTCCCGATTTATCGCATTGCGATTTTCACATCTTTGGGCCACTAAAAAAGGCGTTAAAAGGTAACCGTTTTCAGTCGGACGCAGAAGTACAAAACGCTGTGAAAGAATTCTTCCAGCAGCAGCCACAAGAATTCTATAAGCAGCCTACATCGGTTGGTGAAACAGTGGGATATGTGCCTCAATTGTAGTGGTAGTTATTTGTAACTGTACTTGTCAATAAATTTTTCCTGGACCAAAGATGGGTTTCAATTGAACCAGCCTCGTATATTAGAATCAGATGGAGGGAAGCTTATACAATAGCCTAAGCAAAACATCAAAAAGCTTCTACTTCTAGCTTCATAGAAATCTACCAAATAATATAGGTACCACACATAACAAAGTTTGATTATAGTAGAAAATACACAGCAACTATAACGCGACTAAAAATAAACCATGGCTGCTTTCCGGCGCACCTTCATAAATTGGGTATTCTACAGTCTCCATTTTGCAACTGCGACAACGTATCGATCGTTGATACTAATCATATTCTAGAGTGTAGGAAAAATGAAGCGGCTATATCTAATTTATATATCTCTTTAACTGAATATTAGTTCTCTCCTGGCATGTACAGAAAAAGCTACTTTAGATTCTATAATAAACTTCATTAAGCAAGCAAAAATAGATCTTTGACACATTCAATAGAGAGCAAAAAAAAGTTCTGTGGCCAATAGCCTTCGGCTGAGGCCATCCCTGCTTCCACACACACACACACAAAACGTGAGTTACAAAATTCCAAAATCCAATAGAACGTTGTTCCCATGTTATTTGAATGAAAAATTGAAATTTATTATATTAATATTAATATTAGTATCAAGCGCTCTAAGGTTCACATTATTTTTCTTTATGAAATCAAACAATTTTATTTTGTTAAATCTACATTATATTTAACCTTAAAGTTGTGACGCGTTTCGCTAACACAGTAGCTTTTTCAAACGAATGGGGGTATAATGAGAAATTCTCTATTTATACAGTGCCTTAATACTAAATTATACGGATATTTAACAATAAAATTATAATCTATTTACAAGGAAATGAAATGAATTTGTCTAAAAATGGGATTAACTAAAGTATTTAACAAGTTTACCTGGAAAATACTTTAGTTAATCCCATATTTAGACAAATTCATTTCATTTCCATAGATTATAATTTTATTGTTAAATATTCGTATAATTTAGTATTAAGGCACTGTATAAATTGAAAATTTCTCATTATACCCCCATTCCTTTGAAAAAGCTACTGTGTTAGCGAAATGCGTCACAACTTTAAGGTTAAATATAATGTAGATTTAACAAAATAAAATTGTTTGATTTCATAATTTACTATGGATCTACATCAAGTAAAAGCCTCATCTATTCAATTATTTTTCTTTCACCATTTTCAACAATATTTTCGATATACTTAAGAGAATTATCCAACAGTCTAATGTTATATATTTTTGTAATAGAAAAATTTTCCATTTTTTGAAAAAGTCTATGTTTATAACAATCCTTAATATTTTTTCACCTCAAACTCCGATTGTTACGAGATATTATTATCGTTAGCCGTCTTTACAATATACAACACATAAAGGAATCATGGAATTGAAAGTCCGACAGCATAATGAAAAAAGGCTTCCGAGACACATATTTCTGATAGGATAAGCCCTTATTTATTTCTCACAAAAGCAAATGTGAATGTATGTACCTATTAATGCCGTGAACAATTTTTTTTGTAACACTACCCGAATTCGTTGGATCAGCAGCTGGAAAAATTGTGAGTTCGGTTTTGTTGGTGAAATAATCAGGACAGTGATCTTTGCCGTTTGTGTTTGTGTCGATAATGTTATTCGTTTTCAATAATATACACGAAGGGAAAAATTTCCTATTGAATTTGAAGGTTTATATAAAAACTGAACGAAGTAGATATTGCTTTCCAATAAGAGTTGAATGGAAAAAGGAACTTTTGCGATATGTATACCTATCAATGAATAAATATTTTATTTATTTTGAACGTCCCTATCATTTTGATATGAAAATTATCGAAATTGACACCAGAAACTGATTAAATAGATGAATGTTGATGACAAAAGTATTGAAATCAGTCTATAAATATGTGGAAACCTTTATACTGATCCAATGGAACAGAGAAGATTGAAAAGACGCTGGCCAGAAGACCTCATAGGGTGATCAACGGAGATCAGTGGATGGTGCCCGCCTCAAGTCATTTAGCAAGAAACCATATCATTTACTTATTACTGGATACTTATTGAGAAGATTGTAGATTTGCAATTGAATAAAAAAAAAATAGTTGTAACAATCGATTCTTAATACTTTTTAATCTAGAATTCCTGTTTATTTTTATTATATGAGCCGGCAAAAATAAAAAAATAGCTTCATCATTTTAAAACCCACGTAGGTTTCCCACTCCACGACCCTTTATAAATCGTGATATTGGTCCGTAGTACGCAGCCGTTAGAAAATAACCGTTCCATAACCACCTCTACTTATTTGCTGTCTGTGTGAGTGTCTACCATAAGATACAACTACGTCATCAGAACAACTGACTGGCTGGTCTGTGAGTCGCCAGGCCATCTCATGCGTATATGAGGAGGACGACCGTAGTCTCAATCATCACTGTGCTCCAATTATTTACAAAGCGCACTTTACGACTACCCGGAGATGTTTAACTGTTGCGTCATAGGCGCCGTCGGTCATGTGTGTATGTGTGTGAGTACATCGCTCTCTTTTACTCTCTCTCTCTCCCTCTCTATCGGAAAGGTCACCACTTTGTTTTTAAATCACATTAATTATTCATTAATTTATGTACCTTTTGTAAACAGATTATTATCTGTAGGTCGACTTTGATTAAACGGGGTTAGTAGATTGGAGTTTTCCGGAAAATTATGTTTGATCAGATTTAATGAATTTGTCCGGTTAATCGAGAGGGAAATTAATTAAGTGGGATAGAATTTGCGAAATTATTTATTTCGGATTTTCTGCCTTCCTTTTATGTTTTTAAGGTTCTAAAAGTAATTCGTAGAACAAAGGTTCGTGCGAATTCTGATAGAGCCGCTCGGAGAGAGCGCTCATCTTAAAATGGCTCTATCTTTTTTCTACTGAATATTAATGGCTCATTACTATTCCTTCTTATTCTTCTTCGATTTCTAAGTGTTAATGTATCCAGAACAATCAAAATCTTCCTCGCTCGACTTTTTTCATCGTATGTAAAAAGTGAGGAATTCGAATAAAGAATTTCTTCAATTTATTGTACGAAAATGCTAAAATGCTCTAGAATTGATTGGAGAATACATCATGAGATTGTCGTGGAAAAGTATTAATTATTCGCCGAGAAACCGCGAATTGATCGCCAAAAATCGTAAAATCGTTTTTTTTTTTCTCAGTTTTGGTTTAAAAGTAAATTTTGACCATGTCTCCTCAATTTTAGAAAAAAATAAATGTCATATTCGTGTTCAGCACCCTCGAAAATATAGAGACAGACTGTTTTTAGCGACTGGAACGAGGTTGGTGGGTTTTTCACTTTCCAGACGACTATTTAGGGGTGTCCCGTTCCTCTAATAAAAGTTCCCACACAACTGAAAGAACAATTGAGTTTTTAAAGTATGAAAACATCAAACATCAGTCCCGACCTACGTTCAAACGAGTTTTTTTATCTTTTAAAAAATCAAGAACATGAACTGCGTGGTCAAAGATTCCAGTCCCCAAAAGATGCAGTTAATGTCTTCAAAAACTCCATTTCGTATGTACCAACAAGCAAGTGGAATAGCTGCACAATAAAAAGAATCCTAATATTTTGAAATAATCGGATTAATCACAATTATTTTGTTCATTATAAATATAAATGGAATGTTCATAATTTTCCTATATCCATGGTAATGCCCGGGTAAAACCATTAATTACATTAGGGTACAAGCATAAATTTTGCTATTGGTGGGAATTGATGCTTTATCAGGTCTCCTAACACCTTGCATGCATATTTTTAAAAAAATATATAAACTTTACTTTAAAAACGACTTTAAAAATCATAAAATTTGAAAGTCCGCCAAAACGCGCTTTAGGTCATAAAGATAGCTGCCCCATGCAGTGACATCATTTGTTTACGTTCTTATTCGTGTATCACGCTCTGAGTTCTTGTGACCTAATTTGTTTCTGGAAGCTTTAAAAATAGATAAAGCCGAAAAAAAACTTTAGATTCCAAGTATTGCATAGTTTCATAGTGTAAATCAACGTCTATTAAAACTCCAGACAAAATATTTGTTACTTTACCTGGTGGCGCAAGCAAAAATACACTTAAGAGAAGGGCATTATGGTTGCAAGCTATGCTTTGAAACAAAGACGATATTTCGACAAATACTACTACTTTTGTTTGTGAAGACCATTTTAATGTAAGTGCCTACTTCTATGCCTGTAATTTTTATTCTTAAATAGTTTGAGGTTATGTACCTATATGTCTAGGAATCAACCACAAAAACATTATTTTCTTACGACCACACATCGAATTATGGTTGGTATATATTATATATAATACATAGTTCAAATCGTACTTATGATAATGCTTTAACTCTTCTTATTTTCTCTGCATTGAAGCAGCTGTTTGACTTCATAAATTCAGCAGCATAAAAATGAGTCTACTTTGGGCAAGTTATCAGTTTGTGCTTTTACAAAACCTTCGCTAGCCATATCTTTACTCACAAAATATGAAAAAATCGTTACTGGACACTGAACTAGTGAATAAAATATTTTCTTCTAAAAGTTTTAAAATATCCTCGGAAATATCGAATATTCACTTTCACTTTCCACTTTACGTTGACTTTTATAAATAAAAAAAAGCACACACAAACACGTAATGGTCTCAAAAATGATATTCTTACGTCGATGAAGCAATTAATAGTTGATTAAAATACAATATAAACACACAACTACACAGAACCTAATGCAATACCGGCCGTATTGACAAAAGTGAACAAATAAGAGATATGACATCACACGTATCATCGGTAGCGTTCGGAAATCCTCGGGTGTTGGTTTCCAATGGAAACTGGTTTATTTCCTATTACTAGTAACTTTTGATATCAACTTTACTATTATAAATTAATATCTAAGCAAAATATGATATATGCGTGCACTCTAGTCTACAGAATTTTTTATAGAAATACGAGTAATTACTGTTATTGGGTTCAATACAAATATAATATTTATAGTTCATTATTTATCGGGTGTGGAGAAAAATCGTAAGTAACGGTTATTAATACATGATCGTTGCATGAATTACTATTATTGCATGACATTCTAACAATATTATAGTCTACTAGGAATGGGATCCAGTGAAGTGCACGCTCCAGGATCGGCTTTATTGGGATAGCGATTTTTTGGTTATTTCGGAAATGTTGTTAATAAAACGCGCAAAGCTATCTGGTTTACAGAGACAGGCTTGTCTGGCAATTACTGGTGCTATCAGCTCCATACCGTCAGCAGCCATGGAAATCCTTCTGGACCTACCTCATCTCCATATATTTTTGGAAAGAAAGGCTAGATGGGCAGCATACAGAATTGTACATATTTCTAAATGCATAAATCAGGCTTATACAGAACGAAACAGAATGCTAGTGAACACTGAAAGTCACAGTATTCTGGGAATGACCTGCCTTACACCGTCCTAATTCCGAATAGAGATGAATGGGTCCTCCATGAGGATGAACTATTAAGATCTTAAGAGCAGACAGCTGTTGGTACACAGACGGCTCAAAAACACCCTCAGGCTCTGGTGCAGGTGTATACGGGCGCAGACCTAGGACAGAAATTTCAATTGTCAAACACGGAAAGTTATGGCTAATGTTATTTATTTTAAGAGAAAAAGGCTGTAAGTAATCAACCATCAAAAGTCTCAGGACCGTGTCCTATTGGCAACGAGTGTCAGTTTAAGCATCAATGTTCAAAAAATTGTTCGTGAAATGAAGTTGATTGAAGACGGTGAATGTGCATCATTTGTAACATCAAACAACAAAATAAAATCAAGTGCTGCAAAAACTAATTTGGACGAATTTAATATAGGACGTCTTAGACGACACATTACAAATTTTTATATAACTTAAAAACAAGTTCTAACTTTGAGACGTATACATGAAAAATTTAAAGAGGAGTACAATTATACAGATTCCCGAGAAAGCCTACGAAAAATTGTGAAAAAGATGGGATTCCGTAGGAGAAAAATCAGAACCAACAGGGTATGTGATACCAAACTTACCACCAAACAGTGTTTTAGTTATCGACAATGCGTCGTATCATAATGTTCAAAGTGATAAAGTGTTTTTTAGGCATTTTGAACCCAATTTCGACGTTACACGTTAAGAACTAACTGCTTTTAAAACCGCTTGACTGTCCAAGAAAATTTATATTGTTTCATGTGTGAGATTGCTTTCCTCCAATCTCTCCACACATCAACACAACAACAACAACATCACCTTCAATAAATGAATCCACATAATCAACGTTATTTGAAACAAGAAATCCAAGACAATAATTTCAAATCCCTCTTGACGTACCAAAGCAACTACAATTTATAAGGCAGTTGCCAGCAGCATTACATGACAAAACAAAAAATATATCTTAAATTGGAGAATGGCATGACTTCAAAGAGAAAATAACATCTTCACGCAATACTTAGTTCCATTCATGGGCGGCACTTTATATTATTAAAATAAATTTACAACGTATACTTACGGAATTCTTTCGGATGTTGCAAAAAAAAGAAAAGAAAACTCTCGTATGAAAACAAAAACATTACGTATACTATGTATAATTTACTCGTAGCTATACATTTAGAATGATACGTGTTTGACCTGACTAGATATAAAAGTAAATTGTGGCGGAAGTACAAGCGCAGAGGCAGTCAAGCTAGGTAATTTTAAAATTAATAAAAAAATGTTAAAGGTCATCAAAATATACATTCCTTCTAGACCGGTACTCCATGACACATGTCGTTTTTACTAATTGGGCGGAGTAGAATTCAATGAGACCTCTGGCGGAGAAAATTGTCATACCACTGACACTGTCAATACCACTGTCATAAGCATCATAAGCAATAGAGCATGCAAGTATAGTAATTTTTGACGCCATCATATAAAGGACATTATGTAGTAAAATTTTGATATGTTTTGGACACGCAAATGTTTTTCAGTAATTACATTTAAAACCAAAAAGACCTCCTTTTATAGTTTTTTTTTTATAAAACGTTAGTCTCAGGTAATTAAGGTAATTAGGTAATTGTCATACAAACAAAATGAGGGGTCGAGCGAATAATTAGGAGCCCAGGAAATTTGGAGAAAAAATGGAAATTTAGTAGTATTAACGTTGGAATTATTTTATTTTATATACTCATGTTTTTGTTTAAGTTTTTAAATAACTTGAGAATAAAATATATCTAGCTTATTTGACTACAAAATATATAGTAACTGAGTTGAAAAAAGACACCAAATATTGTAAAAGCATGCGTATGTCCCATAAATTGTCGTGGTATTCAACCTGTATGGTCCTCCAAAGCTGCTGGTTTCCCTATAACTAAAATCAATGCAAAATGTACAGCTATTTTATTCAAACTACTCATGCTTTCCTCGAGTGATGTCGAAAATAAAGTCATAGATTGGATGGTGCCTGCAAAAAACTTGCAGTATCTTCGAGACTGGTAATCCCGTACGATCTTTATAAAGTTTTTTTTTCACTACTAGCTGCGAAGTTGGCAATTATTGCTTCTTCTAGCCAGTTGGATTTCTCTATTGGAGGTTAATGATTTTTTCTATTATTAACCTAGGTCAATAATGGACAAATTCAAATATTTTGAGAATTCAGGGATAAGTAGTAGTTCAACAAAAACTTGTGCAATATAATTTTGCATACCAGGAGATTGCCTTCAACACATTTTCTGCGTGAAATTACCTATCAAGATAAAATTCTTTGAATGAAAATTCCATTAGTTTAAAATTCGTGATCAACCAAAAATGACTGATGACATAAGAAGTGCGTTCATAATCTATGAAATAGGTGAGGAGCGAAAACAGACACTGTACGTGTCAGTCAGAGGACGGGGTAAACGCTTCTCGCGGTGCATTATGGTGTGTAGAGTGTGAAGTACTCTTACTTACTTACTTACTCTTACAGTCAAGGTGTTGTGTTGTGAACGCACTACCGCTGTAATTTGTTTTTTGTTCAATTGCACATGTGTCCAAAGTTCAAAGTAAAACACAACCCACGCTTTGTAAAATTTTTGGATGTGGTCGTATAATTGGTTTCGTTAAGTCGATGCACTTAATATTGGTGATTATAAACTATAGCAATAATAGGTTTGTTCCCGTAGCAACTTCCTAACTTTTATGGACATATTGAGTCTGCGCAGTATAAAAAAAGCGTTTCAGTAGAGCTGCGCAGACTCAATATGTCCGCAACATGTCCATAACAGCTAGGAACTTGTTACGGGAACAAACCTAATGGTATTTGATTGCTGTGTGTTTAAATTTTAATAACATCAATAAGGAAGTTCATATGCACCGTTTTCCTTTTAAAGATTCTTTGGTAAGTAATATTTTAGTATTGAAATATTGATAATGTCAATTATTTTTAGTTTTTGTCTTAAATTTGGCTGGTAGTGGAAAAAAATTTGTATATACACCACGGTGGTGAAGACATTTTTAAGCCTCGAATCGTAGTCCGCTCTGGGCAAAGCCACTCGCGAAATAATCTTGGTGCTCGGACAATAATAATGGTCTTACCACCTTGGTTTATAATATACTATTATACGATAAAGCACATCTGGCCTTGTTTGGAATTTTCGGAAATACAATCTTTACTCAGGAAGCTTTTAACATTTTTTAGAAGAATCATTGTCATTTTGAAAAAGGAACAGTATGCTGAACTCAGTTCACTGGCAAAAAATGTAATAAAAAAATCCTATTCCATCCTAAAACGCCAAAACGTGAAATCAAGCACCGTAGTGTGACATTTCCTTTTCATTATTTTTTTTTTCAACAATTCAAACTATTCTATATAAAAACAAATTACACTGAGCCCTTTTACCCTTCTATTATGTACACCCTAAAATTTAGAAAGTAGCGTCTCGTGATGGGATTTGGGGACGAAAGAATGATATAAAGGGCAAAATTAGAATTTTTTAGCTCACAGCTGTTTGTAGGGTACTAAGGCATGCAATAAATTACGCAATCCTGAAAATTCTTGAGAAGGAGATAGATGTGAGATGTTTTTTTTTTAAACAAAGCATATAAAGTCAAGAAAACATATTTGTATTCTGTGTAAATATTAATTTATTAAATCGCAGAGCGCTTTCGGCTATTAAGCCATCTTCAGTGCTTACCTGCAAGTAAGTAAAAAAGTTGGAAAATATAAAAGAAGTAGATAAAGAATTACTTACTCGTCAGGTAATTTGTACAAAAAACTTTGACAACACATTAACGTCATAATTAAAATAACATTGAAATTAAAATTAAAATGATCCCCTGTTTATGGTTTGTTGAATCTAGATATTAAACATTATAAAATTTTGTTAAAATTATTTTAGACAACACGTGTTCGTCTAACGGATGTTGAAGTGACACTCCTTCAATTTTAAAAATTAGCACATGACAAATGACAGTGAACATAGAACTCAATCATTCTAACAGGAGTTTAAAATTGACATTGTAGAAATCTTCTTGAAATGTCCCAAAACAGATATGTAAACTTCCCAAATGAAAATTTAAAAAAATAATTTGATATTAAGGTTTAATGAGAACCTATCAAGTTATAAAGTACTGAAAAAGATTAAGGGTCTAATGAGAACCCATTACTAAATCTAATTCAAAATAGAAAATTCACATATATGTCAAGAGAGATCCAAAAATAAACAAATTAATTTAAACAATTAAAATATTAATGCAAATAATAATGAAATAAATTATCTGAGAATGATTCCAAACAACATAATTAAATAAATATTGTAGTCTAGTAGTCACCAATAACAAAAAACATCTAATAAGGGAAAATAAATTTGATTAAAGTCTAATGAGAACTCAATATTCAAATCTAATTCCAAAAACGAATAAGATTAAGGGTCTAATGAGAACCCCTTTCCAAATCAAATTTGAACTAAGGCTACGGCGAAACCGCATAATGACACTGACTTGGAAAATGTCCGCAACTTCTCTCTCTCTCTTAAAATCATAAAAAGTTTTTAATAGTTAGTTAAGTTCCACACTTATTTTTAATTATTTTATCATATTTTTGAAAATTGAGACATTTTTATATGAAATCTTTATTAATAATAATTATTAACATCATGAACGTACCAATACCTACATCGAACCTTAAGGTCTGTTCCAACAGCAGTCAATAACTGTCAGAAACGATCAGAGAATAACTGGTCATAGCAAACAACGAGCTTACTACGCGTAACTCCTATTACTGATTGCAATGGTCGACTATTCTCTGATCGTTTCTGACAGTTTCTGAATGCAGTTGGAACAGACCTTTAGTTACTCACAATGCATAAGTTACCATAATTTAATAGGCTACGAAACATAGAATATTTCGGGCATAAGGATGAGGCAGAATATTCCTCTGAGTTTTGCGAAATACGCGAAATACCTTGAATATGTATTTAGTTTCGCTATTCACAAATTCGCCGAAATTCCTTCTCATAATGGATTTTAGTTTGGTCCGGCAACAAGTTCAACCTTACAGTGTTGGCTGCAGCTAACATATCGTTAGGAATATCAAAATATTGCATGATTCTGATGATGACTATTTAAAATGCCAAAATTTAATGGCATTCTGTAGCAGTTTACTGCAATGCCGATTCGCAAGAATGTTTATATCTAATGTTTTTACCTGTCAAAGTCTATATAGGTATGAGTATAGTACATTCAATAGCCTTCTTGGTGTGCGTCATCGTTTGTGACGTATATCCGGGTTTTGGATGTCGTTTTTTTTATTTGCTATTTTGACATACAGCTAACCTTAAATTTGATTGATCAGATCATCAGGATCGCATTCAGCCAAATTCGAAAAGGCTATAAAATTAATAATTATCAGCTTCTTTTTTTAACTGAAAATACTTGAGAACTTTCAAAATTCTGATGGTTTTCCGTGTATCTAGGAATATTTTTGTATTATTTAAATAAATATAACAATATAAGATTAATCCTCACTTTTCATAAATAATAATTTACCAAATAATAAATTGATCGTAAACAACAAAGTACAGACCTGACGAGAACTTGGAAAAAGACGTAATACACATTGCCAATACCAAAGATACGTCTGCATCCTATTTTGAATATTGTAATTTCTCCCGATTGAAGTCGCGTTTGCGCGTATTCTAACTATTATATGAACTCTATCTTGTTTTTGATCACAGCTTATTTCAGAATTATAAAAAAATAAAAGCATTGAGTTAATATACTTTGTTAAGTTTAACACCCCATTAAATCTAGATATATATCTTATATTAATGGCGGATGTACCTACTTTGTTATTATAGTTCCCTCGTTAAATTAATATAGATATCACTGGATACCTCCATGGGCACTTTTGCACGTTCTGCATTGTTTTCGTGTATGCCATACCATGCCTCACATGCCTGTGGTTATGGATTATTATATTACACTCGAAGTTGATCCAGCCGTTGGCGGCGGATACAGCTGTCCTTGTCTATATTTCATGCCTCCATGTTCCCTTAATTACTGCTCTCACACGAAGGGTGCTAGCATAGACGTTTCGCATGAGTTCATGTTTCGGGTAAAAGTAAAGTAATCAATCTATAAATATTCGAGTACTATAAAATTAACATTATCAAAAATATAAAAGCCATTTCCCATCTGCGAAATTTTGGTTTGAATAACATTTCCATCAATCATGCATTTTTGAGCTTTACTAAACAAACACAAAGTCATGAATGAATGAATTTTTATTAATCCTACACCATTTTTTTCTAGGCAACCAGCCAACATACAGTAAAAGGTAAAACTTGTTCATTTTATTCAGAGATAAGTAATAAACCTAACAAGATGTGCACATGTGCACGTCTAATGATAATTACATAATCTGTGGTCTAATGGGAGATTTGGAAATGAAGTTTCTGCTTCATATATATTGTAATAGATGGCGCACAATGACTACTTGTAGTTGACGGCTATTCAGTGAAATATGGGATTTTAACCCAGTGGACTATCATATTTGGGGATATCTGAAAGCCAAAGTTTACTCTACTGATATAAACCGTAGAAGATCTTATTCAAAGAATTGATGCTTGTGAGGAAATCAGGGCAAATCCATTAATGATAAGACGAGCAACACCAAACATCTTAAAAAGAGTTCGTAAATGCATAGAACAAAATGATGGACATTTCGAACAATTATTATAAATAATTTGAAATTCCGTGTAACTCAATTTGTTTTATGTCTCTCTAACATTCCATCGGATTGAGGGCGGAAAGGCGTGGATGTCTTCATCAACTCCTGCCATAATTCGGATTCAAAATTTCGTCCTTGATCAGAATGCAATTCCAGAGGTACTCCGTGTCTCGCAATAACGTTGGTTACAAAAGACTCTGCTACTGTAGTCGCTTCTTGATAAGTAAGAGGTGCTATTTCGGGACTGTGCCATTTTTTCTCGGCTCCTTGTTTTAGGACCTTTTTTACTATTGCACAGATTACATTTCTTGTACTAATCTTCTATATCCCGTCGAGAGTTGACCCAATATCTTTCCCGAATTTGTGCCAGTGTTCTTTCAGAACCAAAATGTCCTCCTGAGTGGCTGCTATGAAGTTCTTCTAACACACTTCTTATGTGTGATATTGGCAGTACCAATTGGTGAACTATACGTAGGTACTCCAGTAGGGCTTTTCATCTTTTATGCAATAGATCATCATGAAGGTACAGTGAATCTGACTGAGCCCAGTACTCTTTTTTTAAATTCCACTATATCTGGCTACCCCTTTGCTAAATAGGCCTCACTCCATTTTCAAGCAATTCTCTTAAAACCTTCAAGGGACTCTGATTATCACAACTTTCTGGCTTGAATTTTTCTACGACCACTAGCAGGTCTAATTTTATATATAGATAAAAGAGAGCTAGTAGTTTTTTTTATTCTGACGTCGGTCTATTTCTGCCACTAGTGTTCCATCCAGTGGTAGCGTTCTTTAACGAGCCCAACATCCATGGACTCGGGACCTCGGTTTTACGTCTCCTCCGAAAGACGGCATATCTACATTATACCTCGTGCTCATTGGTATAATATGCCTGCGAGCTGTGATATGCTACTCACCCTAGTAGTCTAAAGTGTTTCGCTGCAGGCTGTACGGGCCCTATACGATGGTTTTCCCTGTCATGGTAACCCATCCAAGTACCAACCATGTCAGAGCTAGTAGTTATTTCAATATAAACTGAAGAATAAAATATTTTATCTGTTTTTCTAATATGTTAAAGCATCCAACAGTATTTTTCGTGATAACTTAATGAGAAATCTAAAAAATATCCGACATTAATGTAATAAGTGTTGTCTACGTACATAGGTACACGAAACTGCTAAGTACAGACAATGGCAATAAATTTTATTTTGGTGTGATCGTAGAAAAAATCTTGTGTATTTCGAGCAGAAAGTCCTTTGGTAGTCTCGACAGATTGCTTTCTGTCTCAACTGCCAAAGTACTACTTTCTCATCTTGATACACAAATAGCTATTATTATACTCACTGTACCGCTGTTGGAAAGGACAGTTTACCTAGAAGCCTCCTTTTTATAAAGTCGACGTAGTTAATAAAATAAAGAGGAAATGGTAGATGGCCACCCAGTATACATAAGGTTTATAATATTAATAAAAACAAATAAATAAGTTTTTACAATTTTTATTTTTAAAAAGAATTAATCATTTTTAATATTTCTTGAAACTCTTCTTTGAGCTACTACCTTTTGTCACTTTCAGTACATTGAATCTTACGGTTTTCGAGAGGGGTCTGCATTCTCCAATTGTAACTACATCTCCTATTTCAACGTCCCTAAAGAAATAATAAACCAAGTTTAGTTCAAACTTCATCAATAAATAAATACCATCAACATTCCAAGATATTCCCTTAAAATAGTGAAATATAAAGATAGTTAACTATAAGTGGAATTTTTGATTTTAAATCGCAAATACAGATGACGCCCCTAACAGTGTCGTTTCTAAAAATGGAAATTAATTTGCTCTGCAATCGATTCAACTCTCTCTAGTCTGGCTTAAATATGCTGTATGAAAAAGCATCCACTTTTCACTACTACAAAACTGGTTGGACAGTGTAGACTTCGTTCAAGTTTCTATTACATTTTCAATTTTTGATGCAAGAGTAATATCAAATGAAAAAAAAGATCAGCAATCTAATGAAAATAATAAAAGACTAATATCAACTTCACTACCATATCCTGTAGAATGGCACGAAAATATGATTCAAGTGTTGGTGAAAAGTGCTGTCACTTTGAATGAAAGAAATAAATCAATTCACTATAGAACTAAGAATAAATTGTTGCTTCATACTTTTGGAACATAAAGAAATTGAAAAATATAACAACTATAGCTTCAAGTTGAACAATTGAATATATCAATTGAATTGGAAAAAATATCTTGAACCATGCAGAAAAGAAATTATGGATAGCTATGAAGAGATAAAATATCTGGTTTGACACGAAACAATGGGAATTGAAGTATGTATAAAATTGACAATATGTAGATTTTTTTAATACTCTTTTTCATTTAGTTTCAGCTCAAAGGACTTTTTGACATCTCTATTAAATTTATTCATTTACCTGAAGCAAGGTGACAAATGCACAGACATATTTCTATGTCTCTTTTCAAAACGGTTGTACTTTCTGATATAATGCAAATAATCTCTACGAATTACAATAGTCCTTTGCATCTTCATTTTTTGAACCACTCCTGTAAGGATACGACCTCTAATAGAAACATTTCCGGTAAAGGGGCATTTCTTGTCAATGTATGAGCCTTCAATAGCCTAAAAAGTTTTTTTAGTATCAAAATCTGCATCCTTTATATTATTTTCAGTTGATAAAAGTTTAGACCAGAATTTGCTTACAGCCTGTTTAACCTGAAGTTGATTTTTTCAATGGAAAAATGATAACCAAACAAAAATTATAAACTACCATATTTTCAAGATTATATATGACAATTATCTAATAAATCTAAGATTTACATGATTTTGGCTTCAGCAGTCTGATTCAACATAAAATATTTTATTACAAAATGGCCTATCAAATAAGATCATATCTTAATTTAAAAGTTTATATATAGAGAGACTCTTTTTACAAATGCTAACATGAACTGTTCAACAGGCCATTTCACACATAAAACTATACCGGTATATATATATAGAAAGCATGAAAATGAACACAGGAACTTAAAAAACATGTCACTGTATAAATCTGGTAGATCAAAAAGACACTTGATTTTTAACCATAAAAATGTTTTAAATACAACATAAAATGACAGAACAACTAATGATTCTTAAAATAAACATAGCTCAAATATAGATTCAAGTTTTATTACAAGTAGTACCTGCTATAACTTCATGCTGTTAGATGTAAGAATGTTAATAACTACAATTTCCCAATGTTAAAAAAGTTGAAATAATTTCGATAATATATTTGTATGTAGTACACTTCAATCCTATTTAAATATTCAACTAAAACACCACTATCTGTATTAATTAACATCATTGACAGACTTAGAAAATGTGACATTCATTTGTATAGATTGCTCGAAAAAGTAGAAGGTTCTGGGATAGGAGTGAGCTAACAAGGAGCCAAATAGTTTAAAAGTATACGAAAAAAATTTCTAATATCAATTCATGGCATAGAAAAATCTTCCCAGTTCAATGTTCATAAAGAATGCCGAGGGCAGTCAAGTAGCCATTAAGGCAATCAGTTATAAAAGGGCATGGGAATGCCTAGAAAACCTAGACAACTCCAGGACACACTAGAATAGAGATAATAAAATGGTAAATGAAGTTTTTTTGGCTATTCGATGAGAAATAAAATGATTATGTTTCAGTTGAGTTTTTCAAAAATTGTCTGACATTTTCAAAGTAGGTAACTTTAAAAAAAAAATTCAACTATTGGAAATATCTAGTATGTCTAATAGAATCAAAGATACTCCTGAGAAACTCCTTGAGAACAAAAGAATTTTCAAGCCAGAGTAAAACTGCACCGAGAGTTCACAACTGTCCCAACAGAGCACCACACTAGTGGAACATAGATTCTGTGGAATGGAATAGGAAACCTCCATTAGTGTTGGATTAATATAAATACTTTTATTAATACATAATATTTAGTTTTTAAACATTTAAAAAACAAATACATAAGCTCCATACCCGTTTTACAGAATAGCACCATATTTACATTCAATAAATACCTTACCTTATTTCCAATTACCCAATTTTCATTTTACATGGGGAGGCTTCGCAAAGCTTGGCTCAAAATATATGAAGTAATTTATTTTGCACAGAAAATAACTTCACACAGCAAAAAATATTTGAAATAAAAATTTTGTTAAATAAAAACAAAAATAGTTATTGAGCAGAAGTTCAATCAAAGTACAAGTTGATACTACCTTAAATTTTATGGTTACAGTGAATTCATGTTTGAACCTCTACTGCCTACCCATTGGTGAAATTTAAAAAAATAGATATTTATAACTAAATACAACAGTTTAGTGCTGTGACATTTCTATAAAATGCAAAACAAATTACTCACAAATATTCAATTTGCAGACATCATTGTTAGTCAACAAGTTTTAGTTAGTTATAAAATGTTGATGTCAGTATACTTATAATACGAATAGACAAAATTTCATATCAAGAAATTATAAAATTTATTTTAGGTATACTGTAACATCAAAATGTAACTGCTAAGCTAATACGAAATGAATATAAAATTTGTTACACAGGTTATTGATTAGTAACCACAACCAACTAAAACATTGTTTATAGAAAGCTGGAACGACCATAAAAGCCCCATCCATTAACTAAGATTCCACCAGGCTCCCGATAATAAAAAAAAATAGTCACGAACCTCTCTGGGGGTCTTAAAACCGAGCCCTACACTACGTGAATGCCTCAAAAGTTTTTTCTTGCCTCCTGCTTTGCGGTTGACAAAAACGGTGGTTTGTTTTTGAAATGCTTTTTCAGTCTATAGAAAAATAAAACATATTAGTATTATAGTAAATGTAGTACCTCACGAGGTGTTTTAAATCCTAGTCCAACTTCACGATGATATCGCATAGGCTTGCGCCTTTTAGGGCCAACACCTTTCTTACGATTCAAAAAGATCGTGGGTTGACGTTGGAATGCTCTTTCGTTCTGGAAAAGTTAAAATATGTTTAGTTATGACTACAACCAATTACTAAAAAACAGCACCACGTGTTAGAACGAAGACATTTCCATTTCCTAAAGTACACTGAAATAGATTTTTGTTTCATATAACCTGGATAATCTTCTGTTCTTTGAGCTTTCAAAGAAAAAAATTACATTAAATAAGTTTCTATATAGCTAGAAACTGAGAACTTTTAATATATTAATATGATTTACATACCTGATCCGCCATTTTCTTGAGTAAAAGAAAGGTTTGACATTCGACACATGAATGACACGAGACAATGACAATTTGGAATTTGGACAGATAAAAGCTGTAAGATGCGTTCTGCTAGTAACATTTTTTCCTGTCAAATAATGTCGTCTCTTCGGTTTATTGCATTAACCAAAGATTGTGTAGGAAGTGAATCATGAAGATTCTCCATAATGTGAATGGAAAATGGCACATACTTTTTATAAAGTCAATACGGGTACATAAAACTGATCAGAAATAGTTCTGTGGTCCAGGCTATTTATGACCTAACTCTGGCACCCACAAGAGGTAGTGCAGTTAGGGGCAAGAGGGGAAGAGATAGTTCAGCTCTGTTCAAAACGAGCGCTTAAAAAGAATACGCAAAATCATTCAACTGTTCTGAGCAGCTGATCTGCTCGAGCAAATTCTGTAAAAAGAACACACCAATAGATAACATTCTATCTTACAGGACATCCCGTATTCTCAAGGGACTGGTGAGAATGTCATCCATGTCCCCATTCACACCATTGGATTGTTCGTAGAAAATTTCTACGCATGCGCGGTTTATGATAGTTTCAAATCGAGCGAAAAAGCTTTTATTAAATAATTGAGAATTAAATTTTTTCTATTTGCGTAGAAAGCGTCAGCGTCAGCGTAGAAGGCTGACAATGCAGATTTCCTTTTTAAAATATGACAAATATGGAACTCTCATGTCTTAGGCAATCCTGCAATACACTAATCTCATGGTGAGATTCTAACGTATTTTTTTATCTATTATTCTAACCCATAGACAAAATAATAGAATATTATACATACAGTGTGAAAACCACTTATGGAATAAAATTCTTTATGTCACTATTTTAGAAAATTATGAAAAATGCCGAGACACGTCAACTTTTGAATTGAGTTGTGCGTTATGCAAACATAAATTTAAATGTACAGGGAGATTCACTCAAGTATGCCATAGTCGGTGTTGTTTTTTTTAATGAAACACCCTGTATATTTGCATATTTTTGTGAACCGATTCCAACAAACTAAATAATGGTGTGAACATGTCATAACAAAATAGAAGACTCATATTTTGATAGAGAAGTTCAAACAGATATGTTTTATCACGTGATTTTTTAGATGAAAGTGATTCCAGTAGCAACAGTGAGTCAGATTCTTCGTAACGATAAAAACTGTTTATATTCTCAGGAATATAACTTACTAAATAGTTTTCCATTATAGCTTGTGTTTCTTTTATTATCATTACTCCCCTGAAGAAATTATTTAGTTTCTACTAAATTCAAATTATTTCCTTTTTGTAGGTTTCCTAATCATTTTCTGATTACGCTGTTAATGAATAATAATAATTATTGTACAAGTTGTGTTAATTTGTAATAGAGAGCCTATCCTTAGAATTTGCATGGCACTGTTTACAGTTGTCGAATGGGCGGAGCCAATAGCTCTCTAGAAACCATTTGGTACTTCCTGTTAGTTGACGATTGCTGTATTTCTGCTTTGAATTTTTTGATAGAAAAGAGCAGTCAACCGCAACGTAGAACATAAAGAACATAATAAAATATCAATTTAAAAACATATAGTTTATTTTGTATTATCTTTTATAACATCATTTATCAATTCTAACAGATCACTCCATATAATATTAACCTCTTCCTTACGTTCTCCAATCCGAGTTAACTGAGCAATAAAATATCCATAACACAACTTAATAACTTCTTTACACTTAATTATTTTTTCTGCTTGCCTAAAATAGATACAAAATATACATCTTCTGTATGTTCCTTGTGGCATTACTTATTCTTTTTTCTCTTCTTATTTTTTTGGGAATCAAACCACAATAATGTTTTTATACTAATCTTGACAACGGTAGCTGGAACGCTACCGAAACGTCGAAATAAAAAATATAAAAACATTATTGTGGTTTGATTCCCAAAAAAATCAGAGAAAAAAGTACAAAATATACAGTTAAAGACCTTAGGCGATTTTTTCTTGCATGTACATGTACAGAACCAAACAAGAGCCCCGGAAAATATGCCAACTAACAGAAAGATATTCGCAACGAGCCAATCAGGAGCTAATATTAACGATTGTACATTAGTAATTGTTAAGATAATCGAAATAATATGACCGAGTGATTTCATCAGTATATTAGGGCAGATGGTAGTTTTACTTTTGGTCCAATATACATTTTTTTATTATCATTGGGAGTTAAATTTTTAGCAAGTTTGCCTTTGTTTACATAACTTTTGAATCTTTTGACAGTTAACAGTTATAGTATCGATATTTGGTTATCGATTCAAAATATCGATTGTTACTACAAAAATACAACTGCAGTGACATGGACACGCCCACCCAGGGCTCACGTTTGGTTCTGTTAACTGTACCAGGCATACTTTGGTATCATTAGGGGCATCCATTAATTACGTGAGCTCAGAATAGGGGGGGAGGGGTCCAATGAAATCTCACCAAATCTCATTTAAACCGAGGGGGGGATAATTGAAAATCTCACGTCAACTTCAAAAAATATAAAATATTACAGATATTAAGAAAAAATTATTTTGAGTGTTCATTTTACCCGCTAAAATAAATTTCATGGCTATTCATATTATTTAGTACGAGAGTAATATAAAGAGCTGCTGTGCGTTGTGGACGAAAGTTTGGAGTGGATAGACGAAGAAAACGTAGACGTTTCCAGAGACTGTCTTGCTGCACTACGAGTTTCCATGGATCGAGTAAAAATTTTTAAAAAGTGTTGTTTTTATCTGTTTTTATTTTGAATTTTATTAAATTTAAATAAATTAAGTATAATATACCTGAAAAATTAATTATTTTCCCGAGTAATAAAAATAAATTGAGTTTAAAATATTTTTAGCGTAAATCTCACGTAAGGGGAGGGGGGTCCAAACAAATCTCACTAAATCTCACCTAAGGGGGGGGGGAGGAGTCTAAACTGACCGAAAAAGAGCTCACGTAATTAATGGATGCCCCTTTATAGGGTACCTCAACTTTCAGCATAAGCAATAAACGAATAACTATTGACTACTGGAATAAACACAAGAATGAAATCTTGATGTGGCTATGTATGGCTTAACCACAGCTCATACTTCTACGGTTTCTCAAGTCGAAAACCACATGGATACTAGGTATACTGTAGTATATGTGGTATACCAAGAAAAAATCGCCTCTTCTAACATGGTTTTTACACCAAACCTGCACAATTATCATATACTCACTTTTTTTCACACATAAATCTTATATTTGTATTCTCTAGAAGTAACTCAACATTTTCTACATTATCTTTAATATCTATATCACAGACCTAAAATAGAATACGTATAAAATTAGAAGTTAATTTTCCAATAACATGAGAAACACTTACTTTATCTATTTTTAAATTTTTATTAGAAAATAATAATACTGCTAGATTGGTAAGAAAACTACTTTCTCGAACCAATGTAGTTCTTCGAATATTGGATCTAGTTTCATTTATATATAGTAAATAATTTGAAGGAAACTTGTATCTTCTATAATTTACACTTTCAGGAGTTATTGTAGCTTTGTGATTATTCCTAAAAAATCAAACAGCTTCAGAAAAATTATTAATTTCAAGCAGCTAGGGAAATGTTGAAATTTATAAAGCTATCAATACTCGAATAATTAGTTTGGATGTTTAATTGTTACCATAAGTTACATATACCTTGTAAGCAAAACATTTGTATTGTTTTTTAGTCTATTCTTCACTATATCCCAAGTTCGATGTTGTAATACATTTCCAACACCAGAATACAAAATCGCTTTAACGAATTCATCATTATCAGAATGTTCATCAGAATATGGAAGTACATCATGCAAACCATTCACCAAATAATCAGAATGGATTTTTCGTAATTCTGAAAATGATTAAGACAGTTCAGTACAGTTCTAATATGAATCGAATCAAAGTGGTTTATAGCATCAGCAGTTAAAAAACAGAACATCTCATGATAATAAGGGTGAAATTCATAGTCGACACTTGAGGGTCACTCATACTCAAACTCAACTTAGTTTGTGTTTAGCTCGAGGCGACTTTTCATATCCACAGTCATTACTCAAGTAATACTTCAATTTGAGTGGAGAAAGTTTGGCATCAATGTTATTATTAGAAACTTTTGGTTGAGTTTGGTTAACAACTGTGATCTATGATCGTCCTTTGACGTTCATCTGACATCTGTTGCATGGCATTATTCTCAGCTTAGTTCTTCACTGTTCATACATATTTCTTATTTGCTGCGTAAGTTTATTTTTCAAGCTGGTTATTTGATAGATAATTTTAGATTCTTATTCTCAATTTTTGTAGTAGATATTATTTCTTATGAAAATAGTAAACAAAAGAAAACTATTTTCGTCTAGCGAAAAACTAGCCCTAAGTGAACTGGTTCGTAAATATTCTTTTATAGAAAATAAAAAAAACTGTTTGTGCTAGCTTAGATGGAAAGGATAAGGCATGGGTGTCACTGACACACGAGTTTAATTCAAGCGGAGAGCATTGTTTCATATAAAAAATGGATTAATTTAATAATTTTGCTTTTTACCACACCAACGTGTTTACTAATCTAGGTAAACGATAAACGTAAGCATTATCATCATGTATATAGTTTACAAAATCAATAAAATCATCCATCATACTAATTTCCTTGGAAAATTTGAAACTATAACAGAAAAATAACAACCAAACAAAATTTTGATATCGTAAAATGACAGTGTAAGGTACAAACGTGGTTTATAGGTTAGAAATCTTCACTCAAGGGAGCTGGAATCTGTACTTATATTTCACTCAAGTTACACTCAAACTCAACCTCACTTTTCGCCTGTCAAATGTCTCTGCATACAATAAGGATGCTTGAGAAAGTGGCGGAAGTCTTTGCCTGCCAATGATCTGCAGTGGCGGCTCCTCAACAATTTATCCAGCAAATAGCACCAGAAATAATTTGTTGATTATTCTTCTTTTTATTTCCCGCTTATCAAAACATTTTTAATTTCACAATAAATTCTCTGTTTTCACTACTTATTTTAGCATCTGACAACAGCGCCCTGGGGCTAGATTCCACAAACATATCTCTCGAAACTCGAAACACGTGTTGCTCAACACAGCTGCCGTTCTTTCTACCAGTCCAATTGCTAGTACCGTAAAAAAAGCGCAAATGGCAACACTCTCCGGAGGCTCAGCTTCCATCGGTTGCGATGATATACGAACCAATACGAACTACGGAATACAGAATACGAGCGTGGGTTCGTGCATGCTTGTTTTGTTTTAGATGATTGGCGGGAATAATAAAGTTTTGTTTTTTCTTAATACTTTTAAATTAATATTTGAACAAACAGATGTTATTTGTCAAATTCTACAACATAAATTCACTGATAAAATTTATTCAAGAGAGCGTTTGAAACATCTCATTGATAAAATTTCAAGTTTCCGTAATACAGAATTTCATATTAATGTTTTCTAAAATATAAATTTTTTGATAAAATAGCACTGCACAAAAATGTTTTGGCAAAAGAAACTCTATACCTCCACGTTGGTTTTTGCTGGGCAAAAATTAATTTTGTCACTGATGTAGCTGGTGAAGGTTAAATTAACTGGCTGAATATTTTTATGTCCAGCCTCCTCTCTTGAAAAGTTCAAGAGCCGCCACTGATGATCTGTTTGTAGGGTGGATGCTGGAGATTAGCACTCCAATAGGTAAATAAACATATTAATAATTTAAATGAAACTGAAAGTTTATAATTAACACTTAAATAAAAAATATATGAAAATGCAAAATTGATAATTGTTTCGATATTTAAAATATCATCGTCAGAATGACAGGAGTTACATTTGATGTTATGCCCGTGATGCCTACTTGGTGTTTAATATTTTGGATATACCGCGTCGCCTAATTACGGTATAAATTTCAATGACTTTTTTCGCATGCACATTTGTACTAGGGTAACTTGGGTTGGATCGAGTTATTTTTAGCCCCAGAATTTGTGGTATGATTTATGACCTACCTTTTTGTTACACCCTGTATATTACTAAATACGCAAGCTCAACTATTAAAATAACTTTTAAAAAACATTTAAGCAAAACCAACTAAACTCAAACACGATCTATCATTATAAATCAGCATAACCTCACTATTAAGTACCACGTGTTCTGTTTATTGGAACGAAGTTCCTTATCGCGCGTTGTGAAAGGAGGCTAGACGGATAAAATTCTTACCAAAAGTTGTCACGACACTTTTTGATATAGGAAGCTATTTTAAAAAATTTTCACCATAGTCCGGGCGCGAACCATCAACCTACGCGTCTATATCATGAGCTCTCATGTGTTTTAGATGCGAAGAAAGGTATTACATGCTGCAATGCTCTCTATATTATCTATGCTGCAATGTTCGATTATATACAGATAATAATAATAAATGCTTTTGTATTTTTAGCAAGTACGCACTATAACCTCTCTTTATTATTGTGCTAACCAAGTCATACGCATTATAATCTCCACATTTTGTGTGTTTAGCAAGTGTACGCGTCATAATTTTAATAAATTCAAAAACAAATCATATTTTAATATTACAATTTCAGAACGTATGTATTTAACAAGCCGTGCGTGTTCTAACCTATACGCTGTTGTGTTTACGAAGTCGAGAGAGTATATATATATATATACACTCTGTTGTTGTGTTATATATATATATGTATATATATATATATATATATATATATATAAATGTTTCGGTGTGTGTATGTATAAGTACAATTCCTTCACTAGTTAATCGAAAGGAACTTCGTTCCATCCGGGTGTCCCTTGACACCTCTCAAGTTTTTTGTTTTACCACCAGGCTGTTGTCAAAATAGTTTGTGACGTCACGTGGACATGCCCTATTATCTTGATCATAGAAAATAAGGTTATGATTTTTGAGCACACAACATCACTTTTGTCGTTTGGTCGTTAAAAAACGCGAACACGAAACACAATAAAGCAATACGTCCGTGACGGATTGATACGTTTCACGTAACGTAACGAAGCCCACGTATCGCTTTTGCACATGCGCGTTTCGATACGTATACGGATAAGTGGTGATTTCTAGAACTGCTTCAAGTTCCTAGTATCAAAGATTAAGTAACGTAAACGTAACAAATGATCGTTTTCAATAGCCAATAAATAAAAAAATACTTACTTCGGAACATTTCCATTTTGTGTGGAATCAAATTCAGGTCTTTACAAAATCCCCTCAGTTTATTAGCGTCGACTATCTCATCAAATTCTAAAAACCTCTCAAAAATTCTCATCAACGCCAGATGATCGCTGTCTTGTGAAAACTGGCTTTTAATTTCTTTAATCGTTTCTTTATTTATCAAACCCGAAGAAAATACTTCAGTGTCAGTGGAAAACAAAGTTATAATGTCGATTATTGGTGACAGGCACTTGTATATGTGAGAATTAACTAAGGTTTTAGCCAATTTAGGTTCGAGTTGAAATTCCGCTAACGTCCTACCCAACGTTGTCAAATTTTCATGTTCGTCCAATAACTCCAATTCTTTCAGTTCTTCTATTGCTCTCGATACGGCGGTTTCTTCTGGAGGCGTCGGTAAAGAATTCATGAACGTTAGTGTATCCATATTGTTACTAAAAGCTTTGGAATCCAACACTATTTTTGTTAAAGACGTGCGTAGTATCTCAGGTAAAGTATATTCTTCGAAACTATCGTGTTTTGATTTTGTATAAAGATGGTAACTTTGTCCCGGCTGGACTCGTCCGGCTCTACCGCTTCTTTGGATTGCACTTGCTTTTGATATCCAATTGTTGTCGACGCATTTAATACCTAAACAATACAATTTGGACACATGAAATAAAACTTTAAAAGAAAATGGGATGAACATAAATAAGAACAAAACAAAAGTGATGCACATATGTGAAAACTATAGGGAAATAAAGATTGCAATAGATGGAACAAATATTGAGCAGGTGAAAAGCTTCAAATACCTAGGAGTGGAAATTCAAGAAAACGGAAAACAGGATATTGACATTAATAATAGGATACAAACCACTTTGAAATTATACTATGCAATGAACAGGTCATTTATAAACAAAAAAGAAATATCGAGAAAAACAAAAAAGAATGTATATAAAACTATACTTAGATCAATCTTCACATTTGGATGTGAATCATGGGTGCTCATACAGCGACAAAAGAGTCAAATTCAGGCCGTAGAAATGAAGTATCTTAGAAGAGTCAGGGGTGTTACAAAAAGAGACAGAATGAGAAATACAAAAATAAGAGAAGACCTGGAAATAGAGCCAATGCTGGAATTCATTGAAAAACGACAACTTAGCCTGTGGGGGCATCTCCAAAGAATGAATAATAAGAGGCCTGTCAAACAAGTGTGGGAATCCAAAGTACAAAGAGCTAGGAAAAGAGGAAGACCGAAGCAAACATGGGATGGAGTATTAGAAGATATATTGAAGAAACGAGAGACAACATGGTTAGCTGCCAAGACACTAGCAAAAAACAAAAAAGCATGGGCAAAATTCGTGTACATAGAGTGAAATATATTTGAAACAAGACAGACATTAACATATACCCTACACCATTAAATGGTAACAGGGATTTCGATTATATAATTCAGAGTCAAAATAGTATTATAAATGATCAAATATACCTTTGTCAATATCAAATCTTTGTTCCTTGTGTATTCCAGTGTCGATAACGTAAACAACGTCGTCAATGGTTACAGAAGTTTCTGCAATGTTTGTGGCTAATATAATTTTTCGAACTCCAGGAGGAGGTTTGCTAAATATTCTAAACTGGTCTCTGTCATTCAACCTACATCAAACGTTGGTTTTGTAAAACCATTTCACAAAAGTGTAAGAAAAAAACTTACCTGGAATGTAAACAATAGACCACTGTGTCACCTCTCTGAGGTATCATTCTTTGTATTTTAGCAATATCATCCCAACCGGGAAGGAAGCAAAGAATGGCTCCTTCAGGTTTTGTACAATTTATCGTATCTATAACAGTGACAACGTCTTCATGAACCACAGTAGGAGCTAAGCCTTCACACATAGTTTTGGTCTTTGATAAATCTAATTCATCCAAGGTATCGATGTAAAACTAAAATTAATATTGCCTCTGATACACACCCTGGACAAACATGAAACAAGTTTTGAAGCATGATGCAATGCTTAGAATATGTGGTCAGGATGGATAAACATAAGTGTGTATAGATTTATTCTTAGAAATGACGGAAATAGGAAAAAAGGGAATGGGCTCATACACATATTTTTTTCATTTTACCATTAGGAAGAGCATATCATTTTGAGGCTCTGTGCAAAAAATTAGACGTCAGCGAGACTCCTAAGTCGCCAAAAAAAAATTTTAAACATCAAACAGCGGTCCTCTCCGAATTTCAGGCGTGACGTCATCGCATATGAAATCTCTCCCAGAGAGCGGATACCACGCAGATAGGTTTTCGGTTAGATGACTACTTAGCTAGTAACAGTATTGCTTGCTTTTATGCCTATTATTATACGTTTTAGCAAACTCTTAACAGTGTTGTGTTTGTGAAATAAGAACGTTTAGAAATAATTTAAACTATTCGACACAATGGACCAGATCCAGAGTAAAAAAAGCTGTAAATATTGTGCGTTTCCAGAATGTAAACGTACTACGAATAAAACATCTAACAAAACATCTATTTCTATTAATAAGGATGCAAAAAAACGGAAGCAATGGCAGAAAAGCATAAAAAGACTCAAAGCATTCACTGATAAGTCAACATACTTTGTTTGTGTATTTTTAGGATTTCATTCATAATCATTAGCAAGTCCACTTCTGGAAGATTTAATGAGTCTGCTTTTTCAAAATTAGGTCTACACATTTCATTTTATTCACACAAAATTTTTTAAGTAATTCAAAATAAATAAATTCTACGCGAGGCACGTTACAGTCAGAAGCGTAATGTTTGCTTTCATATGCGGTGACGTCACAGTCATAGTCTTCGTCCCGCTACGGTATGCTTGTTTAATTGATTGTATTAGGAGAACGACATATTCTATTGACATGAAATTTTCAAAATCATATTTTTATCCTTGGTACTTTGTTTTACGACAGTTAAAAATGATTTAAAAATTTTAGTAAACGAGCCCATTACCTAGGAAGATATGGATGGATGTTGTTAAATATATAAGACATAATGGAATAGGTCAAAGGTTCAAATGAAATGGAGAAAAATAACAAAAAAGTAGAAGCTTCAAGGCATACAACACTGTTTATATTTAAAGTTGCAGTGAATTCAAATAAGAAAAGTTATATGTACTTATTCACTAGTAAAAACTTACCCTGTCAACTGGATAAGTAAACCCAGGAATGTCTATCACAGGAGCACCACTATAATAATCTTTAAACATATCAGTATCAATAGTAGCACTCATTACAATTAATTTTAAATTAGGATTCTTTTTCAAAGATATTTTCAATACATTCATCAGTAAATCTGTATTAACATCTCTTTCATGTGCTTCATCTAAAATAATGTGACTGAATTCTGATAAACTACTATCTGATTGAACATGTCTAAGTAAAATTCCTGTTGTGCAATATAGAATTCTCCCTGTTAATGGATGAAAAGTGGAATTTAATCTCACTTGGTAGCCTACTATGTGCCCAACCTAAAAGTAAAACTATATAATAATTGCCATTCAAATAGTTTTTATATATTACCGATTCATTTCTTTCACTGCAAACTCTTTCTGCCAAAGAAATTGCAGCTATTCTTCTTGGTTGGGTAACTGCAATCATTCCTGTTTTTCCACCAAGTCCATGTTCTCTAACCCACGCCTCCAATACATATTGTGGTATTCTTGTACTTTTTCCACAACCTGGTTCTCCTTTAACTATTACTACTTGATTTGTATTTAGTAGTTCGATAAACTGTTCCCTTTAGCAAAAAAAAATATATTTTACTTTTTGTTATGTTAATTCACCGAATAATAAATCAATGGTTAAAGTCAGTTTGAAAGACATTTACACTTTATTTGTTGAATAAGACTTCCTAATAAATTTATTTTTCAGTTAGTTATTGGCCATTTTATTCGTACTTTGAAAGACCGGGCCTAAATAATAATGTTCATGATAACATATTCTAAGGACTAACTTGAGATTATAGATCTTACTTCTAGATTGCTGAATGAAAAAAGGTACCTGTTAGACACTGTCAGAATTATCAGTTAAAAATCAAATATCTTACTTGTAAGCTGAAATTGGCAAGGAATTTTTTTCCTTGGCAGTATACTTTTGAAAACCCAAGAATTTTTTTGTAACTTTATTAAGATGTAATGCATGTTCTTGTGCAACACCTGATACATTTTTAGGCTGCACTACTGAGGAATCCTGGCACTTCAAAACATATGGATTCATTTTTTCTTCATAAGTACTTATGATCTTGTCTATTTTTTCTATTGTCCTTTGTTGGAGATTTATACATGGAATACTTCCCTTGGTTAACTGCCTTACTTCTTCTTTATCATAAATAATTGGAGATCCACTTGTGGTTATTTTATTATTTAGCCTTAACCAAGTAAGTGCTACCAGAGCTGCTTTATCTGATGCTACTTTTTTTCTATTATCTTTGGCTACAATTAAATAATATCTTTAAATGTTAATAACTGAGTTTACTTTTATAACAGCTCATTTAATCTCACCTAAAAATTTAATTTCTGTTGGCCATGCAATATTGTAAGTACAAATCCAAGTATTACCCCCCCTTTTATCTGGAAGTGGTTTGAATGATTGGGTTAATTGTAATGATTTATTTTTAGTTTCTTGTACTAACAATGTAAAAATATTATTTAACACATGTTTAGGACTAGGATAGAGTTTTAAAGTTTGTTTGTTTTCTTCTGTGTCTGCATAATATATTTGTAGACCCTACAACACAATCCTATTTTAATTACTCTATATTTAACCTATCCCAATTTTATGTTATTAAAATTGTATAGGTATATCTTTTATCACTGAAAATAAAAAGCTATACCTTATTTTGCTCAGTAATATTTGTCAAATAATCATTTTGGGCAACATTTTCCTTACTATTACTGCTTATTTTAGATATATCCCATTTATTTCGATGTCTACTTGATCGTTTACTCTCTTCACCTTCAATTTTAGTAGTATATCTTTGAGCACCAACTTTTGCTAAACTCGTTAATTCTGGTTTCAAAAATGAATCTTTCCAACATAAACTACTGGTAATATTTCTGTATCCAACATCATTCGAAAATATACCCTTTAGGGGTATTATTTTTCTGCAACTCTAAAGTATGATATGAGAAATTATTTTAATGAACAGCATTAACTGTAACTTACATTGAACCTGTGATATGAAGTACGGGTATTTAAAATGTTGAAACAGTATCTAGAAAACATTTTGAAATTTTATTTTTAAATTTTAGGGTTAAAAATTTATTTTAAGGTTATGTGATATGTCATGTGTTGAAAGAGAGCTTATTTTCCCGACTCCGTGCCAACGTTACCAAATTTAGTAGTGAAGTACCAACCATGTACCAACAAACCATCAACAAACATACTTTTCTAATCACGTGATCATACTCTTCTCTACTCACTGAAGTAAGTTTATGAACATAGCCAATAACAAAGGATTAGAGCACAGAGTACGTACCATAGACAAAATTATATTTCTCTATGGTACGTACTCTGCACGATATAAACTGGTACTCTGTGATTAGAGATTAGAGTCATATGATATGAGTGCATAAAAGTGTCATTTGCAATAAGCAAAGTTTACAATGGAGTAGACCACGAGTAGACCTGGATAATAAGTGAATTAATATGTAGACAATAAGATATTTATATTTAATGTTCCGACGAAAAACGATACTCTTATTAACTCTGCTTTTGCTGGTGGTCTTTTTTATAACAACAAACTACTTACTTATTACATTATCAATTGAAAATGAAATAGCCATTACTTCCATTGAAGAAAGTATTTATCAAAAACTCAGAGCATTGCCGGATCATTATAAAGTAATACCACCACAATACAATAATGGAACATCAGATTTATTTGAAAACTTTAAAAGTAAAAGGGGTGTAACAAAAAAAATTGATGAACTTTGGAAAATAGCTAATTCTTGGACCAATAACACTCAGCTAGTGGACTTAAAAAGCCAGTATGTTGGAGACATTGTTTTAATGCTCCAACAAACTAAAGTTATTAAAGCTGACATAGATTCACGAGGAACGCAACTTAAATTATTGCTTACATTACAGGTAGATAATATGTCCATCAATACTAAAAAATATAATATAATTCAATTTTAGGGTAATCAACAAGTTATATTCAAACCAAAATGGTATAATAAATACAAAATAATTGATGGACCGGTGTATGCTGGAAAGGACCGTTACAATTCTGAAATAGTGGCATTTTACTTATCAATTATTTTAAATAAACCATTATGTCCAATAAGCATAGAACGACAAATATCCCTAAAAAATGAAGTTTTGCCTGTTGCAACCAAAAGGTTACTTGATACTGCCATAATGAAAAATAACAGAAGCTGCTTGTATGGTAGATGTTTTTATTGTAGCATTAATGATCCAATATGTGATGATGAAAATTCGTCATTACTAGGAGCTGTGATATTTAATTTTAAGGCTAATTTAATTAATCATCGATCACCCTGGCAGCGTACATATAAAAAAGGAAAAAATGCTGCATGGCAAGAGTTCTCTGAAAATTATTGCAAGTGAGCACCTACTTTATTTTATAATCAAAGGAATTTTCACTGATTTTTTTAATTTTACTTGTAGTGTTGTTAAGCAAAAAATATCCAGAAAACGCCTTTATGACTTGATAGATATATCCCTGTTTGATTTTATTATTCAAAATGGAGACAGGCATCATTATGAAACATTAGAAGATACTGTATTGTGGTTAGATAATGGTAAAGGACTTGGGAATCCATATAAACACCATATAGATATATTAGCTCCTCTTTATCAGTGCTGCATGTAAGAATTAATATGAATTACATGTAGATATTGTAGATGAGAAAAACTTTCAATTTCAGATTAAGGAAATCAACTTTGAAAAATCTTATAAACCTTACAGGAGGAAGACTTACAAATCGTTTAAAAGAAATGCCTAATATTAATAATCTCATTACATCTGATCATCTCAAAGCAATGGAAGAGAGATTGCTACTAATCTTTGCAACAATTGAATATTGTAAAAACAAACAGTCACAAGAGTGATACATGGTGATCGTTAACTTTGAAAAGAAGAAATAATTAGCTATTTGGAATATTATTCACTTTATGTGTATAAAATAACACATTAGTTAAATTTGATTACATAAATTTGTAAATATATATTTTCTTACCTTCTTAAATATGTTTATTTTGATATGAAAAGGTTGCAATTTGGAAATATATTATATGATATTGAATCAAGTAAAAGTGAATCCAGTATATAAGTCTATGACCAAGCCATAGCGACATAAAAGCTGCGAATCGGTCGCTATGCTGTAAACTCTTTTCACTTCTGTTCAGATCATACCATGCAAGATGGTCCACTGCTCCCAATTATTTTAAGGTATTTATGGAAAAACTGGAGGAAAAGGAAACAAAGTAATCATCCAGTTAACACACACAGACTTACACATGTGAACATTGTTTTCTGTTCTTAAAGACTACAAAGATAGGCTTTATCTAATATTTTATAATGAGTGTGTTAATTGGACAAACTTTGGTTATTATGTAAACCTCAATAGCCAGAATATGTGTTTCAGGTTTTCTAGTAAACTGTGTTTAGAAATTTTGTCATTTTAATGTTTCAACTCGATTTGAAACCATTATATGTAGGAATAGATCCCGCCATTTCCAGCTAGAATTCCAGACCCAGGATTTGTCAGGTACGGTACGGTACTAGTATTATATTATCTATGGAGTGGACATGTTAAAATTCGACATTCCTACTGAACTTATTCATGTATTAATGGTTCCAAAGCGAGAGTCGAAACGTCGAGAAAAATTTCTAGACTGGTTACCTATGTTAAGCTTTTGTATAGTTGCCGCTTACACAGGAAATTTACTTTTTCTACAATCACATTGAAAAGTAGGCTTTTTCCCTTGCCATTGACAACGAAAAGTTGACGTTTCTTGAGGAGAGTTACTTTACGCTCGCCGAGCGTAAAAAATGACAAAACGCTCGTTGCCCATAACAACCGATACTACAAACACAATTGTATTGACAGACAGTTTTTATGAATTCTACTTATTTAGGTGTTGGGATTTGAACCTAAAGGCCTGGCTGGGTCCAATTCCCAACAGTGTTGCCTCAAGGGAATATCATAATATAATAAAACCAGATCCAGTACTCGTGGCTCCACCTGTGAGACCGTGGAGGTAGCGCCCTCGTACTAACCTCCTGTTAGGGAGGAGTCTGTACTCGCTGCTGACGTACTGAACTAGATGGCAGACACGCACTATGCCAAATACGCGGCATATATGCAGAAAATCTCCCTCTCGTTCATGTCCATCAAAGGCATCAAACATGGTGCCTCGTGGCAATTACTCTCTCCTCTTTAAAACTATAAATCAAGTGTAAAATAATTACTTGCTCTACCCATGAAGGGAAAATGAGGAGCTCTAGATGTTTGAAGCCATCCTAGTTGTTAGTAATATTATTATGAAGAAACTGTTAGTGAAAAGTCTCAGTGTGCCAGTAGTAGAAATTGGCGGCCAAAAGGTTAGTGCATGGGTGTTGTGCTGGAAAAGGATGTAAAATAGCCCAGTGTTTGCTGGATGGATATTGTTGGTGTAAATAAAGTATGTGACGAGCCAAGTAATTTTATTGCTTTCCCGAGCCATCGAAGGAATCATTTGTGATTCAAAACTAACTTGGCGCAAACATGTAGAAAATTTGGTAGTGCGGTGTAAACAGTCGTTGAATATAATAAAATGCCTTGCCAATACTAGCTGGGGAGCTGATGCAGACACCTTATTAAATGTTTACCGGACTCCTGTACTCGCTAAGATAGACTACTGGTCAATAGTTTATTCATCGGCACGGAAATCGATTTTGTTAGAATAGCACGGCGGATATGTTGGTAGACCAACTATTACAAGACCAGTGGGAATCAGAGCACGTGAAACTCCTGGAATTACACCCCTGGAATTACATAACTTGACTATTCTCTCATTAAATAACCGAAGTTCCTCCATGACAGCTGCCTAAAATTTCTATATGCTTAGATCTGACTGTCTTTCCTAAGAATTGCACTCCCCCATTAGTGTATCGACAGCGCTTTTTGGAAATCTTACGAGTTTCCTAGGTCATCAATTTTATACACAGACGGATCTAAAACATCAACCGGTAATCAAACGTTCTCTTGGTCCCTGTCACCTTACGCATCCATATTTACAGCTGAACTTTATGCTATTTGGCAGGCACTCCAGTTTTGCAGTATGGCAAGACAAAATCAAGAAACCATGATCTTCTGTGACTCTCTCAGTGTCCTTGAATCAATTTCAAACCCATTTTCAGATGATCCACTGGTCAAGATAATATTATTTTCTATACATCACCTCCACAATATTGGTAAATATGTTGAATTTATTTGGGCACCAAGCCATGTCGAATAAAGGGCAATGAAAACGCGGATACAAAAGCTCGTGATGCTGCTGAGAAAAAGAGTCGACATTACAGTTTTGAGGGCATGACATAAAAGGGCAATATAAATCTCTATTGAAAAGAATGTGGCATCAAGAAAGGAATCTAGTGAACAACAGCCTTGAGTCAATAAAACAAACCCTCTGGTGGGCCTTGGACCTCCAGAAGCACTGCCCAGGGCTGACAGAGTGAAGATTCACAGATTAAGATCCGGGCATACAGCATTAACGCACGCGTTTCTCCTAGGACAAGACCCCCCGATATGTCTTCATTGTGGGGAATTAACCACAGTGTCGCATATTTTATGTGAATGTCCAGGATATGGAAATATGCGGCAGATTTTTAACATAACTGATATTCTCGCAGACAATTTCACGAACGCCAACAAAATTCAAATTGTATTAAAATACTTAAAATCAACCAACCTCTTCAATAAAATATAAGTATTGTAATCGAAAACGATTAGTTAGTTCTTCAAATTCTGGTGCTAATGATCACAGAAATCGATACCTACACCTAAATTATAGTCTCCATGATTATATGGTGGTTCATTCATTCAGCTATTGTCATTCTTCCAGCCTCGGATGAACTAGATACGCCCACAATTATTCTTCTCTCTCTTTCAAGCAGTTTTTCTCATATTTTCCTTGTCGTAGTTTTATTATCCCTATTTTAGTACAAACAAGTTGAAAGAACGAAATAAAAGGAAAAAAATTAATTCAGGCTTTCAAGGGTTAATGGTAAGGTAAGCAACGTGCATCAACTGTTGCCGATAGCACTTCACGGTAAATTGAAAAATTCAATAGAGGTCCTGAGCACTGTAGGACGGAAAGAGTTAAAACAGTTTCCAAAAGCAATCAGCATTCCTAATGTTCGAATATAACATGAATGCATCGAAGGTAATGAAATGGCAAGAAATTAAACAAAATTTTGGTAATAAATTATATATTAACAAAGTAAATCATGACAATATATAAAAAAGATTGATAAAAATTACAAACCATTAAATTAATCAGTGCCAACAATTACATCCGTTTCCTAATGTAATAATACAACCACCAAAGAAAGTTCTATCCATATATAAAACTTAACAATGGAAGGTATTTCAAAAGTTCAAATTATTATTTTTTCAACTAAAATGGGTTGAATAGATTAACAGTTTTATAGTAATTTGTTATCCGTGGATTGGGTAATAAATTGCTGAGAAACGAAAACGGTTTTATTAGATCAATTGTTCAGGAATGTTTTAGGTGTCCTAGTTTTCAATCAATTGGTGATAATAGTTTTTTGAAGTACGGAAAAAGGTCGTAAGAGATGAGAAACCGACATCTGAGCATGGTAGACTAAAAAAGGCAGTAAACTACATTTTACATGATGACTAAGTTTACTGAATAATAAATGGTAAACTTGGAATTTCCCTGGAATTAATTCGACTATTAGAATGTGAATATCAATTATATAACTTTAAATACTAATCAATAAAATCACATAAGAGTGTATATAAAAGGCAGAATATAGTTTAAAAATAATACAGTAAAATAGCGGGAGAATTTCAAACGATCACGGTTAATATCAAGTTAATGTTAATGAATCAAAAATAAGTTGATTTGTTCAAATTTCCCGTAAGAAAAAGGCCGTTGGTCTAAAATAGATGAAGAGAAGCCGACGCCGAATTACCACCGGTGTCAATTGACAAAACTAGATTATAAGAAAATTAATGATGTATCTCGATTATAGTCAATTTTTTTGGCATTGATCTCACAAATAATTGTCTACTGCCTGTCATAAACCATTATCATACGACTAAAGAACAGTTCATACATGCCAACTGGAACAAACCTATCGTATACTGAACATTTTTCTATCCGAGAAAGATGATAACTGAAAAAATTATTTTATATTGAATATGCATGATGCGTAAGTGCAGTACTGTGGTGGAAATAGTAACTACTTGTTCAAACATGACAGGAATTGGGGAAGCAACAATTTACTGTTTTTTAAAACGTAAATTAGTGTCTTGAAATTTGGTTATAACCTAATTCGAAAAGTAATGAACTATTTATGTATGTTCTGGTTAGCTAAACGTAACAACATGGTAAACTCACAGATTTTTAACAAGATATATTTCTGAAGTAAACTTTTCAGAGGGTTATCTCAGAATAGGAGATGGTGTGCTATCAATGCCAAAAAAACAAGTATACAAAGACTTTAAATAAAATGTAAATTAATATAAAATGGCTGGTTGCAACTACATTCTCTACTATCAATGAACGATAGATGAAACTCGTTTTTAGTATCTGCTAATAGTAGAAATCCCATGTGATTAAGGAGCAATAATAGAACTGTATTGAATGAGTTTTTACAGGTTCTGTCATGAAAAATACTCACTATGCGGGTGAGTACTTCTAGTGAAATAGATATTGAGCTCTAGGGAAACCGCAATGTATTTGTAAAGACAACATTTCTTAATAATTGTTACCAATACAAATTATATTGTTGCAAGAACTACCTTGTATTACGAATTCTCTTTATTCCATTTATATTACCCAAAAATATAGATGGATAAAGGAATAAACAACGTCACTTCATTTTTTTTCTTGTTGTCGACATAGTTCAAATAAACTAACACCGTTTCTAGCGCAACTACTTGTACATATTAAATTACAAAAAAAATCAAATATATTAGTTTGGCCAATTGAACAGATATTTCCGTCGATCTCTACATAAAATGACATTTTACGTCAAGTACTTTTCGTCCGCTGTGGTTACTATGATACGGCACGGTGCGAGAATGGCTGTGACAATAACTGTCATTTGCTGTTGTCAAATTAATTATTTACGAAATCATCTATATTTTACGTTTGAATAGGTGTGAATATTAGTTTTTACAATAATCAAGCATGGACAATGATAGATGAAACTTATCTTTTGCACAGCGGACAATAAATAATAGCCTTCAAAAATAGTAGATTGTTTTTACGGAAACTAGTAATTTTTTGGAAATTTCCACGAAAAAATGTAATATGCACCTCGGCGAAGAACTATCTATTGTCTGGCATGACTGCAATTTGCAGACTCGACTATAATAGACAGTTTTTCGCCTTTGGTGCGTAAATAAGTATTCAGCATACATTAAATTTTCATACTTCTATATTATTAAACGCAATCTATTACCAACCAATTTTCGATAAAAATGAACTGTCAAACATCGAAATAAATCTTGTATGCAATGAACATACACGATTATTTTTTGTATTGAACTGAAGAATTGAATGTGGTAGTATGGGTTTATTTTTTTGTTGAAATTAATTGGAAAACCTAATTAATCAACAATTTAATTTCATTTGATGCTCGTCTGGACTTTTTTATAAATCCAGTGATAATATTCAGTTGCTTTTTGTTGTGTCGAATTGAAGGCTTCTATTACAACTCTTTGCATGTTTTCGGGCGACAGTTGACCCCTGAAATACACAAGTTTAATTAGTTCATAAACAATAGCTTTTATTCAAATAATTAAACTATATAGGATGTCAGCAAAAACAATACATTCCTCTATACATTCAACTGGCTGTCAATGGTGGAAGTTCTAAAAAGTATTGGCACTGGTGGCCAATGACACAACGACATGTCAAGTGACAAAACTATTAAATTGTTTTAAAGCAGCATTAAAAACACTTGGTAAAAAATTTGCTGTTATACATTACTACAAAATATTCTATTTTTTTTATTGGAGTAATATTCAAATTAATCATTCAACAAAATATATAATACTTACACAAACACTTCATTTTTCAGATAGTCCACTCCTCTATTATAATACAAAATAGATGCTACGTAAGCATCACTTACCACCTTTTGAGAGTTTTCTATTAGCCCAGGTAAATAGGCTTCGACCTAAAATAAATATTCAACAAATTGATAGTGTGTCTACTCAAGTTCGCAGCATATTGTAAACTTTCGAAAAAAAAACTTTGATACACTTTCAACTTTTAAAAGCCGATTAGATCGCCCCATATTTTTCCTACTATCACAACCCAAAGTAGGCTTTTGCACACTCAAATCTAACCGCAAAGTTGATGTTTTCCGCGAGCTGTCATAATTTGACATTATTGGCGCTCTTAAGCAGAAAGTAACTTTGGCGCACGCCTAATTCAATGTATAGTTAAAAGAGAGCTAGTAGTTATTTTAATATAAACTGTAGAATAAATAAATGCCTACGTACATAGGTACACGAAACTGCAATCTGGAAACTGCTAAGTACAAATTAATTTTATTTTGGTGTGATCGTAGAAAAAATATTGTGTATGTTTCGAGCAGAAAGTCCTTTGGTAGTCTCCACAGATTGCCAAAGTACTACTTTCTGCTCTTGATACCCAAATAGCTATTGTCAGTTTTAAACTGTTCCAGCTTTCTGTTTATTGTACACTTTTCAGTAAATAATTTTCATTTTACTCTACAACTTTATAACTTTTACTATACTACTCTTCATTTCACTTTTTAATAATAATAATATAATGTCTGAATATGTATTTCTCAAATTTTTCTTTAATCAAATTTTCAACACTGATCAAAACCGTTAACATATTCAGGTTTAACAGGAAAGATGTAAATGACATACATCTTATAAACATGATAAGTGAATGCATGTCAAAGTAAAACTGCGCTAAGAGTTTAAACAGGGATCCTAACGGGACATTGTCACCTGAATGGGCACCTGAAAAAGCTCAAAATAATGGAGGAAGAAGAATGAAGATTTTGTGGCATTGAAGAAGAAACCTCCATCCACATACTTTCCAACTGCACAGTACTTCAGAATCCTAAAGCACAGCACCTGGGAGATTACTGGATAGAAGAGAAACATTTACCTAAATTTAAGCCTGTAGACATCCTAAAATTCCTCCGGGAAATAGGACTAAGGGAACTACTAGTTTCTGAAACTCTCCTCAGAAACTGAGTAGAAGTAAGGGGACACAATAGAACTTTTAGGTCTTAGTAAATGTCACCCCAAAATAGATACATACATTTATCACATTAGGCACTAATTTTAAAATCTCAAGACTCTGTTAATGTTGATCAAAATATATAAGAAGTCGAAAATAAAATAATAAAGTTCATTATATTAAGAGGCGCCACATTGATAATTTCTATTTTCCATTTAAATAACGTGAAAACAAAATTGTCTCATGCTGTGGAATCTAGCAATACTGCTAAATGACTGAAATGTATTCTTGTAGGAAATTTGATCCTCTACAAAAAACACAAATATAGTTTTTTGATATTTCTTACCTTTTCAAAGTTAAAGTTGAATTGCAGATTAATTTTGACCCTTTTTCAATTTTTCGACACTACAATCAAGTTTATGAAAAAATCCTATGAGATATTTTTGGTATGGGCTCGTAAGTTATTCGAAAATTTAATCATAAATTAATTGTTTATAATTCATTATAGTTTTATTAATTCAAATTGTTGTACTGGAAGATTTCTATTACAATCAAGAAATTTCTCGCTGTATTGACATATCATTTAATGCGGATTGATATGAATAACTTCTGACCCATAAAAGATATGAAAAAAATTGATGAATATAAGTTTCAGCCAATAAACCGATCTACAAAAAATATCCCTTAAAATGTTTATAAACTTGATTGTAGCGTCAAAAAGTTGAAAAAATGATAAAATTTATCACTAATTTAACTTAAACCTTAAATAACTTTGAAAAGAGTGAAGATATCAAAAAATATAGTTGCCCTTTTTTGTAGGGCGTCAAATTTTCTACAAGAATATAACTTAGTCATTCCAATGTATTGATCCCCCTATGTGTTATAAAATTCCAAAGCACAAGACAATTTTGTTTCCATGTCATTTAAATGTAAAATATAAATTATCAATGTGGTACCCCTTAATATAAATATGAAGAGTTCAAAGTTTTACAGTATTTTATTTTCATCATGTCCAACAATATTTTCAGTATACTTATTTGAAAAAGAAAAATAATCAATTTTTTTGAAACAGTCTAATATACCCACATAAATACATTATGTTATTAACTATTATTTAATAACATAAATAAAAAATGCAATTAGAATTCGAAAAAGTAATATACAATGAGGCAATTAAGCACTTACCGATTCAACTACTACAGGATACTTTTCTGTAACATACTCTTTTACGTCATAAAAGGAATTACGACAAAGCTTTCCCACATTGATGCCCAATTCTAAATACGGTTCAGAATATGTGATGACTGTTTGTTGCAAATTTGGGAATTGCTCTTCAATCTTTTCACTTGTCCAATGCAATCCACCTTTTACTTTATCAATTGCCAAGTGAGTATATTCACAGACTTTATATTCTTTTAGTTTTTTATTTGTGACACTTTCTATAATGAAAAAGATGTAAATATGAAATTAATGCTTCAATTACACACTAATAGTTTTCAGATTTAGTGATGGTGCAATGATAATATATCAATATTCAAATAATAATAACAATTATACATGTCAGTATAATATAGAAGTAGTCAGACTCCTTACATTCCTTATTTTGTATGTGATTGTTTGTTAATATAAGCTGGTTTAACAATAAAGATTTATGTTTGCTTAAATAAATATTGTTATCAAAAACAAATGTTATCATCATTAACAAATAAATAGGCATAAGTTTTTTCTGCTATCTACTTTGGTGATTATTACTAAATCCACATTATAGTTGATTTAATTTTAAAATTTACTGACCTTTCATAAATAGAACTTTATACAAATCGATAATTAAACAATATTTATTACAAAGTTAGCTTGAATCACTACAAACATTAGCATAACAACAACTTAAAAATAAGTACTTAGATGAAAATACTCAATTACCAATCCAAACTAATACCTAATATAAAGAAAGATTGTATAATTACCATTCCAACTTCCATGTTGCTTGATATCGTAGTACACTAAACCACCAACTAACAAGAGTAATATTACCAAAAACCTGGAAGAATATCCTTTCTTCTCTTTGACTACCATTTCTTCCTCAATTTTCTGAAACAAAACAATTATTTGATGTGCACTGCTTAAAAATAAATACATTCATTGACAGACAGCTTAATTTCCAATAGATAGTGCAGATGTTCAATTCCAAAAAAATACATTTTCATTTAGATTTATATCATGCTGTCGAGCTACTTACATCCATTGAATATGCATTCTGATAAAGATAATTTCGGGGTCCACGTTTTCTGTATGTTATGTTTTTCACTTTTGATAATTTGTTATTGCAAATATATCGAAAGTTTTTTATTTTGGTTATAAACATTTAAATTGTTAGAGATGCAAGGAAGTTAAGGACACAAACACAAATTAATAGTAAGTTAACTACTCACAGAAAGGAAACAATGAAAACTGATTTTGTTAATTAAATAATCAGGAACAACTGGATACAGTTATTAAGTGTGATAAAGTTATGTAGAAAGTTGATAAAAGGAAATGTAAAGATAGCTTAGATCCTTGAAAATGATAAAACATATATTTAAGTATTAAATTGGGAGAAAGTACATATCATTGCAGAAACAGCAGAAATGTTCCAGTTGATTAATAAGAACAAATAATTAGCATTGTTATTATGATCCTAAAGTTTTTTTATACATAAATTGGTTAATTTTTCATAGTATATCAATTTCTCAAAGGGACTAGTTTTTAATTTTCAATCAATTCATTTTTAATTTTCAATCAATTCAATTTCTACAATATTAGAAATTTACTAATGAATATGCTTATTTACATTTTTAATTACGTCCCTTTTCTGGTCTCTCTTTCACATATTCCTGGAATATTTTCAATTTGTAAAATATAAATAAACATGAATATCAATTGAAATGTAGACTTCAATATTAAGTATAAACTCAAAATTAACTTTTAATCACATACACAGGAAGTACACTTTATTTTTGTTATTTTTCTTAAGCGCTATTTTAAGAAGTTTATTGTAACAAACAGGAAATTATTTTTTTCAATTCCGAAATACGTTACCATGAATTCAACTGTACAAAAGAAGTATTCCTTGAGTATTCTATTTGTGGTAATTATAGAATAGTAATAGTAATTTTTTCAGTGAAATGATATATAAAATTACCTATAGTTTAACGTATTTACTGAAATCGAATAAAAGATTCTTGTTATGCAAAGCCTCGAGATAGATTTAGAAAAGAAAAATGAAACAATGAACTAGAAACAAAAATTATTACTTACTTTTTTGTGGGCCATATTTTACGTTAACTGAATAAGAGAATAATCAAAAATTCTCCTTTCATGGGATAAATGCCGACGAGGATCGATTAATGTTAAGGTTCAACGATGATTGATAAACACAGAATAAAAGTAAACACAAAATTTTAGATGTGAATATTGATTTATCAAACATAAAGCACAAATCATAGAAATACAATTATTCTCGAATGCTGATTGCGTGATTTACGAAACGCGTGCTTATCATTTCAGATGCGTTTGTCAATACCAAATATAAGCTCCACAGAAATAAAGTGGCTATTTCTGTGGTTTTTAGGTTTCTGATTTTGACAGCTAACTCGAGAAAGGGACGATTTAAAGCATAGTTTCAAGTCAGGTTTGTGCAAGTTTATTCATCAACAATTTGTGGTTGCATTGCTGTTTTCAAAGGTGGATTCATGCACCATCAACCAAACCAAACTAGTTTAAGATTAAATTTAAGCTAAGAGTAGCTGTTATAATGCAACATACAATTAATAAACCAGCCGGAGGTAGATGCACTGTCTTTTCAATCATTTGTCAAAATTCAAAATGTCCAGATAAATATTTAACGTAAGCCAACTTGTTTACGAAAAATATTGTTTTAAACTATAAAAATATTTTCATGTAATACAAGCTGAGTTCGGAATGGTAAAAAGTGTCAGCACTTTTGGCACTATTGCGTTCATTAATTGGTCAGAGAAAATATAGTGCACACTATTATTGCGTTCGGTAATACTTTGGGGTACGAATGGTGTAAGCATGGTGGGACACCGTTTACTCGCAACAAAATGGTGGTGTATTAGGTGTTACACACTGATTACTCAATCCTTACACCATCAGGACGTGACTAAACTCTGCACTACACGAACACTAAACTATCACCACACCAAAAATCCATTCCGAACTCACTTACAAGCTTATGTAAACAATAACCAGTAGGTGATCTGTGGTCATGGCATGACGAATGTCCACCAACTGGGGATAAGTCTCTATTGACCGGACTTATAAATATCTTCACCACCATGGTGTATATACAATTTTTTGCAATACTAACCAAAATTAAAAATAATTCACAAACGCACCACGAGAAGCGTTTACCCCATCGTCTGACTGACAAGTACACTGTCCGTTTTCGATATATTATGAACGTACTCGCTATGTCATTAGTCATTTTTGGTTGAGCGCGAGTTATGAACTAATGACATTTTTATTCAAATAATTTTATCTTAATAGATAATTTCAAGCAGAAAATATGTTAAGGACAATCTTCTGGATATACAAAATTATGTTGCACAAATTTTTGTTGAATTTTCAAAATATTTGAATTTGTCCATTATTGACCTAGGTTAATAATAGAAAAAATTATTAACCACTAATAGAGAAATTCAACTTCTCAGTTGGCTAATAGGAGAAGAAATAATTGTCAACTTCACAGCTAGTTGTGGAAAAAAGAGATATTTCACTAATCTTACCTGAATGACTATAATACTTGATTTCAGTCCTTCTTCTTTACGTTTCTTTGAAGATAATTCTACATTTATTGATTTTAAATTGATTAATAAACTCTTGAAGGCAGCATTGTTAATCTTTTTAGAAATCTTTGACCAATTATTGCCTTGAATATAAAATATAGTGTTTGAAAAATGAAATTTTGTAGGTTTGTATTTCAATATATTTCAATACTTACTTATGTATTCCAAAAGTACGGTACTAGCTTGAACATTTTTCGAATAAATTTTACCCCAAGTAGATAAAGTCGATTGGTCATTATAAAAAATCTCCACTAAAATATCACACAGATAATTCTGATATAAGGCATTACTATTTAAAACGATATTTTTCAGTATCACTTCCACATTGTAGCTGCCCAATTTTTTTAATGATGCAGGTTTGATGCCAGAAACAAGTGTTGTTAGCTCTTGGATTAAATCGTTGGGTATGTTCTTTTTGTTACTAAATGCAACGTTCAATATTAACAATAATTCATCAAATGATAAAGGTTTATCTTTGTTGGTTTTCACCAAGTTTATTAAATATGTTAGTACGTAACGAGAGTAGTTTTTCATATCTAGCAATGGTAGAAAAAGATCTTGAAAAACTGAAAATAAAAATGATGATTATAGCATACAATATATACAGGATGTTTAAAAAACAAATGTTATTTACTAGGATATATATAAAACTGAATAATAATTGAGGTTTGCTGTATACACATTTTTTACGATTTTGCCCAAACTACAGGCATTGTAATGAAATTTTATACGAATATGTTTTGGAAGCTTATACATCCCATTAATTTGTTTTTATATCTGATCATAGAGGGTTTAGAAAAATAGATGAGTAGAGGTTTTGGCAGTCCGCGCTATATTTTGATATAAAGGAAAGCATTAGAAGCGAAATAATAAGAATAATGAGCTGTGTTTTGACGTAAAAGTTGTTATAACTAAAGGAAAGTGGTCGTCGACGAGTATATCTATGTCTTTTCTAGTTCGTTTTCAATATACCCGTTCATTTGCACACATTTTATTTCCAAAGTAAGATAAATACATTATATCTTCTGTAAGTTCCTTGTGGCATTACTTATTCTTTTTTCTCTTATTCTTTTGGAAATCAAACCACAATAATGTTTTTTTATTTCGACGTTTCGGTAGCGTTCCAGCTACCGTTGTCAAGATTAACTAGTAATAAAATAATTTTTGGTCCCTATCTGATACAACGAAAAAATAAGCTAAAAAAAAGCGCTATCCCAATAAAAAACCGTTCCTGGAACGTGCACTTCACTGGATTCCATTTCTAGTAGACTATCATATCGTTAGAATGTCATAAAATAAAATATTTTATTTCACATTTTACCAGAGGTGTGATCTACTATGAATGGACCTTAATAAAATTTGACAACAAAGTTTTGTAGTCTTAAACTTCAAAATATTATTGATTGTCTAGTTGTCATATTTTTTCGTTGTGTCAGATAGGGACCAAAAATTATTTTATTAATTTTATTACTAGTTAATCTTGACAACGGTAGCTGGAACGCTACCGAAACGTCGAAATAAAAAACATTATTGTGGTTTGATTCCCAAAATAATAAGAGAAAAAATACATACATTATATCTCCAACGTGAGAAATTCAATTCCTAATTTTTTATACCTTCGATAATTAATGCTACTTCCTAAGCAGAATTAATTAAATTATACGTAATTAAATTATAAATTATTACAATAATCAAAATTACATTATCAAGTGACATTTTCTGGTGTAGATAAGATAAGTTTTTCTAAAAACCACAATTTTTTATTTTTTTGCATGATAATATCGATTGAAACGTATCAAATGATTAAATAAATCGTTTGTCAATGCGATACAAATGGTAATTCTTCATAGAACCACAAATTAGAACATCAAATTACGTTTTTTGATTGTTAAAATAACAATACAAAACGTAGAAATAGCGTGATACGCAGCCTGAAACTCAAACGGCGCGCGCGGTATACCTTTACCTTTTTCACCTGACTGACGGACGTTGTTCTGTCTCACTGTTCTACTACAGCTCTGTTCTAATATATGACTGACTGACAAACACAACTTTCATTTATATACATTAGAGAAGTTGTATAACAATTTTGAGCTTAAACAAATTCATTTTGTTCCCCCGGCAAATGATACACCTATGATATCGCACCTGAGCCACCTGTTCTACAGCACGTTTGACTGACCGGAGCATGTTTGTGCACCCATCGGCTATAACGATTGAAGAAAAAACCAGCCTTAAGAAATTGAAACAGTTGAAACAGATTACATTGTGGAATGATGGGATCCCGGATCAGGAGAGGTGGATCTTATTATTTTATATCATTGCTGAATTAATTGTTTGTTGTTGCTTATGATTTCTGTGCCATATTATAATTAGCTGGTATAGGCAATATGATTGATAAAGGAAGAGAAAGTAAGAATTGTGATATAGAGTTGAAAAACTTAGAAGAGGATAATTATGATCCATTATATTTTGATTACTCAATGTTGTTTGGTAAGACTCTGATGATTTAGGTTTGGACACTACTAAATCTGAATATCTTATTTCTGGAATTTGCAACAATTTGTGACAAAGCCAGAAAGACAACCGCTTTATAAAAGATTAACATCCTTTTTGAATAGTTAAGGTCAGTCAAATAATGACATGACTTTTATACTTGGTTACATTTTACATTATTATAATTTTCTTAAGGATATCTAATTTCTCTGATTAAATTATAAACCTCATCATTTAGTGAAAATAGTATGAAAATCAATTAATTGCTTTTTGAGTTTATTACCTGTAGAGAGATATTTATGTATATATTTATATATAGATGCTTCAACTTACCCAATAATCCACTGCTGAAATCATTATAACCTACATGGCTGACACCCCAAAGTATTGAAAGTCCTATATTTGGTCTATTTTGATAAGAATTTCTTAAATTTATGTGTTTTTGAATACTAGCAATCACTAACGTGGGTTCTTGTAGAGAAATACATTGTAAAAATATTTTGTATCCTGTAGCTGGAAGCCCTTTACTCATGTCAGTAGCCAAAGAAGTTAGGCAAATGTCGAAAAATAATTGGACATTGCTTTTACCAGCTTCTTTTAGTACCTTTTCTATAATTGCATTCAAACCTGAAGGAACCTAGAAGATTGTTTCAATAAGAAGTTTTAAGTATGTTTTAATAGTAAAGTTAATTACCACACTGAGAGGATAGTTGATAGGTTTTGATGAAAAAACAGGATCGTGGCTCTCAATAGGGATCTTCTGATTTAAATATTGCAATAATTCCTTCAACCATACAATTGGTGCTTCAGGAAAATGGTTTTTATTTTTTTCATAAATATCTTTAAATACGTTAACATCAATCTGAAATAAAAATAATGTCAGGCCATCAAGTTTGGTCTTCTTCACAAGTTGTTTTCTACAATGTATATTTCATCCAGAAAGCAAATTTTGTTTTAAAATCTGTTTAACATTAAATATTTAAAAATTTATCTGTACTTAAGTGCATAGGTATTTGCTTTCAGCTTCTAGTTAAAGTATGTCAAATAATCACATTCACTACCAATGAATATTTTTATAACATATGTTTCCCAACTCCTCACACATTAACCTATGTTATTTTACAATTATAGTTGAATAAAATGATCTCTTTTCTCAACATTGATCTAGTATTCATGTTTATGAAAAAAATATTGAGTGAATCCCACATTTTTATATAAATTGCATAACTTTTTTATTCAACAACTGGTATTAAACTTGTTAGATTATCTTACAGCATTAAGAGCACTTTCAATGGACTTGGGAGGCTTAGGTTTGGTTTGTTCCATTTGTTTCTCTTTCTTAACAGCTACCTTTTTAACATTCTCTTTGGGTTTATTTTTATCTAAGAGTTTGTTTTCTTTCATCTTACTCCCATACAAATTTTGCACTTGTGATTTAGGTACTGAAATGAAAAAAAAAATGTAATAGTATGAACTGCAGAGCGCACAGCTGTTTTTCTTAATGAAACTAAGATCTAAACACTTACAAACTTCTTCAATTTTCACGCCATTAAAAACATTTTTATTATTTTTTATTTCTTTAGAGTTGTTGACTTTAGGTACTGGTAATTTACTTCCTTTATCCCTTTTTTTAGTAACTACTTCCCATTGTCCAGACATATTTAAACTTGATTAAATTCCAGAAATATGCACTATTTCTCTAAATAGGTAAATAATTATTTTTAAACAACTGGACCACCGCTAGTTTGAAACCGCAACAAAAAAATGACAGTTTTTAGACACGCTGATGATGACGTGTGTTGTGTTGTATTTTGTTCACAGAAATAAACAAGGTGGAATAGAAGTGAGGTTTCGACAAAAAGAAAATTAAACGTAGTTATGCTTTTGCGCAATCATGTTAAGTCATACCCGGGCTCAAGTAATTTCTGATATAAAAATTAATTATTTGTCTAAAAAAAGAAGCTAGTTCACTGTTTGGACCATTAATTTATAAAATCTACTCATATTACTCTTTTAAATGAAACTAACTGTTTGTGATTAACTCCACTATTGATGTTAAAATATGGAAATAATGATCAAGGACTGAAAATGTTAAGTAAAATAAATTATATAGCAGATAAATTAAATAATAATAATAGTTACATAATATCTAAATGTATTATTATTATTTAATTTATCTGCTATATAATTTATTTATTTAACATTTTCAGTCCTTGATAATGAACATGTAGTGGTTCGAAAGCTCGGAATTAAATTCTTAAAAGAGTACACTTTGGTATTATTGTCACATCCCCAAAAAAACTTCTATTAAACAAATAGTTGGCAAATATTTCTTATTAAATCATATAATATAATATATAAAAATTGTTTTTTGTTTTTTTTGTTTCTTTATATCCATTTTTGGTCTTTTTCCGCATGCTAGTAGAAAAAATAGTGTACCTAACACGTACGTAAAGTGACTTCCGCACACGATTGCTGGCCGAACTCGCTAAAGCGTCGTTCGGCCATCTGCAATAGCATGCGGAAAAGTATCACTTTCTGCACTAGTTATTAACTACTATTAACAAAACAAAACAATTAAACTCAATAAATAACAATTGTTAAGTGTCATTGCATTTGATTGATGATTGTGCATTCCCCTTCCAAATCTACCAGATTTATCGAGTCTCAAGACCGGTAGAACTGATGGTAATGATGGTATGATTCTATCGACAATCTATCGATACATTTAAGAGCGGCTTTGGTAGACACCGTATTTACCGATAGATGTGCGATAGAACCACCGGTGAATTTAAGAGCGATGGGAAGATTCCATCGACAATCTATTGATAAATTAAAGAATGGCTTTGGTAGACTATTTAGCGATAGATGTATCGGTAAATTTATTGGTTAGGTATGTACGCTGACAGCTATCGGCAGATGACAAGTACCTGTCAAGGTCAAATCGTAACATGTTTAGTTCGATGAATTAAGTGAATTCCACAAAGCTATTATAAAACTTAAATTTATTTACAATGAAACTATCACAAGAATGTAGAATAGAATGTGTTTCACTATTGAAATAATTAATAATTTTCGGAATATTCTATTAATAATATTAATAATATATCATTTCATTGGTTGATTCTTCCGTGCTGAACTAATTAATTTTTTTTGTGTTTGCGTGTGGTGCAATGTACTATTTGCGCAGGCTTTAATCGACCAGCTGTTTTACAGTTTTGTTCTTGTCTCTTGTCTGTCATAATTTTAAAAAACATTATCAAGTTCTATTAATTTACAATAGTTAAATTACTCATTTCGTATAATAATAGATTTTCTTTGATCGATCACTGTTGAAGAGATAATTACATTTGATATCGTTTAGATTTATTAAGTTTCACTGTTTAAAATTAGTGTGAGGTTGACAGCTTAGATTTTTCAAGGAGTTTGGTAGGAATGGCGTCTCGATAAGTGAAGTTGAAAAAATAATTACGTTTTGAATTTAAAAAACTAAATTTTCTTTGTAAATCCTAGACATTAGTGTTTTGTGAACAGACATGGCAAATAAAGCAACGAGTAGTGCTCTTAGGGCGTTAGCAGTGGAATATAAAAGTTTACAGGAAGAACCAGTTGAAGGATTTTGTGTAAAACTTGTTAATGATGATAATCTTTTCGAATGGGAAGTAGCTATTTTTGGTCCACCTGATACCCTCTATATGGGTGGATGTTTCAAGGTAAATCATTGTATGATGATTCTTTAAATGTGTCCAATATTCATTGTTCTAAGTACAAACAAGTAAACAAAGAAATCTGCTTATATTTATAATTGTTTTCAAATTAAATTTAAACTAATTGTATATAAATAAAGTTGAATTATTATGTAGATTCACTTAACAATATTTCTCATATAGGTAAAATATGATCAGATTGAATATAAAAATTCAAGTAATTATGAAAAAGTGAAATTAATTATAAAGTACAAAATAGCATACCCACAGGCATTAGTGAATTGATATTTTTCAAATAGTTGAAAGATTTAACAAATTTTATAATGCTCTAACCACATCAGAAATTATCCCCCCTGCAGAGCCATTGTATTGTTTAATCCTTGTTGACTAATTCAATAACTATCTTCAAATAAAATGGTTAAGCACTAAGTTGACAAGTGTTTAATGCATATTCAGATTATGATATCCAGTTTTAGCTCTGTAGTTTTCCAATTGCACCCACAAAATCAACTTGTGTGGTATATCCCCTTGACAGTTGAATTTAATGCAGAGTATGAATTCCATTCATATTTTCAGGCAAGAATGAAATTTCCTACAGACTACCCATATTCTCCACCATCAATTCGCTTTTTAACAAAAGTTTGGCATCCAAATGTATATGAGGTGAGTGAATACATAGTTAAAAGTTACAGTGTATCAGATAAAAATATATTATATTACTATTGTATTTTCCATTTTAGAATGGAGATTTGTGTATAAGTATTCTACACCCCCCTGTAGACGACCCCCAATCTGGGGAATTGCCCTGTGAACGTTGGAATCCAACACAAAATGTTCGTACTATTTTACTATCTGTAATATCTCTTTTAAATGAACCAAACACATTCAGTCCTGCCAACGTCGATGCTTCTGTGATGTATCGTCGCTGGAGGGATTCAAAAGGAAAAGATAAGGAGTATGAAAATATTATAAGGTAAACATTAGATGAAATTTTGAAAACAATGAAACTTTTAAAACTTTTGTTCAATTTGACAAAGCATGAATAATTCATATGAAGGTCAATAGCCTAGAAATAGCCCTCCATTGTTCATATTCTAGTTTTTAGTGTTTGAAAAAATATTGTTAGACTTAGTTTTGAAACTTTTCATATATTTGTTTTTTAGAAAGCAAGCAATGACTGCGAGAGCTGAAGCAGAACGAGACGGATTAAAAGTTCCATTAACTTTGGAAGATTACTGTATTAAAACACAAGTTAAACCAAATAGTGCTGAATCTCAAGTTGAAATGACTGATTTTTATGATGATGATTATGATGAAGAATATGATGATCCCTCAGATGGTTCTGAATATGCTGAGGAAGATGATAATGACAGTGGAAACGGAGAATTGTGATGTCGTTAAGGAAATTTAATTTATCGAATATGTTTTTTTTTTTGGTTATTTTTTGCATAATCGATTTACTGCTTCAGATTTTATGTTTATTTGGATAGACGTGGTTAGTCCTAATGAGTGTTTTGTGTTGTATATAGTTGTCATCAAAAGGGACTAAAAAATTGATTTTTCAATATTGAAATAAAAGAAAAAGTTAATTAGGTTTTAATTATTATAGTCAATTAATTTTCTTGCTAGGTCTACTCAGCCTGTAAAAATGAGTAGAAACGTCACTAACACGAATTTAAGAAACGAATATATTTAATTAAAGAGGAATTTCTTTCTCTGCTCTTCTTATTGGGAATTGTTTTAAATTAAATCACTCCCAAGTAGATATAAAATTAACACTTGTAGGTATAGTGGCAACTCGGTCTTCAGAACTTTTTTTTGATGAAGAAAGGACTAAACTCGTCTCACTATTTCTGATCTCGTTCAATACACGAGTTTTATGAAACACCAGCCCAGCCAGCTTTAACAACTTTTTTTATTCTCTCAATTCCCTAATCAATTATTTCTCTTGAAATATTGTTATAGAAGATCTCTACACTTGGGATCTAACTTACCACAAAATACTCTTAGATTGGCTGCAATGTTGTTAAATTAAATTCGTCTATTGAAACTCTTGACGTTTTGTGTATATAACTTGTGTTAATCTCATTATAACTCTAGAGATTGAATAAAACTTTATATCAAATAATATGTTGGGGCCTGTTTGCAACGCAAAATTTTAAACATTTTTTGTTTTTGTATCTGAAAAATACTCTGCTTAGGCGCAATTTAAACAAAACGAGTGGTTGGAGGTGGTGTGATGTAGCCGTGGAGCGAACGTGGCACACATAATACACTCAGTGTGAAGTGAAATTGCTTTGGGATGGCATGAGATAAAGATGACCAGGTTATGTTGTTGATTTAGCCAACATAGAAAGATAGATAATGGGTACAAACTTTGTGGTTAGATAATTATTAATGTAATTAATAATTTGCAATTAATATCTGAGAAATTTTTCCCATGCCTGGCTTTGTGTACTTCTATTGAAATAATCCCATTGTCTACAAATGTCACTTCTTCACAGAACTTAATATTAAATTGTGACAGTGACAGTAATAGTAATAAGTCAGCTGTGAGTCGCACGCCACTCCAACACCACCACCACGCACTAGTTCTGTGTGAATTGCGCATTAGGTAGAGATGAGAATCGGTAGAACAAAAACCAAAGTTCTTAGTATATGTTTCTTATTTATAGTTTTCAATCGCTCTGAAAAGGTCGCAGTCCAATTAACCACATCATCACATCTCTTATAATCTATGTTGCTGGTTTTTTTATTCCGATGTTATAAGTCGTTGAGTAAAAACAAAATTATTTATAAATATATTGGTGAGAAAACGAGATGACTAAAATAAGAAAATTATTTCGTAATTTATATACTAACAATAGTTGTCGACCCTAACGTGAGCCTTTTGTACTGAACGTTTTTGAAAATATTCTAATTCCCAAATTCAACTTTGATACAAAAATTAATGTTTTATTACCCATAAAGGAAATATCATATTTCACAGGGTAGTATTGAAGGTCACTATCCCTTTTTTAGGGGTTGAAAAAATGTTTACATTGTTTTTGTATTTTAAAACAAAATGCATGCATAATAAAGACATACTGCCTACTATTGGATGTATTGGAGTGAACATTCACCAATATTCTACTCAGTCAGAGACTAGCACCTTCTTTGGTCCTAATCCTTGGAAATTTTTTGGGATATCTGCAAGAATTGGTTGTTGTTTCCCAGTTAGAAGCTTCCACTAAAAGGTCGGCGCATCAATTCGGGCCTAGGGTAGCAGGAAGCCTAAATCTGCATCTGTACAATTATTGTTACATTATACATCAGGTAAGCATCACATCAAATTTAACTTCTGTCATACCGACGATAATATGTCAATATCGAAATAATTATTAATAACTTTTCTATTTTATTTTTTTAATACTTAGTGGAATTGATGTTTTTACATACCTCCATACTGTGGAGGATCGATTGTGGTGTGACCAGCGGCACTTGTTGAAAGTAGGTATGAGGTAGAAAAGTAGGAAATCAGAAACTGTAATTAGTGTACAGCTATCTACATTTAACTCGCTTATTAATGTCAATGTGACCATATAAAGAATATAACCACAGAGTACACCATCTAACAAGAGGCGAATGAAAGCCGTTTTCGTGATCGCAATTTTGTGTGCACATGCGTGAATTAATTAGTATATATGTCAATGTCAAGTCGACACATGGTCGACACTTCCGTTCGTTCGTTCCCGTCAGTTACTCAGTTTTCTGTGGTTTGGTTGTCACTGCCTTAGTTAGATGGTGTACTCTGTGGTATCAAGTAGTATATCTGTCAGTTTCGACGTATTTCCGTTTAAGTCCAACTTCAAAGGAACCGACAAAGCTTTCGTCTCTTGTTGGATGGTGTACTCTGTGATATAACTAGGATGTTTATAAAGAGATCAAAACACCTACTATTTTCCTCCGGTTTTTCCTTCACTTGATTAAAACGGACATGGAGTATCATTGCCATGCTATTGCGCTGGTAGCAATTGTGACGCTTAAGTACTTATCATTGTTCATAATAGAAGTGTGGCGAATAAAAAATAGATAAATGCATTCAACTTAAACAAAATACTCAACTTTTCTATTTTATCAATATCACAAATATATTAAAGGTGTGTTTCGGGTTTTCTCAGGAACAATGAAATAACTAGTTAGTTTATAATTTAAACATGCAACATTGACATTATTAAGTGAGTAAAATGGATTCACACTAATTTCAGTTTTTGGTTATCTATTTCCCTTACCTCATACCTACTTTCGAAACATGCCGAAGTATGGCGGTGTGTAAAACTATCAATTCATTTATACCTAACATTAATTATAGACTTGACTACTCTATATTTATCACCTCTATGATAATAGAAACAGGTTTCCAATATTAGTTTTGCCGTTGTATAAAAAATAATTATTTAACAATTAATTGTTTGAACCCTTACTACGTGCAATCTCTCCATAATTATTATTAAAGGAAATATTACTTTTATTTGTTATAGTTCTGTTGTGCAATTTGTTATTATTTGATTTCCTTAAATTATTGTATACTATGGCAGGTTGATTCGAAGTTGCTTGCTCTTGATTTAGAGATTCTTGGACTCTTTGCAAAAGTTGAAGCAGACCTCATTGCGTCAATTATATCCTGATGATGACCCGAGTCAATTTGCAGATATGGTTTTATGGAGTGACTGCTACCATGCCCTGTTATTTTAATTAATTGCTGTTCTCCTGTTTTGGCTAGAGTTGAAACAGCAGTGGCCCTCGCAGAATGATTTGTTATCTTGATCTTGTTGACATCGATTCCAATCACTGATGCCGCCGATTTGAACCAGGAAGATATTGTATTTTGTCCAACCGGGCTGTTCTTGTACCAACCTTTGGAATTGGGGTGATGTTAGTTTGGATTTGGAGTTAAAAATAAACGATTCGTTTTGATAAGTTGGTCTCGCTTGCTTATTAGTTTTTTGAACAGTCTTACTGGGCATAATTCTTCATTGACTGTATTCGGTACAAGCCACTTACTAACCGCCTTGAGTGGTCTTGGAGAAAACCTCAATGCGTCCTGTTGGTTTCCCTTGATTGTCAATTTCCTCCACAAAATATTCTATTGTTGCTGCCGTTCCTTCATTTCCTCTCCAGGCCAATCCATAAGCAGCAATGTGAAAGAACTTTCTTTGCAATCCTTCCGGATTATTTTCGTCTCAAAGCTCAATAATCAATCAATCAATTCGTCTGCTGATAGTGCGGATGAACTTGCCTTTCTCTTGGTTGGATCTATTTGTAGCTTCCGACGCTTAGCATTTTTTGCAGCTCTTGCGTTGACAAATTCTATGTCAGAGAATGGATTAAATTTGCGATTATACTTTTCGAAAAAATATTCCTGCAACTGCTTAGCTGCAGAATTCCATAGAATTTTGATAACACTCTCCTTGTAGTCTTCGGAGTTCTTTTTTCGCATGTTGAAGGCATAGTCTTCAAAAATGAGCGCCAGTTCTTCCACAGGTATATTCGCTCTGTCGAAATCATACGCTTTTTCTGTGCAAAAGTTTATAAACTGCTTCCATACACTTGCCTTCGATTTCCTAGTATTCGCTGGTGTCAACTGCTAAATATTCTGGCGAATATTTTCTTTACTTTCTTGACCGAAGCGAGACATTTTTCTACGTCGTGCTGTTTTGACAAATTTTTGACAGAAATAATTTCTAGTTTAGAGTTTCACTGAGTTACCATTGTAACTGAATAATCAAGTTGACAAAACCTGTTTTGCAAGAACTTGATAAAGACGAAAATTGATGTTGTTGGAAACACATTTGGTGTGGAATTTTCTTACCGAATACCACACGAGGTCAAATTAAATCCGGAAATTTTTTCTCGCTCATGAATATTTTAAGAAAATTATCCCTCGTCTTCGACTTGGGATAATTTTCAAAATATAAATAATTTGACCTCTAGTGGTATTACTAGTGAAAATTTCTTGTAAACATTTTAACAAACTTATCGTGTAAATTGGCTCTAACGTTGATTTAACGAAATAATTATTGTTATCCGAATTTATATAGTACAGTACAAAAGTGCATCACTTTGTATATATTGTATGTATTCAATGAATATACAGAAGACCCGTTTTGAAAAAACGTACTGTTTTAAGGAAATGGGTAGGTTAGTAAATACGATATCTTTAAAATAATAATGATCAGTATTTCAAATGAGATTTTTTACAAAAAGGGTGTGTACCTTTGACATACAAGAAAAAGTTGATAAGGGTTTGTGAAAATATTCATCGACAGATATTTTGGACGAGTTTTGAAATGGTTCACCAAGTGGAAAACAGTTATGTTATTTCTGATTAAAATTCTAAAATGAAATTTATTATTTGTTAACGATAAGTATTTTAAAATTGCTAATCTATCAATTAATTTCCAGGATTTGTTCGATTATAAATCTATGAGTTTGCATATTTTGTACTAATATTTTCTCAAAATCTATATAGAGTGTTTCATTAAGAATTGTCCATAATATATATACCTAGTATTTAATTAGAAGAAATCATCATTATTATAAAATATGAATAATTAACCGAAAACACTTGAATACATTATTCCTCCATACTAAGATACAGGGTGTTGTATTATATTATAAATTACAAATTATTTTGTTGTAGGACACCTTCCAAAATTTTGTGTCAAAAACATGGGCTACAATCATTTTTGTATTGTATAGCATGTAGTATCTCGGTAAGGGGAATATACGAGTATTTAGGTTGAATTTTCATATTTTGTTCCAAGATTGCCTCAGTTTTATATGAATAATTCTCGATGCAAAACACACAACACACTCTATAATGATAATGTTAATAAGAAACTTATCAAATTGTCAAAAACAATTTTGTTGATAAATATCGCAAACGTTGTTCAATTGAAATCAGTTAATTATTATATGTATTTGTGTAGAACTCTTGATTTGCAAACTGTCCGCAACGTACATGTATAATAGCAACAAAAACATACATTTACTTTTACATTGAATCAAATTTCATTAATTTGAAACTCATTGTGTCGTGAAATATTTATACAGGATGCTTGTTTTATCATATCGCACCTTTGTAGAAACAGTGATATATACAATTAAAAACATTTTCAAAAATGAGTTGATGATGTAAATAGAGCGTCAAATTAATCCTTAAGCTCACAACAAATACAGAATTGTAACTCGTCCCATATGCGGTAGATGGCGGATATATCTTATGATTTGGTCGCTATATAACAGCTGATATTCACTGTTAGAAAACTAATTATAGTGGGAAAGGGATGTCAGTAAAATGCTTGTTCAATAAGAAGAAAAGCTCACGACTGGAGCAAGCGTACACTTCCAAATTTCCAATTTCCGGGAGAATAAAAGAACTACTTATGCTAATTAATTTTTGGAATATAAAATTCCGAAGACAATTAAATAGACAAAAAGATAAATATTTTGGAGAATAATATATTTGTTTAGGAAATCTACAGGAACTGTCAGCATTCTCGAGTTATATATACAGAGAAAACTAAAAACGCTGTTTGTATTTTAAATCTGGAATTTTTAAATATAAAATAAAGAATAAATGTTATTTTCATTGATGTTAGTTTATTAAATCATTAAGAAAATATTCCGTGGAATTGAAAGTAAAATGTTTTCCATATGGTGTGAAATATTTGAAACGTGCCCTATAGTATCTGTCAATAAATCCTCGCCAATCTTGTGAAAGTTATAAAAAAAATATGCAACAAACTTCACTTTCTCCCATGACATTGCAACTCGTGAAGAATGTTCGATTTCAATGTCTTTGCGCCGGTGAATTTTCAAAAAGGTCTTCATATTCACATACGGTTCAGGTGATTTTGATAACTTAGTATTAGGTTAAATATATATTTTTTTGTAAATATTTAATAGAGTAATATTTATTTAGGTTTAGAATTTTTGATCATTATGAATGTGTAAAATTGCTCACAGAATATATCAATGTGATTTGAGAGATTGAAAAATAGTTCTAGCATGAGATAGAGTGATGCAAAGTGATGCCGACACCATCTGCTGTATGTGAGTTGTGAGTGAGACACTATCTTGATCATAGAAAATAAGGTTATGATTTTTGAGCACACATCACTTTTGTCGTTTGGTCGTTGAAAAACGCGAACACGGAACACAATAAAGCAATACGTCCGTTAGTGACGGATTGATACGTTTCACGTAACGTTACGAAATACACGTATCGCTTCTGCACATGCGCATTGCGATACGGATGAGTGGTGATTTTTAGAACTGCTTCATGTCCCTATAAAACGCAGTTAGTATAACTGGGTATAACGAAATATGACAACATGAAAATTATTAACCAAACATCATATTGATATATTTTGTGGTATTGCAGTAGTTGACATGTCAATGTATATAAAAAAATAGTATTTTGACTGTTTTAAAGACTTTTTAGAGTCGCAATCGCCGCCAAAAGGCAGTGTTCCGTATTTTTATACACAGCAAATAAATTTGGTAGTATGAACAGAATCTTAAAAAATAGAGTTGAAGATTTTTCAAGTTGTATTCCCAAAACTGGCATACAATAAGAACCATTATCTTGTTTCAATATAACAGTAATATAACTAGTATCTACTGAAATATAACCTTGATATAAGTTTTTTATAATCGTTCCAATTTTAAAGTCACATAACTAGGAAATGATAGCCTGCATTTATATACAGTACCTACCTGTATGTTACTAAAAACTGGATAATTTTCAAATCAGGAGCGATATTTTTAAATATTTATTTCTGTAAGTTACCATTTATGCAAAATTTGTTTGAAAATACATCTTGAAGATCCTCTGACTGGACACATCTATTTTTTTTACATAATAAATGGTTTAGCTGTGGAACACCAAACTATTTGACTGTTTATCACATTGTGTATTGTCATGTTCAGCAATAGTAATTTGAAATTGAAATATTTATGGAATTCACATTATATCATGTTTGAGGTTTATGTTTTAAATTGCTCATTTGAATGAATAAATGGTCAAGATTTGCTGTTGTTCTTTTTATATCCTATCCTAAATTATATTCAGATTAGGTACAAGCAAAGATTCTTGTAACTAACAAATCAAATTAGTCTGTGAATAAAGTTAACATTTTAAAATTATATAAAAGGAATTATTTGGATCAACAAAAATTACAAGGATTTAATAATTGCATTTTACTTACAAACACTTTGGTTAATTATCTAAAAATTATAACTATTTCAATTCATCGGCAGGTTTAAAATGGTTCAATAAATTAACAGTCCAATCCCCTTCAACACCTTTAGTGAATTCTCTTATGAATCTGTAGTTGCAAATTGATATTCGTTGTTGATATTCAGGAAGCATACCCATATTTAAAGGAGGTTCTTCACCTCTAGATCTCATATTAGCTAGGCCTTTCAATGAGTGATAAACCATAGTTATTTCAACAAATCTCTTCTGTTCTGTTCCTCCTTCTTCATTAAATATTATACCAACCTGTAAAATTCATGTATTATGTTAGATAACCTTTTTTTGTTTGGTATGTCTAATATTTTTCATAGTTTTTGATAGTTTAAATTTTTAATCCACATTGAAGAATAATAGTAAATACTTTTAGAATGTTAAAAAGTTAGGCAAATGCTGCTTGCACAATGTAATCATTTTCATCATCAAGCAAAAGATACACTAGCTGAGAAACACACCAATAAAGGTTACTATCCTTCAACATGTTGAGCAATATGAAAATATTGCTATACCTGTAATGAAGAGAAGAACTATGTATGTACCTGGTAGGGAAACGAAAAGTATATATCATCAACATCTATTACTATTTGTTCACGCTGACTCATTGACATCAAAGACATTGCCTTTTGCAAACTAGATATAATATCATTTGTTACCAGGTTTTCTAATGATTTAATATCTCCTTCAGCTAGTTTACGTGATATTACCTAAAATTCAATAAATAATGAAAAACTATATTAAAAATCGTTATTATAATTATTCAGAGAATATGTATAATGTATATTGAATAAAACCACTAATTAGTTTATTTTTCAAACTGTCCAATAAGATGTTACTTCAAGTAAAAAGATTTAGTAATTTTTCTATCCAGATAGCAACATATATAAGTTAAATATTTTGCATATTATATACCTCAACGGCCTTTTTGGAAGCACTCACAAAATCTGCAAGACTAAATTCTCTGTCTAAATAAGGTTTAATAATAAATGTTGACAAAATAAAATTTCTAATAGACTTAATTAAAGAAGGCCACACAACTATGGGCTGATCTGGTAATAAAGGAGGTAAGTTATTGGAAGGAGGGCCTGAATTTTCACTTGAGAAACATCTGCAATCATTTCGGTTTGAGTAACTTCTTTTAATATTGTTCTTTAAACTTGATGCACCTAAGGTAGTAAAACTATTTTTGAAGAAAAACTGATTTTTCACTGGACGATTCAATAGCAAATTTAAGTTACTATACTTTTGGAAATTTCTATATACCACATTGGCACTCATTTTTTCATTTTCTAAAATTATAAAAAAAAACAATTAATTTCCCTTATAACATTTAATCTGAAGTTTCAGTCTCACTAACGCTATCTTGTGGAAAATATGAAAACAATTTCTTCTCTCTTTTTATCATCTATACCATAAAGAATTCAACAGTATGGTGCATAAGTAAGTATTTTTATTATAAGCTACAATTTTTTGTAAAGCTTATATAGACAGCCATAAAAGTTGAATTCATTCTAAGTTTATACTGAAATATTATTTGTCTGCAATCTGCATCTAGTTGTTGTTATTTATTATTTCTGTATGGTTTGTTCAATGGTCATGGTCATGGCCTCCTACAGAGCCATGACTGGAGGAATTCTAGTAGAAAACCACAGAAATAAACATTTCTGTTTTGAATACACTGTACGCGGTGTGATTTGGATTTCTCATATTTTCTCTTATTTTTTTGGTTAGGTTAGGTAGCGGTAGCTGGAACGCTACCGAAACGTCGAAATAAAAATTTTCCAAAAAAAATGGAAAAAAAAAAGTAATGCCAAGAGGAACTACAGAAGATAGCTATGTTCGCGGGTCACAATCCGAACCGATTCCGAACCAGTCTGGAATTAACTGTACATTGTCTAGACGCATGCTGACATATCTGGCTCGCGCACGACAACTCATCGATATGAGTACTCTCTCACTCATCACTCACATGGATTATAAAAACCCTATTCACGATCATTCGACTCGTCTACTACATTTTGTCCAGCGTTGCCAAATGGCGCGACTATCTTTGAACTATTATTAGTTCTAATGTACGGTTAGTAGGTTTCAATCATAGACAAATATTATATTTCTCTATGGTTTTAATTTGAAAATATAAACTGATAAGGACAACCACCATCTGGTCCAGCATAAATGTTTTTCGATTAGATATAGTTGTGAGAAAGAGTTCGATTTTATTTCCTTTTATATTATAATTTAATGAAAAGAAAATGCTGTGTGAAGCACAAAAATCAATAATAATTAATTTTATGAATCAACATGAAGAGTTGCGCAAGGGACAATTCACCGCAAGCTTTTCGTATAAAAAAGCCCAACAACTTTGGGAAGAAGTTACGGTAAAATTGAATAGCGTCCCAAATGGCCAATTCAAGGATTGGAAAAAATGGAGGAAAGTACGCATATTTTGTTTTCTATATATATCATTTATTTAAGTAGAATAAAAATCACATTTTACAATAAATTTCAACTATACGATTAAAAATAAATGATAGAGGGAGAGATTGTTTTACAATTACCTACAGCAGCTTAATTCGTTTTTCTTTCATTACAGACATGGCAAGATATGAAAAAAAATGCGAAGGCGAAAAATGCCCAAATTAATAGGCATAGGACCATGACGGGAGGAGGCCCAGTGTGCTCTAAAACTCTCAGTAGTACAGAAACTGAGGTTTTAGATTTACTTAGCCCCATTCAAATGGATGGGATAGGAGTTGAAGAAACCCCAATTAACTTTTCATTTAGTGATGATGTAGATGGAGTTAGTACTTATTTTTTATGATCTCGCAAGTGATTTTGTTAGGGCATAACTTGGCTTCAATTAATTCCTGTTCTTAATAGGAAAAATTAGTTTTCTAGTAAGATCGGGCTTTTCTTGAAATCAGGACATTACTGTAATAATGACATTATAATATACTAATTTTTGTTTATGTCTTTTAAGAACTTGCCTGAGAATGAAAGGAATGTTCCAGCTGAGGTAGCTGAAAGGGCTAGGGAAGAGGTGAAAAACAGATTTTTTTCTTAAATTATTTGTAATACCTAAAATATCACTTGTTTCAGGTTTTCACGTTACCTGAAATAGACCAGGATGCTGCTAATGTAACTTTTAATAAGCCTGCTGAGCAAAATAATGAGGTAATATAGTCAACTCAATAGAAAAGGTGTCAAGTTTTCAACAATTTTTTTACGATTACAGGAGCACAACTACAATTTGCAGTATCCAGTGTCGAAAAAAGTAAATGCCAGACCTCAACCTCCCAAAAAAATCAGCAAAACAGCTCGGCTGCAAACCTCGTTGGCACTGAGCCAAAAACATTTAGCCTCCATTAATGAGAGGAATAATGTTGAAGTTTCTTACTACAGAGGGAAAATATACAATGAAACTAGGAAAATGAGGGCCCAGCTAAGGATGGAGAGACAACAAAATAGTTGGTGGAGGAACTTGAAGAATTGATGTTATTTTCATTATTTTGTGTTAATTTTTATTGCTGTGATGTTACTTTTATTTTTTTATATCTGGTTGTTTTTTCTGTTTGTGTCAGCCGAATGTGGAAAAACACAGATTTAAATTTTTATTCTCGAAAGAAGGAGCTAAAAGAATAAAGAAAAACCAACAATTTGTTTGGACAGCTTAATAAAAAAATTGAGCAGAATCCAAAAGTAAATAAACTATGATATGTACATTGTTATATGTACCAGCAATTTTACTTTGTTTTACGTTGGTCTCATATCACTTTATTTATTTGTTACCCTGTTTTATTGTTTCCCTTATATCATAGTTTATTTATTTTCCAACTTTGTTCAATTTTTTCATGAGAGGTCACTAATAGCTATCCAAACAATTTGTGAGTTTTACATTATTCTCTTAGCTCCTCCTTGTTTGGAAAATAAAAATTTAGATTAGTGTTGTTTCACATTTGACCGATTCAAGACGATACAACGGCTTTTAATTTGTTATTTTTTTTTTTTTTTGACTGTTAAGAATGTGATTTTGAGTTAGTTTGTTCTTTTTATTTTGTTCTTTTTATTTTATATTTTATTATATATTCTTTTTACATTTTAATTATAGTGCGTGTCAATTATTGTTTGCCTCAACAGTCTTCCAGCTTCCAAATCATTTTGTGCTGCTAAATTGTTTACTGCCGCAACCTGGTTTACTTGAATTACTCCAAGATCTGCATTCAAAAATTCCTCATCTCTATCTGGCTCCGGAATTCTATTTCGCACACAAATATTGTGTAGCACACAACATGATGCTATAATTTTGGCCACTTTCACTGGTTGGTAGTGGAGAACCCTATCTTTCAAAAGACATCGAAATCTGTTTTTCAGTAAACCATTACACCGTTCTATACTACTCCTTATTCTTTTAAAATCATTATTAAATCGCTCCTCTGCGCCAGGAGTAGGATTTCTCAATGGTGTTAGCAACCAAGGACGCAGCGGATAGCCTGTAACAAATAATAGTGAAGATCATGATCAAGATTATATGAATTGATTTTTTTACCAGAATCGCCTAGCAAAAAAAAGTTGTTTTGGGGTTCTCGGCGATAAACTCTTTCAAGCACAGTTGAAATATTTGATTGCCCCCAAATATATGCATCATGGGTACTGCCTGGAAAATTGGCATTTACACCCATTATTTCTAGGTTTTCATCACATACCTGAAATATTAGCATTAAAAAAAGAAGAGAAAATGTATGATATCTTACCAGTTGTACATTTAAAGAATGGTAATTTTTCCTATTTACATATATATGTTCCACTTCGATTGGTCGTACAACTGCCACATGGGTGCAATCAATAACACCAATTCCTCCAGGAATGCCAGTAGAATGAAAAAAACTGAAAAATGCAATCAAAGTCAAAATTTTGTAGAATTATTTTATTCCAGTTTCTACCTTGCTCTCCGTTGTGACAGCTCTTCAATATTCTGTGGAAAATGGATCCATCTTGTAATAATTTCTGGCCTGTTCAAGGCATTGGTAACCTCTTCAATGCATCTACATACACTACTTTGACTCATTCCACAAAAAAAATTAGAACCTGTCACAGCTTGATAGCTGCCTTGGCCAAAAAATAAAAGGGTGACCAACAACTGAAAACAATTCTGCATTTTAGGAGAGAGGTAAAAAGATTGTTGATATTAAGGGCCTACTATAAAGTTTTGGAGTACTATGTCAATTCTTTTACATAGTGTTATGTTTGTTTAGGATTTAGTTATTCACATACTATATTGTTGTTTTTATATCTTGAATAAATATTTTAATTAAATTGGTAAAATTGATGTCCTTACCTTTGTTTTACAACTTAAGCCAGATCTTCTTTGAGGAGCTTGCAAAAATGGTGTTAGCTCATCCAAAAGAGCTGTAAGAGTGTCTTTATTTAGGCGAAAATGTTTTATGAAATTAAAATCATTTAAAACCAAGAATGGATCTTGTCGTTGAAAATACAGACGAGGTATGTTATTTGCAGCTTGTTCTTCGGCATCTTCAACATTGTCTATTAGCATTTGCATCACCAAATCGTCATCATCCATTTTCAAAACAATAAATAAACTCCAAAAACTAAGTAAACAATTCAACTCCAAAAACTAAACGATTCAACTACAAAAACCAAACAAACTACAAAATTAAACTATAAAAGCCCAACAATCAAACTACAAAAACTAAACAATTAAACTCGAAAAACTAAAAATGCACTTAATATTTAGAAAAAGTAAATAGGCACATGACATATGTCGAGTGGTTACATTACAACCTTCCTTCATCTAATTCTTTGACCAAAGACAATGTGCGCAAGTCCACTCTCTCAAAATCTATCAACTCTCTTGGTTTTACCCAGTAGAGTGCTCGTATAGGAGTGTATGAGCATTCTATTATGTTTCTGAATCGGAATTTTATAATTTTAGGAGAGTGACATGCGCAGTAAAGCTAAATTGTGAGAGAGAGGTCCTACACGACCACTCACACAAGTTAGTGAATAGACCCCCTGATATATCGATCATTTGCGCATGAGCAGCTGAACCAAACTTTAAGTCCTCACCAAAATCAGAGAACTGCTAGGAATTCCGAATCAATAACGAAACGATCCGCGAACACCTTACTATTATTAAAAATTCAAAATGATATTAACCGCGAACGCCACCTTTTAGAATACGCATGCGAATAGTCCCTGAACTGGTTCGGATTGTGACCCGCGAACCTTGGGCGCGTTTACCAGATACAAACGTTTGCAATTTATCTGGTAAACAGTGCATTTATTTCTTGAACGTGTTTGGATTGTTTGGTAAGCGGTCACCATTTTTGGAAGCGGTGATTTATTATGCTTACTGTTTTCAACAGTTGAATCCACGTTAAATCTTATGAATTGGATCGGCTACAATAGTTTGAAACAGTAGAGCGCAAACAGCTTGATCTGGTGAGCGCGCCCAATGTTTGTGACACGGAACACTAAATGTTCCGTGATTCAATGATTCGAGAGAGAGGGTAATTTCCAGAGAAATTTCTTATCATATCTATTATCTTATTTTACTGTGTGCTGTATTTACTTACAGTTAACAGAAGCAAACGTGAGCCCTGGTGGGCGTGTCCATGTCGCTGTAGTTGTATTTTTGTAGTAACAATTCGATATTTTGAATCGATAACCAAATATCGATACCATAAATGTCAACTGTCAAGAGATATGTAAACAAAGTCAAACTTGCTAATAATGTAACTCTAAATATTAATGAAAAAATTTATATTGGACCAAAAATAAAACTACCGTTTACCCTAAATGTCTATATTCTCAAATAAGATGACTCTGTAGTAATGTCATGAAAAAGAATGGTCAAGTTTCTATGGAAAGCAATAAAATATGAACTGGTTATGTAGCCTATTCCTTCATCTATCTGCTTACACATCAGGATCTTTTGGAGTAGAGCCGTCGAATGCCGTTTGTTAACTTTTTGTTCAATTCAAATCAATAGTGTGACCTATTTGGTATATTTAGAAATGTAATTTTTTCCAGTGTTCATTTTTCTTAACAGCCGAAAGGTAAAGTGCATGAGAGTGTTATATTGGAATATACACTTCACCACCACCAATTAGCTAAGTCTTATATATTTAGTTGTTGTTTTAAACAAGAATGTATGGCAATAATTTTTTTCAATTTCTCATATATATAAGTACCTACCTATATTAAATGCTGTTCTACATCAACTTCATTTCATTTGCTTTATTCAAACATAACAGAAATTAGAAACTATATTATTTAATTAACAACATTGTTTTACAGTTTTACTTCATATATTTAACACATTACATTCCAAGTTCAAAAAAATGAAATCAATCACAAAATTGATGTGTAAAAACTACTTATTCAGTTGGGTATCACAAATAAAACAATTTTTGATTTTTCAAAATTTAATACAAATTTATATTCGAATATTAATACATGATGTTCTTATTGAAAAAAAACTGTAGATGACTTCATTAATTGAAAGTATTATACGTTATATTTAAAAAGACATTAGATTTCAAGCAAAATCAACATGTATTGAATTGAAATCATTTATTTAGCTAATGAACCATGGACATCATATACGTTCATGTAATGAATTTATACGCTACTTTATAGCACAAGATATTAAATATGAACAAAATAAGACACTGTAGTCTACAAAAATGTTTGCCAGTTTATTACTGATCACTTTCACATGAATTACTCTCACTTTCATATTCATCACTCCCACTTTCATCTGATGAACCAGTGTTGACAGTGAAACACATATTTTCTACCACATCATCTACTAGTCCATCATTCCTCCACATTTCTTCCCCTATATGGTCCACATGGTCACAGTGTTTGTTCCATTCCAAAGAACCAACATCATCAAAGGCTGCTCGAACTAATTGTTCTATTTGAGCAGCACTTTGGGAAACATTTTTCATTGCCACTTTATGTTTGACGCTACTCCATATTAGCTCAATTGGATTGAGGTCGCAGTGATATGGAGGCAACCGTACCACAGTATGTCCATGTTTTTTCAACAACTCATCCACATAGTACATTTTAGAATGGTTGGCTTGTTTGACAAGATGCAAAAGTTCTGCTTTAAGCATATCATTTGTGGTTGAGATGCCATTAGCTTCAAGCCATTCTCTAATAATATGCTTCCGAGTTGATTGGGTTGGTGCTTTATTAATTTGAACACTGTGGTAAGGGGCATTGTCCATAATCACAATACCATTAGGAGGTAAGTTTGGTATAAGTTGATTTTCTAACTAGTTCATACAATTTATATGGTTCATGTCATCGTGATAATCCCCTGATTTGCTTTTTGACTTGAAAATTAGTAGTCCATTCTTAACAAACCCATAACGTCCACCAGCATGTACTATTATGTACCGTTGACCAGCTCTGTTGGATGTATACACTCCAGGTTCATCTTCCGATTGCCAGCATTTACTAACACCATATGATGGATGGATATAAGTTTCATCCAAATAAGTTATTGGCCTCTTGTTGTGACCTAAAGCATCATTTTCCCTCAAACTTCTTAAATAACGAGCCCGCCAAGCTACAATATCATTACGTTCCATCAAAAGTTTTCTTTTATTGTGGCACTTTTTATACTGAAAACCAATATTTTTCAAGTGCTTTCTTAAGGTGTCTGGACTGCCAGAGTAATCGACTTTATTTTTCATTTTATTTACCAAAATCTTTATTGTTGGGATTTGTTTATCTACCATATAGCATTCATGTACAGTTCTTTTCAAAATACCCAAGTCACAATCATCCAATTGTATTTTGTTTGTACCTCCACTTTTTTGTTTTTTTGAAGGTGACCCCAGTAAAGCACCTTCTTGCAACTGTAATTTTGCCTTTCTAATGCGTTTTAGGCAGGTAACTGATTTTCCTGTCGCTGCTGCAGCTAATTCTGTGGCTTTGTCCAAAGGGAATGACCACACACCAGCAGTTTTTTGTTTATCAAAAAATTCCACAACGTTTTTAATAATATTGCGAGCTTTCGTGTGCACTGTTTTCCTCGATTTTTTATACATATTGTTGAGACAAATCTGCAAGAAAAACAAACATTACTAGGTCTGATGAAATTGGTTATTGTGTGTCGTTCTAGGTTATGTTTATTAATAATAATTATAATACATACCTTACTATGTTAAGTTAATTATCAAATTAACAAAGACTGATTGTTCTGGAATTAATGGAGCAAATAATCATTATAATGAAATAATAAAGTATATAGAAGCAGATTATATGGCAGCTGACATCAAATAGAATGCAGTCCAGTGTTGCCGATGCAAAAATAAAAATTACCCGAACTTACTATTCAAATTATCGGAATTTGACAAAATTACCAAAAGGACACATTGGTTATCTAAATAAATTCTTCGACCCCAGTCAAGATGGAAAATGCCCAAAAACAATAGTCATTTTATATATCCCTTCTACAAAATATTCGAAAAACTATTGGATCCAAATTAGTAAAATTGTCTAAAAATCGGATAATCATCCTCGCATTGACAACACTGATTAAAATGATGTATGTTGATGAAATCACTCGGACATATTATTTCGATTACATTTAACAATTACTAATGGACAATCGTTAACATTGGCTCTTGATTGGCTGCTTGCGATGACCTTATTTTAGTTCGCATATTTTCCGGGGCTCATGTTTGGTTCTGTTAACTGTATTTCCTCATCCTCCTCATTCATGATAGTCTAATAACAGTGAGAGAAAACTGAAACACATAATACAATGGCGCGAAGTTTATGGAATTTTTTATAAAGTGAGAATACCTACATTATACTATAAAAGTAGAAATAACTTACGTGTACTTACGACATAATATTGAACAAAAAGATATTGAAACGCAATAACTGATAATAATACAATATCTGCTAATCTATTTCACGTGAACAACAACTGCCGTTTAATTATTATCTGTCTTATTATCAGTTACTCTCATATACCTATGTATCTGTAGATATTTAGTTATTTGCTTTAGTATTCGTAAACATTGATTTAAACGGCAGTTGTTGTTCACGTGAAATAGATTAGCAGATATTGTGATTGTTTTTGTGTTTACAGGTACCACCTTAGAGTAATACTCTATGGGTACCACTAACCACTTCAATTTTCAATAGGTACCTAAACAAAATATGCACATCATCTTTATGTAATTTTAATTAAATTTTTTTTGTGTTATACTTAACTTTCTATGTTTTTTGTCATTGCTTTAACTGGAATTGAAGAAGTATTAACCTCTCTTTTTTTTCAGTGTATCCACAGCTCTAACAAAATGAGTCAAATAAAGGTTGTTGTGTGGAAGAATCTTATAATCAGAAAGAGACATTGGTTTTTAACAATAGTAGAAGCTCTCTTACCAGTATGTTTGTTTTTGCTTATAGCATATGGCAGAAGTCAAATTTCAGGTTTAAACAAAGTAGAAATTTCTAATCCAACTTATAATCCTGAAGAACTAATACAGAATCAAGGCATAAATGTTGGAAATACATATATTCTTTACAGTCCAAGCAGTGATTATTACACAGATTTAATAAGTAAAATGCATGCCAAACTGTCTGTACCCAGTGACCGTAAGTGTTTCTCTTTTATTTGTTCTTTTTATATTCCAAGCTATTTATTAGATTTATTGTTCAAAGGCTTGTGGGTGGCATGTTTTGAACTTATAGATCTTCCTTGATAAAGTTGTTTTGATTGTCATTGTTTACAAATAGTGAGATTTGGTACTTCCCATAATGTTAAAAATAAAACTTGAGTCAAAACTCATTTACAAAACATCATATTGTTCACCCATAACTCCCTCATACTGATATGATTATTATATTTTACATTTGATAATGATAATTTTAATTAATGAGCTTTGTTAGTACTTAAGTGTAATTAGGTTACTATATTAGACCAGGGTCGATAATTTTTTAAACAAAAAAAATAACAATAGGATAAAACCCATTAGAAAAGGAAGGAAATGTGATAAAATTGGAAAGAAATAGTAGTTTACCTAACTAGTGTGGAAAGTGATACTTTTCCTCAAGCTATTGCAGATGGCCGAACGACGCTTTAGCGGAGTTCGGCCAGCAATCGCGTGCGGAAAAGTCACTTTACGTACGTGTTAGGTACACTATTTTTTCTACTAGCATGCGGAAAAAGCCCAAAAATTGACATAAAGAAACAAGAAACAACGAGAAACATTTTTATATATTATACTTTAAAAACAATCTAAACTGGCTGAAAAGCTTTGATAAATGGCCTTTTAATGTAATAGTATCAATAAAGTTTGTTTTTCTCTCTCTATCTCTCTTTTATGTTAACCAAAAGTCAATTAGTGAATCTCACAATGGAATTTGAGGTCCTGGTAGTTTATAAATAACTTGATAAGTAACTAAAGATAATATTTACGAAATATTGATTTTATTTCTATTTATTTTTGTCAGGATTCATGATTTTCAATTTTGTGTGTGAGTAGTAAATCATTAAACATCCCAGAATTAAGTTGGGTTTATTAAACTATCATATGTATAAAATCAAAAGAGTGTTTATTACAAATGTGTGATGATATTTTCTATTGCTTTTATACTTATCTCCTAAACAATTGCATTATTTATATATAATGAGTATTCCGAGTATATAATGACAAATAAATTCACTTCTACAAAGTGTTTGTGTCATTGTATTATTATTATTGTTAATAATATAATCTTTTCCAAGTATTTTCTTATATCTTATAATTCCAGCTTTATTACATTTTTAAAAAAATTTCTTTATTGTTGTGAGATATCATTCTCTTCTTTTTTCTTATTCTTTTGGGAATCAAACCACAATAATGTTTTTTATTTTTTATTTCGACGTTTCGGTAGCGTTCCAGCTACCGTTGTCAAGATTAAATAAAGTGGTTTATAATAAAACCCGTGACAGAAAAATTCAATGAATAGTATTATTTAATTTATAATTAAATTCATGTATGTGGGAATAAATTATAATCTATTTATGCATATAAAATGCTTTGTCCCAAATGACTGACTGACTGACAAATCAACTCGCAGCCTAAACCACTAATTGTAGAACCCTGAAACCTGGAGAGTGTGCTCTTTGTATGTCATAGTCATAGGCATCCAATAAGAAAAGATTTTCCGAAATTCTTTTGCCTAAGGGGGTCAAGAACAGGGTAGAAAGTTATTTTGACTTGAATAGCTATTTTCTTAATATAGTGTGCCAGTTCAATCTTGATAAAAGGCCAAAATATAGTACCAAAGATGGAAAAAATCTACTACAATTCCTGTAGAAAAAAAAGCTAACAGAAATGAATGTGAAGAATATAGACCAATAAACATGGTTCATGTGTATGAAAAACTTCTTGAAAAAGTGGTAAATGAACAATTCATTGTTTATTTAAAAAAAAACAATCTTTCAATCAAATATCAAGCAGGATTCAGATAGGGAGATTCTTGTTAATGTTCATGGCCAACTGTATTAATAAACTGAGCATTTGAAAAGATAGACTGTGTTACTTTTAGAAAAATTAATAAAGTCTGGTTTGCTTAATAGTTTTCCTAAGTGGTTTGAAAACTATTTCTTTAGTGCATACATTTGAAGGGAAAACTAAATTGAAATATACTTTCATATTTGGTTACCAAATATTTTGAAAATGTCTAAACTGCAACGTAATACTTCTTTTGATCTGAAATTTTTAATGCCTTGTGTGTTTTCATATATTGTAATATTTTCTATACATTAACGTTAGTGTATTTGTTAATCTGCATTTGCTGACATGTCTTATGTCATCCCAGTATACATACACAATATAAGAATAGTGCCTTCATTACAAAAAAAAAGAAAACATCATTTTACTATTTATATGTTTTTTTACTTTTACAGAAGTACAAAGATTCGTTTCTGAAAATGAGTTATTGGAATTTTACTACAAAAATCCTAATTACACCACCATAGCAATTATATTCGATGATAGTGACAAGAAGAAACTAAACTACAAATTAAGATACCATGAAGAAGGGTATTATAGCAAGGAATATTTGCATACCGAAGAAAAATTTTCGAAACATTATACTTTTCAACCTGGCATTGGTAAGTAAAGTTGCATTATTCTAAACTAACTACCAAATCTGGTCCAAACTGTTTTAATTTTGAAGAATGCTTTTAAATTCAAAATGGAACAACTGATTTCAATATTTAAAAAAGTGTTAACAATAACAACCCCATACTTATATTATTTGTTTAGATGGCTTGCTAATAACCACTTTGAAAAAGGTATTTTAAATAGTGTTCCTATCACATTTTTAGCATTTAAAATAAATCGATGATTTTATTCTCTGCCAAATTGGTTATGAATCATCCAACAACAAAAAAATAATCATTTAATGTTTCTTTACTGCATGTTCAGTGGGTTGATAATAGTACTTTATCACTGAACTCGTCATATATTTCAATATTAGTAACAATAAACGTTGTGGGTATTTTAAAGTATTACGACAAGGTAATTATAACAAAGAGTAATGAGCACGTTCACAGTTAAATGGTTAAGGTTAGTAGTTCCAATTCAGGAAAATCAACCAACCAATTCTTATTATTTGCTTGTTAAATTTTATGAAATTAATAGAAATAAAAATACATATGGAGTTTTTTTATTATAAGGGTTGTTCAATGTTGAAATTGAATAAAAACAGTCCCTTGTACAGTATTATTCATGGAATATATCATCATGTTTACATCTTTTCCAATACCACCCCAGCAAACTTTCCACTGGCTACAATAGCGATATCATCTGCTTATCCAAGACATTAACAATCTGGTCGTCTACTATGGTTATCCATACTGATAACACTCCTCTTTGTGGTCATCCTCCACATGTCCTTGACATGATGGTGCTTGTCCCAGACTGGGTACTACTTTATAATCCAATATTTCAAGACATACAAATCCAAGTAATACTAAGGGTCGATAAACGAGGTATAAAAATTGTTGAAAAGTTGAAAAAAAAAACAATTAACCTATGTATGCTTCCATCACTCCTATATCTCACATGCAATATCGAGGCCTTCTCTTTCCCTAATCATGGTCTCCACTACGCCACTTAGCTCCATCCATTCCTCCTCGCCTCTCAACATTATCTCCACCATGTTTTCCCAATACATCGCCTCCCTCAATTTCTTTTCCAACTTCATCAACAATTCCTCATTCTTCCAGCATCTGAGCACATGTCCCACATCATCCTCCACTTCACAGTAAGCACCTGCGTCAAGAAGTAGTTCACCTCCCCAAATTTCCGGTCCAGCCAATCTCTCCTTCCCCCAATCGCTCCTTTTAGCGCGCCCTCATACTGCTCCCATCTTCTCTCCATTTCCTCCTCCATCCATTCCTGTATGTCCTCTCTGGTTGCACTCTTCTAGCGTTTCTGTCTGTGGGACCTTGACAACACTGCTGCTGAAGAGAGTTTAGATTACAAATGAAGTATCGCTGCAAAATTCTGCCACTAATTTTTCAACATCTACCAAGATAACCAAATCTAAACTCTTAGGCATACATAAGTTTTTTTTTCACCTTTTTATCAAGTTTTAACCCTCGCTTATCAACCACTAGCATCACTTGGATATGCCATGTTTTTTTTATGAAGAAGTACCCAATGAATGCATCCAAGTATATGGCAACCATAAGTTAATTGTCCTATTTTTGTGAAAGTTATAAAAAAAATTATGTTCACTGTAGCTTCGATTATCCAGCTTGGGTCTTGAGGAATAACTGTATTAGTTCAGTCCATTCAACATTAAAAACTGATTATTATATTGAGTTACTGTTTCATTTAATTTCAGGCGGAGCCTATAGAGGTAGCGACTTTCTTCAAATTCAGAGAGCTTTGGACATAGCATTTCTTGAATACCACTTAAATAAGACAGATATAGAGGATAAATATACTATTTTGATGAAGGAATTTCCATACCCCCCTTACAAAATAGATTCTGCCATTACTACATTGTTCTTAGAATTTTTGCCATTGATAACATTATTTAGTTTTATATTTTTATGTCCAGCTGTCCTTAAACGTGTTGTGGAAGAAAAGCATTCAGGAATAAAGGTATGTATATTATAATTATATAATCTAACTAAATTGTATGAAAATTGTGCCATAATAATAAACAGATCGCGTAATTTCTTATGGAACTTTCCTGGATTACACAAGTACGACAAGGAAAATATGAGAAAAACAGCTTGAAAGAGAGAGAAAGTATAACTGTGCGCGCGCATCGAAGGCGTGTACCCAGGTCTAGGGGATGGCCGAATGTTGATTGTCCTTTACAGATAGAAAGAGAATTCACTAGCAGGGGGTCTATTCACTAACAGTGAGAGCTCCTACGAGAGTACACACTTGATAAAGTGCGCATGCGAGCTCTCTCGAAATTGCAAATTATGATAAAGCCGTGTTTTTATTTTATTTTTGATATAATTATATCTACAAAAGTTGCAGGGAAGGTGGGTTTGTATTGAGTAATATTTTAAATCTTTAATACCGACTTATTTTATCATTGATCTGCAATGAAAACAAAAAATAGAATAACATAACCTCTTCCATAATATCTCTGATTATATAGGAACATTACCTCAGAAATGATGACAGTTGAGTTAAATAGAAAAACACAGTTTTAAACTTGTCACCGACACAAAATTAAACAAATAAAGTACGAATTTACGGTAATTACGTTGCTTTGCATATAATACAAAAACAATGCAAAACGAATCATTTTACTCGTTGCGACAGTTACAATTTTTTCCGCCAGAGGTCTCATTGAATTCTACTCCGCCCAATAGCGAGATACCATTGACATTGACAGGTCGATAGTCAACAAGTCATAAACAACGTTTTAACATATATGTTTGTAAATTATATAATTATATTAAGTGCTTTAATCCACTTACAAAGGATATGTTGATACATTTGATATCTTTAGATAATGAATGATATTTATTACTCTAGTATTATATCTTATCTTTATTGTATTTCAATATAAACACGCCATTTCGTTCTTTATCCTTTAATGCTGCTAATTATTTTTGACGTCTTAAAAAATACTTCCTTTTTTATGTCCACATACTTAGCACTGTCTTTCTGAAAAGGCAGTGCTAAGTATGTGGACATCCCTTTTTTCAATTCTCATCAATATTTGTTCAATTATTTCTGAATTTTCTCTTGAAATCTTGAACTCTCACATTATACTCTTTTCGTTTCATCTTCTTTGGAACTTTCGCTTCACTGAAGCACCCTTCATATGATTTTTAACGTATTTTCGTATTTTTTCATACAAGTGACACTTTCGGATTCATATAGGATGGACAGTTTTTATTGAAATAGGTTGTAGGTTCGTGCATGTCTTTTAAATAGTACTGAATCTAATTAGGAGCTCATGTGAATTTTCTATTAAAAAAAATCTGTTTTGTAGATCCGAAATTATAAACCTCAATTATTCATCTCACCATTTCTGTATTTAGATACAAATATTACAAGTATTAAATAACACTAATAACAGTAAATTAGTGGGTAATGAAATTCCAAATAAACGAATCAACTCAAGTAAAATTGAAATTAAAGCTAACAACACCCTGTATTGCATGAGAACACAATGAATCGAAAGACTGGTGAGAGGTGGGTGTAAATTTCTGGTTCCCGCGTGACGTAACTGCGCGGCTCGGACGCAATTCGGAGTAGAAATCAGCATACCGTGAGTAAGTGTATCGTGTGAGAATCTACTTTTTCCTTCTCTACTAGTTTGAGCTTTTTGAGGTGCCAGGATACCCATAAAAATTCTGGTTGTTCTGCAGTCTGGTTGTAGTTTCCCAGGAGTATCTTCAATTAATTATTATCTTAGTCACTCTTCTTGTTATTTTTTTTTTGGTTTTATGTTCTTCAATATTATAATTGCGTTGATACCATATATGGGGTTCTTATCAGCTATAATATACCAAGAACATTGATAATTTGCAATAATTTTGTCATAGATTTCGAAAGAGTCCCAGTTCATTTTGAGTGTATCTGCTAGTTCATCTGCCATTTTGTTCGCTTATATTCCAGTGTGTCTGGAACTACTTGTAGATACGAGAAGTTTTGGACTGTCAAATCTGTATTCTATATTTTTTTGTGATGTCCATGCTGTATGCCTTCCAGTATTTTCTGGTAAGAATATGATTTGGCTTTTTCAGGAACTGATGAAAATGGTGGGAATGAAATCCTGGATGCTTTGGCTGGGTTGGTTTATACATGGGATCATACCAATAGTTTTTTCCGTATCTATTATAGTTATGTTAATGAAAGTTCCAGTATTTGGAAGTGATTATCCATTGATTGAATATTCTAGTGGTGGACCATTATTTTGCTTTTTAATTTTATACTGTATGGCAGCTATAGCTTTCTGTTTCGCCATTAGTTCTTTCTTCAGTCGACGTAAGTATTTCAATATTATAAGTATTTTATGAGAAATATTGCATTGTAATTGAATTTTACAGCAAGCATAGCCCTTGTAACAGGCATTCTAATATGGATTCTATCATTTTTTATACCGAAATACGCGCTAGGATTAGACGAATCCAATCAGTTGGCGTGGTCAACAAATGTCATCTTGTGCCTATTACCCAATATGGCTCTTCATTATGGATACTCAATAATATCAGTATTTGAGGAAAGAGGTACTTTTGTTTATATTACTGTATTTATTTTATACTTTGTTGTACTAATGATGGACAGTTAACAATTTGTGCTATCAATGCCAAAAAAACAGACTTTAACAGCTTAAGATATTTTTTCAATTGAAATTAACATTTAGAAATCGGTGTACAATGGACAAACTTCTCCAATTCGAGTAGTGGTTCCTCTGAAGATATCACCATGTCACAAGTATACCTGATGCTTATTTTGGATACATTTATTTATATCATCTTTACATTGTACATGGATGGTGTCAATCCTGGAAAATATGGAGTAAAGAGAAAGTTATTTTTCCCTATCACTGATTTGTTTAAGGTAAAGTTGGTCTCTACCTTCCTAACTGCTTTTTTTTACTTCGGTTTTTTTTTCATAGATGTGTAGAAAATCTCGTGACGATGTAGTTGATGCTTCTTGCACGGAGACTCATAGATTGGAAAAAATAGAAGAAGGAACCGGTCTACGCAAAGGAATCGAAATACATAATCTCCATAAACGGTTTGGTCATAAAGTAGCTGTGAATAAGTTGAATTTGGACATATATGCAAATCAAATTACTGTACTGTTGGGTCATAACGGCGCAGGAAAATCTACTACAATGTCCGTCGTAACCGGTAAGCTGCTCTCTATTCTTCTAATTAAGTTTGTGTTAAAATGTTTTTCGTTAATTAACCTTTAGTTGCAACTATTTAACAGTATCCAAAAATTATTCTCACCAATTTTTTTAGCAAGCTCCAAGCTGTTTTAAGAAAAGAAAGGTTAAAGGGGTTGCATTAATATTTTCTGTTTGAATGCAGCTATTAAAATTAATTTACGGCTAAGCGGTAGAAATATGTATGCAGTATTTGTGGATTTTAAAAGAGCGATCGATGCTATCAATCATAATTTGTTTGATTAAATTCAAAGTGTGTGAAAATATTGAGAAATATTTAGTTAAAGTGACCCTTCTTTAAATAATATCTGGTTACTGAAGGCGTACGTAAGGAAGAACCATTATTCTCTTCTCCTTGTTCTTATCTGATATTGAGATGTCCTTAGTTTCTATTTGACAATAAAATGGTCGAAGTAGTCAATAAGTACACATACTTGAGTTGCTTCCTCCTTGTGACGGGAAGTTTCAACATATACATGTATTAAGATATAACAATCCTTTGGAATTGTTATAACTTTACTTTCATGTTCCAAAGTAAACTTTTTTTTTTGAATTTTTATTATGCAATCTGTTACAATGATAACAATAAGCACAAATTTGGTTTGACAACATGGCTTGAAGAGATTTTGTTCAATAACAAGGTATCCGTACATTTGAAAATATAAAATGAGTTGAATAAGGATTAGTACATGTACACAGAGTTTCACTATTATGTTTGACTTAATCTATTAAACTCTTGGGAGGCAAGAATGGAAGTCTATAATAGTCTCTCGGGTGTTTGGGTGTTTCTGCCTGGGGTCTTAGATATTTAACATTATAGAGAGAGCACAAGTGGTTATTATTTTTCCAAAAATTTACACCTGGTTATCTCATTAGATACAATAAAATTGGACTTTTAATTTTTAGACAGTGTCTTAATTGGTTAGAGAAACCATTAACAGAAGTTTCTCTAACCAATTAAGACACAGTTTGACAGAACACGGCTCCAGGCTTCCTAGAAGCTGCTATAATAGACTTCTCCAACTTGACACTAGCAATATTAGGTATAACTGGGCTACTCAAGTGAAACAATTATTCATTAACATTGGTTCAATCATATCATTTTAGAATTTAAAAAAATATTAACTGTATTAACCAACTGTATGGAGACAAACAATAAAAAATAATAATAATAAAAAAAAGATTGAGTTGCCAGAAAAACAGAAACAGAGCATCTACAGACATACAAATACTAACATATTTACAAACCTCAATGTATGTCGCTGTAAAAACTGTGTAACAATAAATTTTAAGATATAAATAACCAAAAAAAATGGATCTGGCTAATCGTTTATGCCACAGCCCTAAGGAAAAAAACTAATTTGTTCCCACAATGGTAACTACTGTAATATTGATATGTAATATCTGCAATATGCTAGAACTTGAAACTGTAGAGTATATTTTACTTAGATGCCCCTTGGAGGATTGGTTTTCTTAATTGCTCTTCTGTCTGCCTGTCAGTGTCCATGATTCACAACCAAATGTCAGAATTTGGACATAATTAAATTATATTTAATTTAATTTAATTTCAAAAATTATAAAAATTGAGTGTGTCATTAACCTCAAGCAATTGTTAATCTTTCGATTAGAGTCGTAGAAGCAGGAAGAGGACTCGAATCATATCAAAAGGTGTAGGAAATAATTAACTTTATTAAATTACTTTGAATAAAAAAAAGAAAATTGTGTGGAGAGATAAATATGGTATCTACAATGTATTTTGAATGGAAATAAATGTAATATTTTTTCAAAATTTTCATGTATTTTCCTGAAAAAATTCAAAACCATTTTAAAACTATAAAAAGTTTATTATATTTCAATCTCACAACAAGCTAATTCATTTGATATGAGGCACGGTATAGTTTGCAAAACATTTTATTTCATAATTTTGTCTCCCAATAAGGTTCCCCATATTCAAATTTTCGTTAATTTCGCTACATGTCTGTGAGTGGTACAAAATTTCAACTTAATCTATTCAGTAGATTCGGAGCAAATTGTCTGTGGCGGTCAGACCCAGGGACAAACCTAAAAGAACTCCGTTATTGAATTGGGAAAGAGAATAAGATCTAATATTGTTTCCATTTTGTTTATATGGGTAAGCAATAATCCGTGTATGGATTCGGTTTTTTTATTGGGACATGCAATAATCCCAGTAAGGGCTCCGTTTTTTCATAGAAACAGACAAATATTCGTATAAAGCATAGATGGCACACTCTTTTTAATAATATTAACCTCTGTCATTTTAGTTATTCAACCTGTCGCTCCAGCGCTGCTGCTAGAAGTAGCAGGCTTTTTAAAATATAGTCAAATTATTATTTTTGCTATTTTTTAATTTTCAGTTGATAGGAATAATGCATACTTATACATTTTCATGCATCAGTGAGCTGGATAATCTATTAGTTTACACTATTTTTATCAATTGGAAACGCTATTAAGAATTCTATGAAAAGTGGAATAATAAACTGTTCAAATACATTATATTTTTTATTAAAAAAATATCAACAATCAACAAATCAATTCCATACAGATTTATGTAATGATGAATGTAGTTTATATTTTTAGACTATAATAACAATTATAGATTCACAAGACCTAGAAATAGACTAAATCAACTAAGTTTGCAGTCTAATTTCAATAAACTCTTTGTTTTTAATTTTACGGCCTGTTTTTATTTTCTTTTTTTTTATTAATTTATACCTATACTTAATTAATAATTTGGAAATTTTTCACCAAATCCTCTGCATCCTCTGGCTGGATCTGTTTCTGACGATCAAAATTCTCCACAATAAAATCCTGCTATATAAAAAAAACGATGCTCAAACCTGAGTGGACTTATGGACTGCATCTTCAATATTACAAATGAAACACCCTATATTTTTTATAGTTACGAGTAGCCCTGCGCTTCCTGATTACAAATATATAACATAGTGTAGCATTAGTTTTGTTCTATAATGGCATATGGTCCTACTATAGGATAAGAAATAAATTCACATAAGTACATAATGTTCAAAAACAACTTATATATTTAGAAACTCAACAAAATTAATGACTTGAGATACAATACTACTTTTAATAAATAATATACAAATTCAATATATTATAATATTGTACACTATACTAAATATTGAATTATGCCAATGTAACTCAAAAGTCTATGGTAGATTGTACATTTTAAACAAAATATGATCATTTTAAATTTACCATTTAGCTGCATTCTCGTTAACCTGAAACATTTCTTTGAATTTGTGGCAATTATTCATAGCTTTTAAATGAGTCGTTGAAAATATGGATATTATTACCCAAAAAAGTTGATGGCAAAAAATGACATTTTTTTTCGCATTACGGTTTTGCTAAACTGTCACCTAGCTGACGAATGATCAATGAATGTCAAATATTTAATATCTACACTTACAGCTGTCAAATTACAAATGGAAAATTGCTAAAAAAACTGCATATTCTTCTGTATTTTATGTCGTTTGTTTGAAATTTGATGCTAAATTTATAATTTTGGTACTTGACAGCTGCCAATTAGCTGCGAAATTACTGAAAAAATTCAATTGTCTAAAATATTTGCATGTTCTTATGTATTTTAT
>CAJUYG010000103.1:198936-215362 GCA_910591675.1 Galerucella calmariensis | reverse complement strand
AAGATTTAAAGCTAAAGATTTAAAATTACCAATGTACAAAGACAAAGGACTGTTTGAAATTTTCATTTTGTACAGGATGGTGTTGAATAAATTCCAAAAACTTCCATGGAAGTTGTTTCAGTTTATCAAAAATAAGTACTTATCAATGGTTACTGAATTTTATCCCTTCCAACTCTGCAATTTACTCTCCATACCTATTTTTCGTCGATTGGAAGTTATTTAAAAATCATTTTTGGTAAAATCTAAGGTCGCTTAACGAAATGTCAGAATGTTTCTATTTCAGATTAATTTTTTCTGCTAGTTTATTGTGTTTTTTTAGCTTTGTGTGTTGAGTAAAAATAAATTTCAATACAAATGAATTAATTGGCATGATTTTTGTTTTGGGAGAATTCGATAGAAACTGTGTATTTGCAAATAGTAGTCTGTACAACTAGTGGTTTGCGTACAAGTTGTACACAATATTTTATTTACAACCACATTTATTAATGAAAGAATTAATTTATATAGTTATTTTATTTAAACTTTGAACAGATAGAACTTACAATCTAAAAATAAATAGAAAAATCAGTTGAACGTGTAATTAATTGTAATATTTGAACAATTTTGTATTGAAACCTCAGGTAACAAATTTTCGGTTGCAGCTCGAGCCTTTTCGATAATATCTGGAGGAGTATTTTCAATGTCCGAATTGAACAACTCAAAAGATAAATTATTTTGATCTTGGTTCATAATTCCCAAAATAATGCTTTATAGGTTAATGTTTTTATAATTCATAAATAATTAATAGGTTAAAATTTAAAAATTGTACACCAATAAGAAATTCACTATTAGGTTGAAAGGTCAAAAAAAGTTGACAGGCATTGGTGAAAAGTGCCATAGCGTGTACTTTTCGCACTATTTTTCCAACGGTAATCAAAAGAAATAAGAAAAGTCCTGATTTGCGTATGAAAATTTGTGTATAAAAGCGTGTTTTGCATAGTGGTTATAGGAAAAATAATTTATAATCAACGATATCCTGTGATGACTATCAATTATCGGTAATTTTGGCAGTAACAGAAAATCCAACTTCAAGTCAACCAAATATTTCTAATTTAAAAAAAAAACTGAAAAGTAGAATTTAAAATTTATTTAAGAACTGTACAAAATGAAAATTTCAAACTCAGTATAAAAAAATCTTCAGTCCTTTGTCTTTGTACATTGGTAAAGCTTTAGCTTTAAATCTTATAAAGCTGCAGTTTTTTAAAAAGGAATGTGCAACTTTAAATTTCTTGTGAAAAAGGTGGCTAAAAATTGAAGGTTATATTTGACGAAGTTTCCACTATTAGATATAAAAAATACGAATTGTATAGTGATTGAGGTTTTGTAAGTCTCTTCCTACTTATAGTGAAGTGACTGAAACGAGTACCTACATGGGTAGCCATAAACTAACAATAAAATAATGTAGTAGTATATAAGCAGGCAAATTACATACTTAAGACAATATCATATTCCAGTATCAAGTAATCTTCCTTCTCGGTGGTATCATATTTTTCAATTTTTCTTATTTTTCATTTTACTTGGACCACTTTTTCCATTATTGTTCATCATTCAGTATTATTCATATTGTTCATATTCGGTAGAGGTTAGGTCAACTCGGCGCACTTCTTTTTGTCTACAACTGTTATAATTTTCACCTTTTTTACGCTATCGTCATTCTGGTGAACTTTTGTATTGTTATTTATTGCTTAACGATGAACCTTTTTGCCTCCACCCTCCATTATTTCTGTACATTTCAATTTGCTAACGATGATTTTGATAGTTTACTCAAACAAAATTTCTTTATTTTTCTTTATTTCAGCAATACTAAAGAAGAGCATTGAAAACATCGCTTATTACAGAGAACACATGATAGCAGGAGCATACTTTATGGCCGATCAATCGTACCAACTCGTCGCTTTATATAATGCCATAGCTATTCACAGTTTACCGATTTCTTTGAATTTACTGACGGATACGTTGGCGAAAACTCTGCTAGGTCCGGAATATTCAATTTCAATTAGCAATTCTCCACTACCGTACATTAATCAACTTGCATCGCCTCAGGAACTCTCTGATACCAAAATCTCTATATTATGGTTAATTTTATTACCAGTTGGATGCCTTTTCATCCACGGCAGCTTTATAATTTTCCCTTATACTGAAATATCGACAAAATTCGTAAAAATACAGTATATGTGCGGCGTAAAACCGATTTGTTATTGGCTGGTGAACTTTTTGGCTGATTTGACTTTATATATGGGATTTATGATTATACTCGGTGGTATATTGTGGGGAATTTCACCTGTTCGAGTGAACTTCGGTAAGTAACTTTTTCTTTAATTTTTTTGGTATGGCAATTAAGAACACTTGTATAAATGTGGCTGTAATGACAATAATTTGTTTCATGTAAAAATTGTCATATTTGAGTTAAAGCGTGCTACTAATAACTCAATATGTTTTAGGTTATCTAATTTTGATATTCTTTTTATACGGAATATCGGGAATACCATTTACCTACTTGTTCAGCAGAAAAACTTCCGCTTCCGGAGCATTTACCTTGCTCATAATAATGGGATTGTTCTTGGGAATAATTTTTACAATCATAATAGAAATATTGTTGAATTCACAAGACGATTACTATATAAATATTGGGACGAAAATTAAATACGTCTGCTTACTGTTAATACCGCAAGTCGGATTGAGCGACGCACTACTAAACTTGGCTAGGAGAGCTGTCAAGATACACAATATTGACATTTCACGTGTCAAGATGAATATCGTTTGCATGGGACGTTCGCATGCGTGCTGTGTGGGTAAGTAAATTATGAAACTTTTAAAATATGTATAACATATATTTATTTTTTTCCACAATTATAAAATCTTAGGTCTGTTGCATGATGTATTCGCGATATCCTTTAAAAACCAAAAAAATTAAGGTACCTCTACGGTATATAGTACCAAAGGATTATGCTTCCAGCTTATAGAAAATAAAAGACCACTCAAATGCGGATATTTTGATACCAACTTATTCGTCTTGAAAAATAGAACATTTGATAACATTGCGCCAATGTTGTGACTTTTATAATTAACTCACAATTAATGATATTATTTTTAAAATCGCTTACGGAGATTGTATGAGTAAGACAGAGAGAAAATACGTAAACAAACCTGTATTACAGATTCCACCAAGTAAGGAGATAAGAAATGAATAAATAAAACCAGACAGGGTTGAGCCGACCTAATTTTGTGAGTTAATTTTTATATGCTGTTTTTTTTCTTTGTAGTATTTTGTAGTGTAGTTGTTGGCATCGGTAACTCTTAAAAAAATAGGATAGGGATGCGGGATACTTTGGTTTTATTAAAAATCTAATGAGATCCCTTTTATTAATGACTTCAGTTTTTTCATATACAACAATTTCATTTTCCATAAGCTGGAAGCATAGTCCTTTACAAATTACCAAATACTAAATGAGTTGAATGAATTTTAAAAATACAGGGCCACCCATATTGGCAGGATGAACCTAACATCTTTTTTAAATGGATCACCCTGCATATTTCCACATTTCACTACGATACTAAAATTTTTTTAAGAAAATCTAGTAAATGATCATTCCGATTTATGACCAATCCTGTATATAAAAATCGAATGTCCTATATGTTGATCGCAAATAGATTTCTTGATATCAAATCTATACAATGGTACAGGGTGTTGACGTTGCCGTTATGCAATCGCATAAACGATAAGGCAGCGTACAAAATACAAACAAACAAAAATTCATTTCAATATAAAATTATAGAAATTGCGTTCGATTTCAAATGCAATAGATAACAAAGTAGTTAGAAAATGAATTATTTTATCGCCAAAAGTATCAAAATATCTGTTTACGCTTTCAGAAGACTCCATTGAATGCACGGCTTTCAAAAACTACTCCAATCTTTTTGACGAGTATTTGTTGATGATCGGAGGCTGCATTATATATCTTACGATTAATGTCGTTTTGGATGCCTACTGGTTCAAGAAAATGAAATCCAGAATAGTCAAATATTATTATCAAATAGTGTATTATAATTTAAATAATACTAATGCGCCGAATGCATATTCGAAATTAGAACCTAGTGATAATAATATTAATACATTGAAGGCAGAAAAATTGTGTAAGAATTACGAAGGCAAGCAGATTGTGAGTAATATCAATTTGACATTGAAATATGGAGACTGCTTGGGTATATTAGGTGTAAATGGTGCCGGCAAAACTACAACATTCCGTATGCTTACCAGAGATGAGATTGTTGATACAGGATCTGTTCTTATGGACGTTGAAAATAGAAAGATAACTATAGACCAGGACGGGGTAAGATTATGTTTTTGACTAACTACACAAAAGTTGGAGAATGTCAGAAATATTGGATTTATATTGGAAATTATTTACTGATTTATTTACCAAAGTTTTCTCAGTAATATGTTGAATGTTCACTTGATTATATAACTAGTTTTTTTATTTCCAAGTTGATAAGTAGACAATTTAGGCCAAACTGATTTTTTTTGCATTTTCGAGAATTCTACATCAGTTATTGTTTCCACCGGTCTTTCAGTAGCTTTGTACATTTTTATTGGTTCTTAATATACATTTTTGATTGATGGCTGTAACACGTTAATTTTTGAAAAATAAACTTTGCTATCACGTTATATTCGATTAATAAAATGCTTTAAAAAATGGAGAAATGGTTTAGGTCCACATTTAAAAGACCTGAAGTGAAATAGGATCATTTTTTCAACAGTGCTACATCGTTGTATTACTTTACAAAATTTATGACATTTTGGTGGTTTTAAGCAATACATTATTCTAGCCAATCATTCGGTATTATAAAACTGCTTCCTCATCGATAATACCTTGTTTACATTGAAACGTCAAAATTTTACTTTGAATTTGTCATTATTGACAACTAAAAGTGCTTCGAAGTTTATTATTGAAAAATGAACACAAATCGATTCAGTGCCATCACCCAAGAAAATAATAAAATGAAAAAATAAAGCAAAATCCTTTTAAATTATTGAAAAAAATAATCTTCCCAAATACAACTCGCTCTTCAAATTTTATCACATAATTTTTTATTTTCATCACTCAAACTTGTTTATTTGAGGCAAAAATATGAAAAAAAAAACGAATTTAGATGAAATCACTCGCCCTGACGGACTCGTGATCGGTTTGTTTTCATATTTTTGCCAAATAAATAAGTTTGAGTGATGGAAACGAAAAATTATCGATAAAATTGGAAGCACTCGTGGTATTACCTTTGATAATTTCCTTAAAGACATGAAACGTCGTAGAAAAAAGCTGCTTACTAAAATGTAAAATAAAACAAACGTTTTAGTATAATTGTTGCCCTAAAAAGGTAACTACTCTCATTTAACCTATCTAGTAACTTTTACGGTGTCCTAAATCCAATTTTGGTACCATTTAAATGATCACCATGTATAGTAGAAGATTGAAATTAATTCGAGTAAATAGTATTGTTTATTAAAATTTGTTTTTCAGTATTTGCAAACATTGGGATACTGCCCTCAGTCAGATTCACTAAATTATGTCTTAACTGGTAGACAAATTTTGACTACAATTGGAGAACTAAGAGGCATTTACGACCAAGATTTTATTTCAAAATATTTAAAGGCATTTGGTAAGTGTAATGTGATCTTCTTTGTGACCTTAACACCCTAAAAAACCTAATCCTGTCTGTGTATAGAAATGATTCCTTATTAGGTTTGTTTCCATTAAAATCAGCAACCAATCAAGTTCCCTCAAAGATTTCTTACAATTTGCCAACAATTATTGTTGATAATTTATTTGTTAGAAGTTAAAATTATCCCAGCATGTATATTCATTCACATTTGGGGAAGTTGGGACACAAACATAAAATTTTTCCGAGATGAAATATTATGTCTCTAGTTGAAAACATATCGTATCCTAATAATTTTCCTGAATTTTTTGAATAAAGCTCGCTGGATCTGGAAGCTCGAAATTGGAGTATTTTAGCTGATATCTTTTTCAGTTTTGCTCGCACAAAAAATTGTAGGACACCTTATGCATTACGTCATGTCATTTCTGTCATTCTGACGATATTTTAAAACTATCAAAATAATTTAGAATTTCCATATATACTTTTTCAAATGGAATTTGGTTTTATTTAAAAAAGTAATATGAGTAGAGTCCACGAAGTTATTATCCACACAGTAAATTCAATCACAGTAAAGCATCTGTTACTGAAATGCCCAGAAAATAAAGAATAATGAAAACGCCACTATTAAGGAAATACTTGAAAATCAATTTTCTTTTCAACTGAAAACAAAGTGCTAACTTACTGACGTTTTCGGTGATGAAATTTGCGTTAACTATAAAGTAATATAGTTCTTTTCAGCTATAATATACCAAGAACATTGATAATTTGCGATAATTTTATCTTAGATTCAGAAAGCGTGTTGCAACAAAGCAACATGCTTGAAGAAAGTTATAGCAAGATTATTAAAATTTATCAATGTTCGAGGTATATTCGGTAAGATAATTTTTTATGCAAATAGTATTATCCTCTATTAATTGGTCGATTAAATTATTATTTTTGTTTACAAATCTTGGAAATGACATTTCTTATACCTGTCAGATTGAAAAGTTCACTTATGCACAGAAAATATTTTTAAATTATCTTGGAAACGCTAAGACATGAACGATAAGATCCCATGGAGTTATTATCAGTAGTAATAACCCAAGGACATTGATAATTGTTCGAAAAAAATTTATGACAGATTTCGAAAGCTTGTTGCTTGAGAAAGTTGTCATAAAATTTTTGAGCATTTATCAATGTCCGAGGGTTATTCGGATAGAAATTTTTTTTACCAATTATAGAATTACAACCAAATCGTGACATTTCCAAATATTAAATATTTGAAACTCCAAAATCGAAATAAATCAATAGGTATGTGTCCTTAGCAACGTGAAAACAGCCCATGATATGTTATCAGTGTAATGTTGACATGTTTGGGTGAAATTGTTCATATGATAAAAAATAAGGACATTTTATTGGTTATTGGAGCTGTCAAAAAAATTTTATAATAAATACTTTGTTTTTCATCTTTTTCATTAGGTATAGTGCGCCTTTGCACGGTAAATCCTAAGAGTTTTAAGGCTTCATTGCATCTCAAGTCTAAGTCAATTCAGCTTCTTAGATATTGAAAAGAGCTATACTCAAGTATTCGGCACCTATAAATTAATTGTTCTAGTTTCATAAAAATTCCAAAATTTTCAATTCTCATTATGGCGTCGATTATCCAGCTGGGAAATATCCTTATTCTACTTGTTTTTCACATAAAATTCGATGGTGGAAACGGCATCTATTTTTTAAACTAATTAAGCCTACATCTATCGTTGTCTACCGCTCTAACAGGGAAGGGAATAGTTGACATTCTTTTTGGATTTTAATTTCAGATTTGACACCATACGCGGACGTACCATGCAGCTATTACAGTGGGGGAAATAAACGAAAACTTAGTTTGGCAGTTTCTTTATTGGGTATCAATTCATTCGTTTTATTAGACGAACCTACCACTGGTATCGATCCAACTAGCAAAAGAAAATGTTGGAGTATTATAAAAGATCTTCAAAAAAATAAAGGTTTTATATTAACGTCTCACAGTATGATGGAATGCGAGGCGTTATGTAACAAGTAAGTAAAATTTACTCAAAAGCATACGTTCATAACGGGTGTTTCTCGAATCTTTAATCACAGTTTCTCGTTCGTTCGGCTATATCCGCCCGTTTAGTTAACTTTAGTGTGCTTGGGTAGTGAAAGGGGAACGACTTCATTACAATATTTCGAGAAAGGTAGATTGTCTCGGCTCACGTAGGTATCAATATATTTTTATTTTCAGGTTGAATATAATGAAAGACGGAAAATTTGTTGTGCAGGGATCTTTAGTAGATCTCATCAAAGAGCACGGAGGATTTACTTTGAAATTGAAGATTTCAAATAAAGCTACACCTTCAAAACCTTTGAATGTCGTCGATAAAGTAGATGGTGTAGTAGTAGACGATATAGGAGTTGACGATATAGATGGGGTAGGAGTAGACGATGTCGATGATAGAAGACCAGAAACGAAGTTTTCTAATGTCGAAGACATTAAGAAATACTTCACTAGAAATGAACGAGCAGAATTGAAAGATGAGCACTCTGTAAGTATATAAGAGTATGGGCTTTGTTTATTTTTTGTGCGATAAAGTCCAATATCTTGTAAACCCTCAAGGATATTTAAGTGTATGTACATTTATTTAAAGGTAATACCCTGTATTTTCCTTCAAAGTTGATTTCTGCTTGACTTCGCTATTGCAAGGTTTTAGGTAAAAAATTAAAAAAATTTAGAGTTTAAAAATTTTACTAGATTTTCCGAACTATTAATTTTGAACGCCATAGATTCTGGATCAATCTCCTATGATTCTACCATCAAATGTAACAAACGGCGTACAGTTTCATATCACGGTTTCGGGGGGTGAAAAATAAAATGTTCAGTTGTCGACTGCGCTTTTCTGCACAAGAGAAAATGTACGACATAGTGCTGGAACCGATGGAGGCACGATAAATTATCGTTTTGAATGGCTTTGCTGCTGTTTCAAATCGCGACACTTTTTTCCCCATGGGCTCATAGTCTATAAGGATCAAGGGGCAAACCATATTGAAACATTTGGCACCCGAGATTTGAACCGATTTTTGCATCACGGGTGTCCATAGGGCAGTGTTAAGAACTATAGAAAAAAGGTGCGTTACACTATACAACCCTGATTTAACTCTTAATAACGAAAAACTGTCTCGCACATTTAAATCATCCTTTTGTTCGTTTTCTGATACAAAATTTTTTGTTTCAGGGCCTGCTGCACTTTCACATTAAAGATAAAAATATTAAATGGAGCGATATTTTCAAAGAAGTAGAAAGTATTAAATCTAATAATTCCGATTTAATAGAAGATTATCTCATAAGTGAAGCCACTTTGGAAGATATCTTCTTGAAAGTAGCAAGATTAGATAGCGACGATAAAAATAAGAATTTAAAAGTGGAAGTGAAAAAATAATTCTTATTAGAAGTAATGATGGTGACACAAATATATTCTAGGTTAAAAATTCGGTTGTATGGATGGATGGACAAGAAAAGAAGAAAAAACAAATTGTAGATGTGTAATTCACGGCGGTTGAGCTTCCATCCATTCTCTACTTTTTTTTTCAGACCGCATTTAAAATACACTCCGTCATTTTCACTCTCAAAGTACCTTCCCCAATCACTTTCATAATCATCTACCTTTTAAATATTTCATTTATCCTCCATTCCTACATTTATCTACCCATTCATCTTTTTCTACTATTGGCCTTATAATATCGAAAAACTAGTTGTTCAGTTGAAAATTTTGTTGTGAATTATTTCAAACTGTTGTTAAGAATCCATGTTTTTGTTAAAGATGCTGGCATCCCATAAATGTGTATTCTTATCTCACTTTGGTACTGGGCTAAATTATTTTTTGTTTTGTTTGCCGGCTAAACAGATCAAAACCACTGCCTTGAAAACTTTCAATAACATTTACGGCCGATAGAAGAATCCAAAAATAATTTTCAATTGAATTACTGTTGCCCCGTTAAATCTTAGGATGGTCCACTAATATAGCAGCCGTTGTTCCAAGGAGTGTCATAGAATTGACAACATTGTGTTACAGGGCAACTCCGTTGCAAAATAACCGACTACGGAGCAAGTAGAGGTGTTGTGAAACAGTGGGCTATTTTTGTGTATGTCTGGTTCTAGTTTTCTGGATCACGATTATAGTGACAGTGACGATACGGTTACAAGTAACATGCATCCGCTATTACATCAGCTACAGATCTAACAAAACGCGCACGCGATACTCCAAAAGTGGTTCTAGTACGTTGCCACCCAATTACTATCGGTTTTTTTATTCAAAATCAAGAATTTACGGAGCTCTCCAGGGGGGTTTAGGTCTAAATATCCTGTCCAAAAATATCTTACCAAAAAAACCCATACCATAATATCCCCTACCAAAAATAACCCCTACAAAAATATCTCTTCGCATTTTACCTTAGAAAGTATTGGATGGGAGGGATGAATGCATTGTAATGCATTCAAGAAGGGGAAGGGAATGTAATAATTGGATTCACCCTTCTTAAACCAAGTAATAGACTTGTAGACCAGGGTCGATAATTTTTGAAACAAAAAAAATAATAGTGGGATAAAACCCATTAGAAAGGGAGGAGAATATGATATTATTGAAGAAAAAAATAAATTACGGGCGATCCGAGTTCGGGAAGTGGGAGGGGGTGAGTTTTTAAGGGGAGAAAATGTTTTATCTCGATTTCCAGCAAAACTACAAGTCCTACGGAAAAAAGTTGAATGGCAAAGTTGTGAGTAATAAACAGCTCTACAACTTTTGTATTCACAATTTTTACACATAATCTCAAAATTTATGTGAAAAACTCAAATAATCAAGTTTTTGATTTTTTATTTTTCTTTTTCAAAAAAAATATTTTTTTACGAAATTTCGTGAAAACTTACCTTATTATGTCCCAAATACACTGTAATTTATTTGATTTAAAATACTTTTTTTTCACCCTATTTTGACTTGATATCAAAAAAGCACCCTAATTTTGAATCGAAAATTCTCACGTCAAAATATCAGCTTTTTTCAAAAAGTCGGTGGACTTTTTGTTCGTTGAAATCTCTACTTTCTGATATTTTGAAAAAAATATACATCTTCTTGGTAAATGTTCTCAAAAAATGCAAAAATGAAAAAAACTCAAATTCGAAGTTTTTTTTCAATCACTATGTGCAATTTCATCGAAAAAATGTGATTGCTGTAATTTATTCGAGTTAAAAAGTTTATTCATCAAATTCGAATCACCTTCATGTCATAGAAAATCTCATAAAATGTAAATATACATGTGAATCGTACCTACTATTGAATTTAGATACTTCATACTGATTTCGTTATTCATTATAATATTTTTAAAAACGTAAATCTTGTTATTTATGAATACATTATTTTGAATTGTAATCACTCATCCATTAGTTTTTGTTTCTTTGATGGCATTTCTTCATCGTTAGATTCGACAAACCTTTCAAATTCTAGTTAAACTTCGAAATATTCGAGACCATTTCGTCTCCAATGTCTGCATTGGTTCTTCATCCACAATTTCATCTGAATCATTCACTTCCTCGTAGGTTTTTTCTTCCTTATTGGAGCAGTTTTCAGAACCATGACAATTTGTACAAAAATTTGTGAATTTTAAACCATGTTTTCGGCAGCTACATTTTAAACTGTTACCCCCAGTTTCACAGCTGCAGCGAATAGTTTTCAGTCGGAATTAAGTAAATTTGGGCATAATGCCACATTGATGTTGCTTCCAGCCCCAATCTGTTGCTGTCAATTCGTTGCCCAACCATGTTTGAAGCTTATAATATGTCCTGTAACAATGCTGTTCTGCTGCTCCTTCTGTGGGTAGGAGGTTTGCCAAAATGAAGGATGATTTAATTTTTGCCAATTGATTTTTTTGTAACCTTGATTGACTATTTTTTCATTTATACATTTATAAATAGATTTGATTAGTTTTAATCCATTTTTTGGGGTTATGTTACTTTAAGCCCACATCTCTACGGTAAATAAATTATCTCAAAACAGCAATAAATAGGCTTCTACAAATATATTATTTTGAAAAAAATTCTACAACTTTTTCAAAATATTGTAGATGTCTTATTGAATATTAATTATTGTGTATTCCGATTTGCAGTTTTTTCATCTATCAATGTAACATGAATCTTACGTTTTTTGAGTAATTGAAGTGTAAGTTTCAATAAATAGCTCAAAATTGTACATAGTGATTAGAAAAACTTCGAAATTAATTTTTTTTAATTTTTTGAATTTTATGAGAACATTCACCATGGAGATGTATATTTTTTTCAGACTATCAGAAATTAGAGATTTCAACGAACAAAAAGCCCACCGACTTTTTGAAAAAAATGATATTTTGACGCGAGAATTTTCGATTGAAAATTAGGGTGCTTTTTTGATATTGAGTCAAAATAGGGTGAAAAAAAAAGTATTTTAAATCAAATAAATAACAGTGTATTTTGGGACATAATAAGGTAAGTTTTCACGAAATTTCGTGAAAAAATACTTTTTTTGAAAAAGCTAAAAATAAAAAATAAAAAATTTGGTTATTTGAGTTTTTCACATAAATTTTGGGGTTATGTGTAAAAATTGTAAATACAAAAGTTGTAGAACTTTTTATTACTCACAACCTTGTTATTTAACTTTTTTCCGTAGGACTTGTAGTTTTGCCGGAAATCGATATAAACCATTTTTACCCGTAAAAACTCACCCCCTGCCACTTCCCGAGCTCAGATCGCCCGTAATTTATTTTTTTCTTCAATTATATCATATTCCCCTCCTTTTCTAATGGGTTTATCCTACTATTATTTTTTTCACTTTCCACTATTTTTGAAGACTTCGGCACCGGTCTATTGTATCTTGGCTTAGATATATTTTCAGATAAGGATATTCTTGAAAAGGATTTTATTGTCTAGGGATATTTTTGGACGGGTTTTTTTTGGCAGGATATTTTTGACGGGATATTTTAGGACAGGATATTTAGTCGTGCTACCCTCCAGGGGGTGCGTGGATTTTTTTTTTAAGAAACACCAAAACTTAAATTGCTCAATCTTCGAATAATGGTAAGATATGGGAGGAGTGTAAAAAATACTCTTCATACCACCATGATAATAAGAGAAATAGTAAAAGAGGGATTTGGTACTAGACATGTTTTCTCAAAGCTACCACTTTTCACAATGATCCAACTTGCTTGGTGTGGCTCAAAAAATGGCTTGCAGCAGGAGCGCAGGAAGATTACGAGCACCTTCAACATGACGCTCCGTTTGCGCGTTTGCTGCAGTACTTATATTTTTATGTGGTGGTGCGATGTGAAGAAAGAAGTAACGTCATGCGTTTCTTACTTGAACCTAGACTCCCGTCCACGTCCCTTGATTAACCAACGAAAACGGGAAGAACCGCCACGGCCTTGTGAAATTTTGTTATGCCGTGTACTTTCTCGTTTGTACGCGGACTTGGAACTCATAAAACGGCCAATCGACAAACTGACAAAGCATTGTCGTGGGTGAACCAATATTAACTGTGTTTTCATCTTAATTATATTGCGAAGAATCCTGATTAGGAAATAACGTACAGCGGACAGATCGAGACGTGAACGGTGGGAGAACTTCGAGATGCGCGAAGCCACAGTCATTATTGATCAGAGAAAGTATTCGGAAAACAGAAAGGCAAACATACGATGATGCGGACTAAGTGGTAAATGCAGAGATTTACTTATTGGAACTAATTTGTGATTTATTTTGTATTCTAAAATTTTTATTTGTTTGTCTAAAATTTGCAATACTATTAAATTATTTGTACTAAATACGTATTTAAAATGTTTGATGAGTAAAATTTAATCTGAATAAATGTTCACGAGTTTGACTGTTCAAACTGTGTTTATTTAGTTTACTTTTAAACTCCATCACTCACTTAACTGATTCAATCCGGCACTGTACAAAGATGTTTATCGCTCGAAACAACATTAAAGAATGATTTCTGAGGTCTAACACGATCGAATTTCGTGCGCATTTCGTGGGCGGTGCTTCTGACCGTTCACGTCTCGATCTGTCCACTGTACCGTCAGATAGAAGGCACAAATGATCTGAGATGAACGTTTTGTAGAAATATTTTTTATTTAATTTTTTTTTCAATTTTGAATAGACAAAGAGATTCTTTCGTATTAGTGTAGTATACTTGCTGTGATGATTTTGATAAAAAAGGTGGGAACATTTAGAGGTACGATAGAATTAATGTCATATTTTTTATTTTGGCTACCTAATAAAGTGCCGTTTCGCGCTATTGCGTAATTAAACGTAAAATATTATGAATTAGGTGTAGGTTATCATTTTTTTTTCTATTAATTATTGGGTTATTGGTTTTCTTTTATCCAAAAATTGAATATTTATTTCCTTTACTTACACAGTCTGATCAATAAGTTCAAATTGGTGTTTTGCTTGATAAAGCTAAAAATATAAGTTATGGTTCATTGTATTTCGATAATTTTATAGCACATAAATCAATGCAAATTAAGATTAAAAAATGGCATACAGTTTTTGGCTAATGATTCAAAAACTATTGATATATAAGAGATTTAAAAAGGAGGAAATTTTTGATAAAAAGATCCAATGTCTCGGAACTCTATTTCCATTATTTACAATCTTAATTCAACGCCGATAATAGGATTCCGCTCATATGAAATATCAATTGAAATTGTTGATTTTCCAATATACGATAACTAGCTAATTTTTGTCCGATCTTTTTTGATTTTTGGTGCCCATCTTATATGTTCTCACAAGCGAAAAATGCACTTGCGTTTCTTCAATATTTTGCTTCTTTTTAATTGTAAATAATAGGGCACAAGCATAAATTTTGCTATTGGTGGGAATTGACGCTTTATCCTTACACCTTGCATGCCTATTTTTTTAAAAAAATATAAACTTTACTTTTAAAACGACTTTAAAAATCATAAAATTTGGAAGTCCGCCAAAACGCGCTTCAAGTCATAAAGATGGCTGCCCCATCCGTTGACGTCACTCCATTTGTTTACGTTCTTATTCGTGTATCACGCTTTGAGTTTTTGTGACCTAATTTGTTTCTGAAAGCTTTAAAAATGGATGAAGCCGGAAAAAAACTTTGTATTCCAAGTATTGCATTGTTCCAGAGTGTAAATCAACGTCTTTTAAATGGTATGACATCACACGTATCATCGGTAGCGTTCGGAAATCCTCGGGTGGTGGTCGGAAAGTGCATTAAAATTTGAATTTTATTTTAAAATTTGGAAGTAATTTCCAATGGAAACTGGTTTATTTCCTATTATTAGTAATTTTTGATATCAACTTTACTATTACAAATTAATATCTAAGCAAGATATGAAATAGGCGTGTACTCTATTAGTTGGGAAATTTAAAATCACAGTTGGCGTTTTTCTATAGCATAACAGAAAAGAATAATTTATTGTTATAAACAATTCAACAATTTGCTATAAAGAAATTGTGACTACAATTATATTCTTTTCTACATCAAATAAAAATTACAAGTAATAAGTCGGCTATGTTTTATAACAGAGTACTGAAAAAGCTTTATTTCCCAATTTTATTATTAAAATGATTCCAAAAGAATAAAATGAAGCTCTCAGTATTCTATTACATATGGCTGTTTTTGTAAATTTTGTTTCAAAAATATTGTAGTTGAATATTTGTTTATAGCAAATTGTTAAACCTATAAATAATAATTGTATTATTGATGAAAAATATTTACGCCATAGAAAAATGCCATCTGAGATTTTTAAAGAAAATTAATTTCCCAATAACTTAAACAATGGAAATATATTAAAAAATATTATTAGCATTAAAAATTTTTCTCTCCAAACCATGCTAAATGCGAAAACATAATATTTATAAAAAAAAATGTTTTCTTCGTATTTTGTTAACTTTAAGAAATTATATACGAGCATACACTGTGGGTGAAATTAAGTTGGAACATAATTTGAACCGTAATAACATTGTTGTTTATTGATGGATTTCATTGTTTTTAGGATATATGTTATAGTTATTACTTGAGAATCAATTTTTATCAAGTACCGGACTAATGATTTCTTATTTCACGGCATTGACCAATTAATATTTTTTGAAAGGAAAACATTGATCGGCAAACACGTACTGAAAATTTCAATAATTTAGAACCAAAACCTCAAACACTTCTTCAATTTTTGACATTTCAAATAATTATTGTTTTTGTCAGTTGAGTTAAAAAGGCTTAAAATGATTTTCTTTAAGTGTGTGTGTGTGTGGAAGCAGGGATAGCCTCAGCTGAAGGCTATTGGCTACAGAACTTTTTTTTTGCTCTCTATTAAATTTTCTTTAAGTAAAAGAGGTTATTCCTAAAAGATAAAAAAGAATGTCTATTCGCAAAGCAATTTTGTCAGGCTGTATTGTATTATTTTTTACTTGAAGCCGACAAGCGTCGTTTCTCAGGTTTTGATTCTAAATTAGTGTTAATATTTTCAGGACTTGTATTCGATAAAGGTTTTCCTTTAAAGAATATGAATTAGTCTATCAGTAGCGCCACGCAACGAGCTTCAATGCAGTGATTAATGAAATCGCCGTGAGCCCTGTCCTGGTTACAATTGAACCTCCTAATTTTTAGGTAATAAGATCATATCCTAAACGCAATTAAATCCTTTAACAAACAAAAATGTTACTAGGACTCAAATTATGTTCCAA
>CAJUYG010000103.1:157963-182350 GCA_910591675.1 Galerucella calmariensis | reverse complement strand
ATATAACACATTATGATATTCAATCCTATTTAGTTATATTATATATTCTATATTATATATTTTTTTGGTGATTGAAATGTTTTATGTGTGAATTGTTTGAACAAAAATCAATCAATATGGAGAATTTATAAATTATGTCATTATTTTTTATAACATGTGTATCAATATCGAAGTTTAAACATTGCAAGTTTCAATATTGTCTAATCTCGTTTCTGTTGAAATTGTCTTACTATAAAATAAACTAAGATTTTAAATTCAGTTTCAATAACTAAAAATAACCTAAAATTTGTGGTCACCTACTTAGAGTAATGCATTTTTCAAATGAAAATACTTCAAAAACAATACTCCGAATGATGAAGCTTTGTTAGAATTTGTAGGAACTTTTTTACGGTTTTTATTGCTATTTTATTAAATTCAGATGTATTACTTTGCATAAATGAAGAATAATTTTTATTTCAAAACTTTAAAAGCCAAAGTTGTTAAAGAAGGGAGTATGCGTAAGGCACACATTTTTTTATGAAATACTTTGTATAATTATTTTATAAATAATTGAAATATGCCCAATACTATTCGCAAATTCGTTTTTAAACAATAAAAATGCTAATTTCTTAAAACATATTTTCACATTATAAAATAATGATATTTCCAACGTATCTAATTTATATAATCTAAGATTTCACAGCGATAAAAATGGCTCTATAAAAAAACAATATTCAATTTATTCGGTAACAGAAGAAACAAATAACTATCCTAATGGTACATTCTCCCACCATAAAACCTTAGTGGGATGTTTAATAATCGTGTTACATCCTACCTCTACCTCTGCTTCTGGAAAGTTGTAATTGGAAAAAAAGAGAGGCAGGGTATTGTGGGAAGAAGAATGATTCATATATGAAATTACCGATACTTAATCTTTTTAAGTACATATGTGTACAGCTGTTATTGATAGTAATGTTTCCCTCAACTAAATAAAAACAAATATTCTCCTTCTGAGATATTCTTCTTATTCTTACTCTGCGCACTTTTTGTTTCTTGCTGTCAGAGGTGTCTTCAAAATATGTATTTTGCATGTATAACTTTGACTATGCAGTTAATCAGTACTGCTGCCAACAAGACTACAAGAATGAATTTTGTTGCAGCAAAATAAAAGGGAAAAAATTATACATGAATTAAAATGTTTGGCAAACCAAATGGTATTTAAAAAACGAATTAATGGACAAAAATATATTTTTTTCTTCTTCCCATTATTATTATTTCCAACAGGGAAATTTTTGTTTCAGACTTATTGACCTACTTTTTTTGTAAACAACTATAGGAAAAACGAGAGGATTAACCTCAATTGGTATAAATCATGTAAACAAATTCCTTGAATGTCGTTAATTAAGAAAAACAATATTTTAATCTTTAAATGTATATTCGAAGGTGGTTTCAAGTCTGTATGTATTTATATGGTACTAGATGACCTCATGCCATTTTCAAGAACATGACCTTTTTATTATAACGAGACTTATAAAGTGAATATCTCTTGAGACCTCGATTATGAATCTGTCTTGATTATTTTGCACGTTCTTGGAATCACTTTCTCGTATCTTTTAAAAAAAAAATATTCTGCAACAGAGATTTTAGGTGTAATAATATATAATTGATGTTATGCCTCAACATTTGTTTGAAAAGAAATTACGGGTCTTTATACAGGGTATTTCCAAAGTAATCTGAATTATTGTTGTCGCCGATTCGTTATTCATTTTAATAAACGAGCTCTAAGTGTAAATGAAATTTATTTCGACTATAATTTTTCCTTCGTGACGCTACTGGTTTGGAAAACTAATACAATATGTGATCTTAGAAATTTTGACAATTACTGTGTCAAACCTGTAATCCAACGCAAAAACAAACATGAAATTTTTTTTTCTAACTTTGTTGTAGCACCTGCTCTGATTTCATTTGTGTCCAGTTTATAACGATAACCCTCTTTACTAATTTACTAATGCTAAAATGCGTTTTATGTATTTTTTGCGCGATCGATCTTTTTTGTTCATTTACAGCATCGGTTGTCAGGACGGTAGGTTGTGTTTACTGTTTTCTAAGTCTAACACGTCGGTAACTGATTTACTTACCGTTCAGACCATGTTCAGACGTAGGTAAGTGAATTACTTACCGACGTCTTAGCCCTACATACACATTTAAGTGGTCCTAAATAATATATTACTTCAATCATTACACAAAAGGAACAGAAAAAATAAGAAGATTTATACTTTTTAGTGAACAGAACCGAATAGAACAATATAAAAAGTAATAAATAGCATACAAACAATTTCACCAAAATGCAAATTATATTTAAAACTGATCGAGAAGTATAAATGACACTATTCACATTTCGTTTATTTCGAAGAAATTTGAATTATTTCATTCGAAATTTATTTCGATACAATCGCGCAAAAAATGGTATAAGCATCTCGAATGTTAAGGGTAATACCGGTCTCCAGCAAAATTGGAGGCTGAGCGTAGCGAAGCCTCCAAACATTGCTGTCGCCCGGTAATTCAATTTGCAATTCAATATTATATCGAAACGCTCAATTAATTGGCCGGTGCTCGATATGTTAACAACAATCATTGACAGCTGGCAGGGTCCTCCCCTTTTAGACAGAACAACGCTTTGCAGCTATGTAGATGTTGACCTTAATAAATATTAAAATTAAAATTAGTTTTACTAAATTAAATATGTCTAATAAATAATATAAGAACAAGACAGCATCTTCATTTACAATTAACTGGAACTTTTTCAAAATCAAGAAATTATTGGACGACATAGAACTGTATTGCTACTCCAAAATTTCTGCTCTAAAACAACTGACATTTTCTAGTCTTTTTGGGTACGATTCAAAATCGAGACATAAATAATTTTTGATATCAAAGATTTCTAGATGGTCCCGAATATCTGAGCCGGGCCAAGGAACTTGACTTCTTACGTTTGCTGCAGGGACGAAACCTGTCAATTCAATGTCATAATATGTCTTGTTTATGCCGTTTTCCGTTTTAAATTAACTTTTTTTTCTCAAACGTGCATCTAATCTGAGTTACGTAATGTATGGGAGTTTTTAAATAACCGTACTGCAGACCTTTGGATAGAACAGCCACATCAATGGTCCCCAAGGTCACCTGATCACAATACTCTAGATTTATGTGTGTGAGGATATTTAAAAAAAAATTACAGAATTTTCATAATCGAATCATAGTACTACTTTTATGTTTATCACAATATTTTTGCTTCTATAAAAATAATAAAAGCATTAACCTCCCCGTATCTCATTAACGATAAAACTTATTACACAGGTGTACAGGAAGTTTTCGCCTTAAAATTGAATGATGAATCGCCCACAACAATATTTCAGATAACTTTGGGACACTCTGCCTTTACAGGGCTGGATCAAAATCGTTGATAGATGAAATTAGTTAAAAACAAACACGTGAGAATTTTCTTGCGTGTAATGTAACAGCTATCTAATATGCATTTGAATTGTCTCAATTTCAAAAACACATTTCCACTACAGTGGGTTTTCCACCATTGTTCAGAATATCCGGTGAAAATAACGAGATTCGTAAATTTTAAGAGTTTGATTTATGTCTGATGGTGTATAATGGTTTATAAATAGAAATATACTTAAGTTAAATGTTTCATGATAAAACGGGAATGGTTTTTGAGCTTTGAAATATGCCAGACTTTTCATAAACTTATATAAAACAGACTAAACAACCAAAAGTTTTATTTTTATTTTTCAACATTTTTATTTTTATATCGAAAATAATAAATTTAATACTATTATAATGCCTTACAAAGTTTTTTTTGAAAAATATGTAAAAAAATGATCGTCTAATCAAGAAGAAACAACATAATATTACATTCGGAGTGAAATGTTTATTACAAATTAAAATTCTGAAATAATTTTAAAAATAATTATTCCGAAATCCCCACTTTCCATTATTTCTATAAATATTTTAATTCTGTTATGTAAATATAAAAGAGCATTAGAAATGAAGTAGGTTGGTGCAGTACACCAGACAAAGGAGAACAAGTAATCAGATTAAAATATCTCCACAAATTATTGAAAAAAATATTCTTAACTTGAAAAATAAAAATTCGGAAATAATATAACCAGCCAAACAATTATACTATACTATCAGGCATTATCTTTTCGCTTTTCGACGAAACAAGTACGATAGATAGGTAAATTTGATTTCAGACGAATTAGAAAGGATTGATATTTGAGTTTATAATATAGAAGGAGAAATAGAAAGGGTGGCATATTTTGCGTAATAATGGGAAGTAAACTAACTAATGGAAGGGAGATGATATTTCTCATATTTTTCAAATTTTTGAAAGAAACAACGCGTGTATGTGTTAGACTCCGTTTCACATACGCAGAACCCACTAGAAGTCTAGAAGTTGCAGTCGTATGTGCAAAGAAGCTGCACATACGACTGCAACTTCTAGTGGGTTTTTCTCATGTGAAATGGCGTCTATCAATGTTTTATTTTCGAGCAGCCGGAATCACGAACAACATAATTTATAAAACATTATACATTATGCGATCATGTGGTTATATTTATCATAACTTAATATTCTTTACACACACAAGTTCTTATTTTCATTGGCCTACTTTTGAGATTATTGAATAAGGAATTGGTACCAGCTCCGGTTTTAAAACAGGTATTTGTTACGTTAACTTCGCCGTTTTCTGAATAAATAATGTCTAGTTATATAATATCTGTAACACTAATTGAAAAACATCAGATTGTATCATAACTTCAATTTGAAAAATAAGAGTGGCATACCTCGGCGACGTATTAGAAAAGTAGACCAGGAGGACTATGAGCTTGAACGTATCCCTTCAAAATTTAAAAATACAAAAAAATACAAGTGTATACAAAAAGAGAGAATTTTGAGAATATGTTTGAAAAATAATACACTCAAGAAGGTAAATTGTAGGCTATTTAATTCGAAAATAATGGCAGCCACTTGAAGTGAATTAAATTTTGTTAACGAGGGTGTGTTAAATCCGATAATACAACTTTGGAATTGTGGATCTGAGAAGGGGTAGAGGTGGGGGAAAAAAGATACCATAATAAACCTACCTATTGAAAAAATTGCCGGTTTTTGAAACGGAAAGTTCTTTTTCAGTTTTTCATGAGATGGATGCACCACTTCCGAGATATTCGATTTTTACCCAATTTTTTTTTTAAATTTCACGAAAAATCTGTCCGAATGCATATTTTTTTGGCTTCTGTAAGATTGATGCAATGGGAGATATGTAACTACTTTTAAAATAGACATTTCACTGAATATTTTATAAAAGTGGACTATTGCATCTTAAATATCTCGAAAATAGTGAGTGACCAAAAAAAAATAATGAGAAACATTGAGTTGGCAACAATTTCAGGACGGTAATGTTTTTTTAACATATATGATCCTCAATAACTTCATGCACGCCCTATTGGACACTTAATGAAAAAACATTCCCTTTTTTTGCCCGTTGTGGAAAAAGTATTGATTTTGAAAGCACTAAGGTATGCATTCAATTTTAGACGCTGTTTTCCTTAATAATGTCCTTTTTTCTTACGATACGTTTCAAACGAAATGTGGTCATATAGCCTTAAATTGTCTGCTTTAACATGAAATATTTCAAACAACTTTTTATCTGATGTAATTGTAAGTAAATTGAATTTGTAGCAATTAATGTCAAATATCTAATCCCGACACTCGACAGATGTCAAATCAAAAGTGGAAAATTCCTAAAAAAATTTCATATTATTGTAAATTTTATGCGCTTATTTGTTCCGTTTCTGCCTATTCACTTGAATTCTCTATGGTATATACTTTCATGCAACTGCAACCCATAAAATAAGTAATTTGCATGTTGTGCTGTGGTCTAGTTTCCAATACTAAAGTTCTTCAATCCTTGTTTTATTTAAAAAATTATTTTGTACTTAAATCTTTTCTCCAAAACCAATAGTTGCAGAAAAAAAATAAACACTCTAATATATAATTTTTTTAATGAATTGAGTGGAGATGTAAAATGTAATACGATTCATAATAAATGATGGAAATGCACGAAAATTACAGAATTTTAAGTTTCTAGCTATACTGAAATTTTAGAAAAAATAAATAAAAACTCAATTGTAGTCATCAACTTTTAATGTTGATATCACCGCATGAATTTAGAAATACCCCGTATATTCTGTCATTACTGTCAACTAAACTAGTGTCACATCCATCACATTTCAATTTTACCAAAATTCCTAGCACCTCCAATCTGGAAGGCAACTTTTAAAATACGGGAGTACAAACAATAGTGTATGCAACTGGCATTTAGTGGCTGTTTAGACACTCGTCATCTATACAATATGGTCATTGCATATTCTACACCAGTTTATACCGGAAATTTACAAAAATAAATACTCTTCTTGTGATTATTGGTAATTTTTTTAAATTATATATTATATTGCGAGCAAGTGTAAGGTCGAAGTTAATTATTATATCATTTTCAACTTGTTTTTCAAAACGTGAACTTGATTCCACTTGGCACGGTTATTAGGTATTTTTTGAAGCGTAACAATATACAAATCACAATACGGCCAGTTTTGTTTTTATCTTTTGGATCGATCCTAAAACTCTCAATTATTTATTACAGTGCACTGTGCACTCAGCGTGAATAAAATATACCTAGTTTATCAAAAAATGAACGTGGATAAGGTTACCAGACATATTTGGGGACTGATCCTAAAATACTCAATTATTAAAGAAACAAAATACATAATAGAATAGAATAGAATAGAATAGTTTTTCATTTTATCAGAAAATGCTTAAACATTTTTCGCTGACACATCCAGGCAATTTTCTATTAGATGAATTTTAATAATGCTAAAGTCTTCATCAAGATCGATTTCTAGCTGCAGCATTTCTACTAAATCGGTTAAGTGTCTTCTTTAGCTGAACACTGTTCGCACTAAGCTCGTGTCTCTTCAGTCTCTGAAGAAAATAACTTATCGAAACACGCGTAACAAAGTGTAAAGGGTCAGTGTCGGTAAATTGGTAAGTGTAAACAGATTATCGTGAACATGTTCCAAAATTCCCAATCTTTTTTTAGGATCTAATTATAGTATTTTGTACGAGCTACTAGTTAAATTGGAATAGAAATTAATGTTAACAGCAAATAACGTGAACTTGGAAACCTAGACAATGCCTAACCCTAACTTGGATATACAATTGCCCATCCCTATTTTGGCTTTTGGATATACTTATAACCTACAAATATTGTTTAAAGTAAATGATTCTCCTCGATGCATTTATCCATAAGTACCTACAAAAGACTATGCTGCTCTATTTACTTCTTCTAAAGTTCTTATAAACGCTACCAATCCAGCGTTCAGGAAAGTTAGTATTTAATTATCCTCTACTATCTATTTCCACAGAACAAAAATTATAAATATAAAAAAAATCGTTCAATGTAGGTATTTTAATATTGACCTATTAATCTGATTTAAATTAATGTACTTTTCATGTTATATTAGCGTGTTATATTATTTATCATTTCTGCTATTAATCGAATAAAATTAGAAACTTTGGACTGTATAAAATTAATATTTGTTTCGATTTTATTGAACTTTTGCCATTTTAATTAAATTAATTTCTTCCAAATGATAGGGTGATATAAATAATTTCATATGACTTCATCATTTTAATTAGCTGAATACTCTTTTAATCTTTATCCAGAATCAAAAGAATGTATTCTTTTATGATCTTTATTTTAACACCGAAGTGCTTCAAAGACAATCAAAGTCATGTGAATTTTCGTAAATATTTACATACATGTTAGCACTTAAATATTTTGTGCCGTTTTTTTTAGCAAAAACGATGTAAATATTATCAATATCTGCGAACTCATAATTACTAATGAAATTTAAATATAAATAAGGAATAAAATAAATTAACAACGTTTTGAGTTATGTTAAACCATGTTAAACGTTTGTTTTAACATGCTTTAACGGATACAGATTGTCACGCAGATTTTTTTTATAATTTTATTTTTAAACCAGTACCCTGCTTCAGCTTTATTTTATGCCTGCCTCGCATTGATTATCTGTGGAAATCTACATGTACTATTAATTATTAAACTTTTTATAGTTGGAAAAAGACTAATATTTATGACTTCATTCATAATCTTCCGAATCTATCTGTAATTTGATAAACTAATTTGAGCTTTGAACAGTTATTGTAACTTTATGTTTTTTTGTGATGTGTACTATAAACATGTAATATTTCACATGATTTTGGGCTGTCCGATGTTCTGATGGTTCTTTCATAAATTGGTTCCCATGTGTTTGCCTTCCAGAGTTTTATGGATTGTTCTTTCACCCACCCTTTTAACCATGACCTAGTGGAGCATCTGGGAATGCCCACAGATGGTTCGGGTCCGTTCATCAGTGTTGACGATCCTGCTCTTGCAAGTTCGTCAGCTTTTCCATTTCCAGCGATTCCTTTGTGATCTGGGACCCATCCAATGTTGCACTGTTCCGAGTCGCCAGTCTTCTAAGTTCTTCGCCGCATTACCATACCAGCCGAGATGTTACCTGTATATTAATTTGGGAGCACCTATTTTAAAAAGTGATAAATGATTGAAAATTGAAGCTTTTATTAAAACAGAAAATCAATCTCACAAAAGTAAATTTAACCTCTTCGGCTAAATTATTCACAATTGTTGAGGAATCTATTTCTATTGCCACATCCCGATGAATACTCATATTGCGGCAGTATGCTAATAAAAAATTATTGTATTTTCTATGGGGAGGGTTTGAACCCCCAAAACCCCCCTTATATACGTCCCTGCCCTGTAGTATGCAAATAAATCAATGTTTTCAAAATATATCAGTATATTTCTTCAAAAACATGCAATTTTGTATGTAATTACACTTTTAGTACAAGCACGAACCTGCAATTACACACGTCCGATACAATTTTGTGTAAACAGACGAGCTCCTAGTTCATTCACTTTGTTGCAAGTATGATTTTTTATATACAAAACCTAATTCCAATCGTTATGTTTAGAATATGCCTTTATGTACCAATTTAAGATTAAGATTCCACTCATCAAACCAACTTCTTTGAAAAAATGAAAGCTCGCTACGAGCGCCTGGAATCTTCTTTTTTATTGCTGTTAAGTAACCGATTATACAATAGGTATTTTGTTGCTTAACTTTGAGAAGTCGACAAGTCAAGCTGGTTATAGCATGGTTCATTAGCGTGTCGTTCAATGACATATCATTTTTATTTCCCTACACCAACAATACTGTACCTACGTAGTTTGTGTTTGTAATCAGCTACTAATTACTTTTAAAATGTTTTAGAAATTAGAAAAAATCTAAAATTTCATAGCAAGATAGTTTTCCATATATTTAATTTTATTTTTATTGAAAATCAAGCCATTCAATACTTACGGATTATGACTAGTGCTAAGACAGTTCGGTCCATTGTTTTATACTTTTCTTGTATTGTAATCTTTTATCAACCCTGGCTAGTCTCATTATCTTTTTCCACTTTATCCTATCCTTACATGTAACTTTCCACTTCTATATCTGCACTTCTTTTAGTGTCTTCCTCTTCAGCATCTTTTCATCTGTTTCCCATATCTTCTCTCTTGCATTTTTGATCGATCTTACCGGTCTTAATCCATTTTGGTAGTCTCCAAGAATAGTTACTGCATACAGTTTCAGGCGTTTATCTATCTAGTTTGCAAGTATTTTATAGATCACATTTAGTACGTGGTGTTGCGGGTCAATAGTTTTGGCAATTTTCCTTATCATCTGTTAGCCTGTCTGTTTCTTCTTATCCAGCAGCCTTGCCATTTTTAAGTTTTCATATTTCTTACAATATTTCGACTTCTTCTGGGCTTCTATTTTCCTCTTCCACTTCTTTCTTTTGCTGATCTCTTCTATTCCTTGTGTTCGGTCCTCTTCATTTACTGATAATATTATTTTAAAGTGGTCTTACGAACGGATCATGGCCGGCAATAGCTGTCACTGGTCAATCTGGTTAATTTTCTTTTGTATAGTACAGTTCAAAGTTTTGCAGTGGTGTTTATAATTATTATTGTAAAACTCTAATTATTCATTCACTTTTTATAAGCTTTATATCATTTTTACGGTTTTTACCTCTGAGGAACTCGTCAAAGCGTTTTACTCTCTAATTTACTTGCAGATATCGTTCTTGCTGAGCGTGATTTTGTTATCAAATATGAAATTCCTTCTATTTTTTAGGGTTCGGGTTAAAAAGTAAGAGGAAGTGATCTGTATAAATGAAATATTTTCAAAGATGTGAGGTTTTATAATAAAAATTTGATTAATAATATTTGGATAATATTATATTATAAACAAACTATTCACGTAATGGCATTTTTTCAAAAGTGAACTTGCCAAAAAAAGTTACATAGATTCAAATTATGTGTTTTCTAGAAATTTTTTCATGTGACTAACTATAGTCAGCTATAATTTTACCGGTTACACATACTGTAGCTAATGTTACAATCCCCTAATATCTTCTCTTGAAAATAAATAATTTTTGACAGTCAGAAAGAATAGCATTTCAACTTTCAACTAAAAATTTTTAGAGGCCCATCGAAACTTATTTTTAAGAGGCATCTAAATTTTGAAGGATTAGTTAAAGAATAGATGTCATTAAATTTGTCGACTCAAGTTAAGCTCGCCCTGAACCAGATAGAGGCACTAAATGAACGGCTTTCTGTGGTTCAGGGCTGGTTCACAGTTAAGCCACCGTTAAATTGCTATTGTACGACCGAATCTAACTGTTACATTACGTAAAACACTTTATTTTTGATATTTTTATCTAATTTCACCTGATAGCATATTTTTAAATTATGGAAATTGATTCCACATTGTAAATAAAAATATCAAGGCTAGCTGTATAACGCTTCGTCAGAAAAAATATTTTATAATTTTCTAAAAATCCTTGATAAACACATTCATAAATCAATATATATTATATTTTTTTATTGGTGTATTAGTAGAGCAGATAAACAAAGAATGTATAAAAAAATAAAAGTATATATAAAAGTAATCATAGAATAGAATTATAAAAAAAGGTGGTTAATTTGATAAATTCGAGTAATCTAAACTTGTTACATAATTTCGTTTCGAGTCCCTTCCTTGTGTCTTTTTTTAATAATACAAGAATATTTGTTCCTCTCTTTCTTTCTTTCTTTCCTTCTCTCCTTTCTTTCTATTTTTTCCTTTTTTCTTTCTCTCTTTCTTGTTTCTGAACAGTTCCTTAAAAATTGTTGTTACATGGTCCATTTGCCGGAACAGTGTTATAAATACTTTTCAAAAATTCACTTCTCATTTTCGCATTGTAAGAAAAATCTTTATAATTTACTTAGTGTCACTCATTTCATTAAATTACATGTTAGACAGTTACCTATTTCTATTTTAAAAACGCTTTTGATAAAAATAATCAATTTAATTCAAATTAAATCCAGTTTGATAAAAATGTTTTCATCCCAGCATTATCTCTATTGAGAATATTTTGTATTAAGATAATATATAATATATTACTATCGTATATCGATCTGAGAATATATACATATATGGTGCGTTTAATAGTAGGATTAAATTGCTATTCAATTTCGTGGATTTTTTAAATTAAAAATATAAAATAAAATGCAACGCTACTGTTGTAAAGGATGTGTGAATAAATAAGTTGTGTTATGCAAGAAATAACCGGTTGCCAGTTCTCTTGGGTGCAGATCTTAGAAATTAACGTTTCGTGGCTATCAATTTTAAACCAAGCCATTTAACAATTTAAGTTCGGCCGTGAATACAATAACTATTTCTATGTCTATTTATAGACGTGACAGAAACTATAGAAAAAACCTACACGAATAATTACTTATAATGAATTCGTAAAATCATTTCTGTGCTGCGAGTCTCGTTCCAAAGGTGAATTATATTAGCACTAACAAATCTTTTATTCTATAATACCGAGCATTATTTTTCATCACTATTTCGAACACAATAAAATCTTTGTGCAAATTCGCAGTGATGGTAATATTGTGACAATTAGTTTTAGGTATAGAGGATTTCTCTAAGAAGTATATTTATAGTGAAAAGACTTGAGAATCGCATAGGTCACAATGCAATTCTCACTTTGACAGCTACAAAGACACTAGTGGTTTTTTCGCTTATTCATTTTTTAATCATTTATCGTTGTTGTTAGGTTAGAGATATTAGTGTTATGCTTATGTGAGAATTCATCTATGAGTTCTTCCAACTAGAATTTTATATTCGTCTAAAAACATATACGTCTGGTGCCGTATTTTCGAGATCAATCGAAATATTTCGTATGCGATTACATTCGAATGAAATAAGTCGCACACGATTCGTATTTTTGAACCAACTTCGAAAACGTATTCGTATGCGTTAATTATTTGCATTGGCAACACCGCAAATTTGACCATTCCGTTTCTCCTTTACAAAAAGCAGACCATTTTTCGACATTTTTTACTAACACCTAACCCAACTTTTATCAAAAAATAGAGGAACTGTTCTTTTAGCATACATCAGATCATAGTTGTGATAAAGAATGTTGTTAATTTCTTGTGAGAGGAAATTAACATACAAGGTGTATGAATGTTTATTTAAGTATACTAGGTAAATAGAAGAAATTGTTTTACTGCTTTCCTAACAGATGTCTGTTTTATTAGACTGATGTACATATTTTATCATAAATGTCCAGCATATAATCCACTGATCCTATTGCAAGTGCTTAAACATATCGATAATGTGTAATTCATAGATAAATTAAACACAAGGAAGTTGTAATCTTCCAAAAACTAGTTAAGTTTATTCCCTTCAGATGTGATTCATAACACACAACTAAACAGAAATAAAGTTATAATCGTATACAAAGTTTGATATTCGAATGGTGCATACCCACTCGAGTCTCCACATGCGAAACAAATCGTGCACGAAGCCGTAGAGAAATATGATAGCACGAAGCCTTCGAAAATGATTAGAAAATACGGATTACCGATTTTCGAATCTGTTATCCGGTTTCGATGATCGAGTGATCTCGAAAATACACCCCCTGATCCTGATAGCTGAGTGATATAAAATTAACAATTAAAATTGTTATTATAAAAAAACAAGGATATTTAAATATTGTTTATCGCTGAAGGTAGAGAGAGGGAATCAAAGCGGAAGATGTTAATTAACTTAACAATTAATTTAAAGTTATTTATTTAGATATCATTTGAAATATATCCTATTTTATAAAGAGTGATTTATCAATAAGTAATTATTTCAAACTATAAATCCTGAACCTAAAAAAATAAGTAGATTTAAACCAAAACAGCAATATGGATCTATTCTGAAATACAGGGTGTTTTATGTAAAAATTTAAGAAATCTGTTCATTACTTCAAAACTCTTGAGCGGACATATTTATATCATGTTTGGTAATTAGTTCAAGTTCATGAAAATATATTAATATTCATTGAGATATAGCGAAAGGAGTACGACAAGGACAAGACAGTAGTTTGTCCTTCCTTCATTCCACGCCCCTGATGGCGAATTTCCAAAACTTTTTATGTAAATGACCTATTTTTTTCTCGTACCTGTGCAAAACATAAGTTTCATCTATAACTAACCATTCTTGATTATTATGAACACTTAAAATATAAAATATAGCGATTTCGTGAGTAATTAATTTGGCAGCAGCAAATGACAGTTATGGATAGCCATTCTCGCACTGTGGCGTATCTTAGTGACCACAGGGAAGAAAACTGTTTGCGGACGAAAAATACTTGACGTCAAAATTAGACGATTTTTCATCCGGTAATTAGTACGTAAAATGTAATTATTTGTAAAGGTCGACGAAAAACAAATTACTAAAAATTGTTTGCTCCCTTGAATACGCTATAAAAAAATTTGCTTGAAAATAAGGAGAAATAATCAACTGTTCCCATTAAATATTTTATCTTCGTTCATTTATTTATTTATTAAAATTTATTTTGTATTTTGAACCCGATAGTTTCCTTTATTTCATCATATTTTTTAGTTTCTTATATTTACTTGCAAAATTTTTATTCCGTACCCGATTTAATCGTGTAAAATATAACAGTGTAGCTCTTTTTATTTTATGTGGTATTTATTTATTTTTTGTTATCTTTTTTTTGTCTGGAATATTTTTATCAACAAATGTTAAATTTCGTCTGCTAGAAATCGAAAAAAAACTAAAAAAATGGTTTTTATTAAAATGAATATTCAAAAAATTGTTGGGAAATTAACATATAAAGTAACAGATGGTGCCCCAAAAATTATAATGGTTATAATAATCGCAATCTTTTATGCTCTGTAATTGATCCTAAACCTTAAAAAAAATTGGATCAGAAATGTAGTGCGCGGTTAAATTCTATTTTTACTGGCCTATACGTGTTTTCTTCTCGGGATTTTCTGTGTAACATATTAACAATTATCATTGAATCACCCTGTATAGCGAGTTCTAAATAAAGAAATAGCAACTCTGTAACCTGTGTCTTTGTCTAGATTGTGGTACTGTAATAAAGATTTGTATACGTGGTACGTGGGTTGGAATGGGCTAGGTTGTCGTGTTCTGTCTCTGCTGGGTTTAATTTGCCACAGCACTAATAACTCTCTCATTCATTCAATTTCGTTATATTTTCAAGATTATTGACCTCCACACTAGAATTTTCATTTGGCTCGATTAATTTTGAAAAATGAACAATAATCACATTTTTAGTATCCGTTGTGTGCCACATTTTAAATTTTTCTGTATACACCGATCTCTACTTTGTTCAAGCGTTATTACACGCTTTAAATCATTTGTCAATGTATTTATTGAGGCTGGGTGAGGGTAAACATTTTTTATCGGTAAATAGGTATGTAAATATTGATCGCGAATTTTAAAAAATGTATACAAATAATTTATGAACCAACGTCTACAAATATTTAACATTTATGTCATATAATAAGTACCTATAATACTTATTTTTAGAAAATTTACTATGACGTATTGACTAATTTCCTTTTTTATAAATTTATTTTTCCAGTATCGGACTGGGCTGAAAATTCTTCGGAAATTCATAAATCAGTGTTTCTTTCGTCAAATACATTAGTTAATATCACAGAAGTTTCAATTTTCATGAAAAATCTTGCACGCGAATTATTTAGGTATTAGTGTGTGAGTGACGTTTGACATATCGTTGTGTCATCTGTCATTGAATAGTTATTAGTCACTAAAAGCACTATGGGAAATTATGTGTGCGTAAATCTTCCTAAAATACAGTGGAGAGAATTGGGACCAATTTTCCATCAGACAAGAAAGTCCCATACTTCTAGTAAGGTCACGCAAGTCAAAAACGTCAAGTAATTTTGCATCAACGCCTTTAATACCTGCGACAGGCCTGCTTAGCTTAGAGTCTGATCACGTTACTGATCTAGCTCTAAAACGGATAATAGGCTTTCTCAGAAACCAAGATCTTGTGGACTAAAAAATACATGTATGGTATACAAAAAAGATCTTATAAGACCCACTTGTAATCTAATATACCCTACCTATTATGAAACAAATATCAGTTGGAGCGACAAAAAAATGTGTCTACTTCACCAATGGGCTCGTTTCCTAAAATTTTTAAATCATTTTTAACTGTCGAAAAACAAAGTACTAAGGATAAAAATATGATTCTGAAAATTTCATGTCAATAGAATATGTCGTTCTCCTAATATAACCAATTAAACAAGCATACCTTATACTGTACCAATACCTAATAACTGCTTATAGGTACACCAATGACATATCGACAATTTTATTTTTACTGTCGTCTACCCTGTAATTACACGAAAATCACCATTAACGAAATCGAAGCCTGAAATAAATGTCGTGCTGATCGATCTGACTTTATACCTTCTCTAGTTCTAATGGGATAAAGTAGGCCACCATATCAAGCACAGGTTGACGCTTTAGTATAGCTTAGTATTTAGAACAAGCTTGTATTGTACAAGATTATCGTTATCTATATTTCTTATATTGATCGAAATATAAGAATGACCTCGGTATCGATTCTTTCATTTTTTGTGAAAAGGAAATTGAATCATTTTTGGAACATCCATTGTAGCTAGTTTTCGTAACCTATAAGGACCGGAAAGTGGATTTTTAATTAAAAATGTACAAAATATGAAACGATGTGTGATGTTTTTTTGTTGTAATATGACAGGAACGTATGAATAAATTATTGGGAAGGATTTCTGAGATAGATATTTGGAAATTTAAAAGGTAGGACGGTTTTTTTTAAATTATAAAGTAGAGATTTTATTTGAAATATAATTTTTTGGTAGGTACTGTAAGATTTATGTGCAAGGGCCGGTTTCATAATATATTTGTAAAATAAATTTCATGAAAAGGGGGCTTTTAGGTAAAGTGTCCTTTCCAACTACCGTAAAGTTAGTTTGGTTTCATAAATATTTTGAAAGCTGCTCTTTATTAATGGATATCGCAGAATAATAATCATTCTAACGCTTTATAAGTTTTGAATATTTTTTAACGACACTGTGTTTTGTTGTCAAATTTTTCGAATTTTGGTTTGCGGTTGGAGGTGAAGATGTCGCTACGGTCACAGCTTTTACACTTCCGTTACTGGAAGACATGTATTGATTGTCATTTTAGGGTATTCTTCAGTCCGTGATTAGGCTTTGAGCTAGCGGACGGAGATCATATACCTTGTACTGATGAGGCGCAAATACGCCTTTCGTCACTTAGTATAAACATACATTTCACTAGCCTTCTGGTTACTGAAAAATTTGTATTATTCACTTTCAAAAAGTCTTTTTCAATTCTCGGGGTTTTCTGAATCTTCTAAGTTCTTCGTATTCATAAAGGGCCATCATTCTCCGGGCACCATCGGTTCTAGAACACACGCGATCACAATCGCCATACGGAGCTCTTGGAATTCATGTCACTTTGAGCTGATTCGTAGGGGAGAATTTACAAAAATGGTTTGCGTTACACTATTTCATTTTGTTGTCATATTGCTTTTTGGGGCTATAGAATACATTTAAAAAGCTTTATACTTCTACAGTATTAGCTGCAAAAACAGAAAGTCAGATTTGAGGATATTAGGATAAGTTAGATTGAAAGTGAGAGAGTCAGCTTGGCTATCCACATTATCGCTCTAGGAGTCTATATTTTTTGAGCATAAGGTCTAGAGCTCTTCTGTTTTCTTACCTACTCATACTCGATCAGTTTCAACTAGAAAATGAAATTGCGAGGATTTTATTAGAACTGGGATAGGATTTGCTGGTTATTTTCCTCCATTTTCTCTTGTTTTTTGACACCTCTTCCCATCTGCGTATGTTCAGCAGCTGTCCTTTTCTACTGCATCTATCCACTTCTTTTTTGGTTCTTTTCGTTTACATCCAGTTCCCCTTCTTAGTTTGTTATTTGCTAGTTTCTCTATGTGCCTTTAGAATCTTGTATGTTGCGACTTCTATTCTTAATAGTCTACTCTGGAGACCCTTTTTCTTCTCGTACTGAACTCCAAAAGTCTCAAAACTTCGATTAGTTTTTTCCTAGACCTTGCTATTATCACTAAGTCGACTTTCATTGATGTTTGTGACTATTATATTGCTTATTTTGAGAGAATATTGCCCTCTCTTTATTTTCCAGTGTGAAATTGAATTAAGTTATCTTCATAGCGTACTTTGTGTTATATTTAAAGCTATATCTGTTTGATGTCCATTTTTGGAAGCAGAGTTTGCTGTATCTTTTAGCGTTAATTTAATATTATTTTTTCTGTTAACCCAAGTTTTTCATTGCTGTTTATAGACTATTGAATTATAGGTACTGTTAAAATTTATCATAAGATCTTAGTAAAGAACGATTGTGTGGGTTGAACTAACAGTAACTAATGTTGGCGAACTTATGTTCAATCTGTGATATATAATATTGTTAGTGAAAGGACAACCAAGGTTATTAACTTCTATTTATTCAAATTTAATTACAATTTGGACCATAGAATTATGTAAAAAACTAGCAAAACATTCCTTTTATGCTTTACGTTTTGAACTTTGCTTTGTTGGTTAAATATTTTTTTATACCCACAATTCGTTAAATTTTAGGAATTAAATAAACAGAATATTAATTTATTGGTCATAGGTAGTATGTATCTAAATAAATTCTATTTTGGATGTCTTAAAACTTTAACAGTTATACAAAATAGATTTCCATTATTTTTAATATAACTGATGTTTGGTTGCCTATACCAAAATACCTATACCATTAAAAAATTCATTATTTTGTGTAAATTGAATTAGCTCAAAAACGCACATGTGACGAAAAACTTATTTAATTTGATATTAGTTTTGATAATAAAATTGTACATGGGATCAAAGATAACTAGAGTTTTGTTGACATCAAAACGAAACAAAATGAACACTAATCTTTTTGTTCTGTTTTTATTTATAACCACTTGAATGTTCAAACAAAATTTCCTAATTTGTTATTTGTTGTTTCAGACGACATACTTGTCCACACAATCCTGACGACTACAACGACCACCTTCATCCTGAGGGTCCCTTTCTCGGTAAGCCTAAAGATGACTACAATGCAGTAAAAGGCGATCGTTATCCCACTGTAAAGCCTCAAGATCACTTAAAACCCGAGGGTGATTTTGCCAAACGCCAACCATCAGAATGGACACCAGGTGAAAGACCCAAACAAAAAAAGCCAGAAGACAATTTAAAACCAGAAGGAGAATTCGAGAGATACAAGCCGGAAAAATGGCAACCTGGTGATAGACCAACTCCTAAGAAACCAGAAGATAATTTGAGACCAGAAGGTGATTTTGATAGACCCGATAAGCCTGGATGGCGTCCAGCTGAACGACCACAGCAAAAAAAGCCTGAGGATAATTTACGACCAGAAGGAGATTTTGAAAAACGAACTCCGGAAAAATGGCAACCTGGTGAAAGACCAACTCCTAAAAGACCAGAAGATAATTTAAGACCCGAAGGTGATTTTGAAAGACCTGATAAACCTGGATGGAGTCCAGCTGAACGACCACAACAAAAGAGACCAGAAGATAATTTGAAACCAGAAGGAGACTTTGAAAAACGAACACCAGAAAAATGGCAACCTGGTGATAGACCAGCTCCTAAGAGACCAGAAGATAACTTGAGACCAGAAGGTGATTTCGAAAGACCTGATAAACCTGGATGGCAACCAGCTGAACGACCAAAACAAAAGAAACCCGAAGATAATTTACGACCAGAAGGAGATTTTGAAAAACGAACGCCGGAAAAATGGAGACCAGGAGATAGACCCGACATTAGAAAACCAGATGATAATTTACGACCTGAGGGCGATTTCGAAAGGCCTGAAAGACCGGAATGGAGACCTGCAGAGAGACCGCAGCAAAGAAGACCCGAAGATAACTTGAAACCTGAGGGAGAATTTGAAAAACGTACACCAGAAAAATGGCGCCCAGGTAATTTAATATAAATTTCATCATTTTAGTGTAAGTGTATGACTGCTGATATTTATTTTTAAGTCTACCTCTATTTGGGGTAATTGAATAAAAAAAAATTTAAGAGTCAAATTTTCCAAAATTAATTCAATTAACCCTCTAATGCACAGCTCCGCCTTAAGGCTAACATCTTTTTTACATGAATTAATTCATGGTGTAAATGCACAGGTCCGCCTACAGGCGTATGTTATTTTCTTTCATTTAGAAATTTCTTATTTTCAAAATACCGTTCTAATATCGAATATATATTATTTTAACCCAATAGCATCCTCTTTCATAATTTTTCACTAAAAAAAAAACATATGTCATTGATTATAATTTTGAGGTTAAGTGTAAAATAACATTCAAGTAATATAAGACATACGTAAAATAGCAGAATACGTCACTCATTATGACGTAACGGCAAAGGATGGCTGAACAAACTCTAGTAGTTATAGACCAGTATTTATAATTTCAAAGTGCACCAATAAAAAAAATAGCGTAAAGTATTCGTGGATAACTGGTCTTTAAAACACTTGGCTTCGCCGTCGTGCTCGAAAAATCCCGCGTGTCTTAAAGACCTTAATATCCACTTACACTTTATACTATTCATCTATAACTAACCATTCTTGATTATTATGAACACTTAAAATATAAAATATAGCAAATATAAGACATACGTAATACGGCAGAATATGTCACCGATTATGATGTAACGGCAAAGGATGGTTGAACAAACTATATGTTCACATTTGAGTAGTAGGTAGCGATCACGTTTTGAAAGTCAATTTTGATGGTTTTCGACTACTGGGAACCCTCGATGTGAATAGTGAATCCCCAATTCAACTACGGCAAGTGAATTGGTATACCTAGCATTAATATTGAGTTTGCTACTATACTGTTAATCTACAGAACGATGGCTCTTTGACTATTAGTGAGTTTTTTGTTATATTTTCCTATTTTTTAGTTTATTCGGTATGCGAAAAACAGTTGTGTGTCACACTTGCAGGAAACGCTTTAGCGGCCCTTAACCCTCACTTCACTACAGTTGCTCGTGCATCTAATATTCTTTGGCTGCTAAAGCTAATTTTCTGCCCTTGTGACAAAATATAGTATTGCATGCCTTAAGCTTTACTCCCACCTGAAAATCTTAAATTCGATTCCGTCATGTTAAATCTTATTTGAAATTTATCATTCACATTTATATGGTACAACACTATATGTCAAAGATAATAGTTAAATAAGAGCAGACCGTTCACTATAAATCAACAACTACTTCCCTGACTATATGCCGCTAAGGGTATTGAATTACACTTCCAAGTTAAACGGGGTTGGTATTATCTACCTTGTACTGATGTGGTGTACAAGTGATAATGTCCCTTCTAATAGATAATTACAAAACAGAATGGTTGGTTATATCGTGCGATACGTTTCCGAGATAATTTGAGGCGTTCTATACTCATATCTCACTCTGTATAGTATATGCAAAATGCTTAAAATTTACACCTTTTCAAGATAACTTGGGACAGAAAAAATATATCAATATTCTGTTACTAATGAGGTTTACTTTTATAATTCCCGATTAAAACTATTATCCAAAGATAACTAATTTAAATAATGCTTGCTAGCGTGTGCTACTCATTATGTCAAATTATTACTCTTATATTGGAGAAGCTGTTGAGTGTAATCAAATGGGCGTTTTTTCATAATAATTCTCCCATCCCAGATAGCACAAACACTTTTCGAAGAGGTTTGTTCACGACGTTAATGACGTTTCCAAGATGTCCGCTAATACCCAAAAAAATTTTTGAAGACGTCTTTAGGACTTTAGAGTAATAGAGATGGAGTTTACCAAGTACCTCTAATTAGGTAACTATTTCTTATGCTTCTTATAAAAAATACAAGTACAAGTAAGTCGTAGGTAAAGTATAGTACGTAAGTCGTGTTGTAAAGCATTTTACGCACTCACGGAATTACGCACTTCCATTCGTGCGTAAAATGCTTCTTACCACACACGTTACGTAATATACTATTATCTAATTCCACAAAATTGTAATATATTTATCACTCCTTCAACTAATTTAGTGTAAGTACATCAACTATTATTGAAATATTCTTCCCACCTTCAAGGTGTTTAAATTTAGAAGTGGGTTCAACAACTATCTGAGTCTATTGATAGTTTAGTTCCAAATGTTGAATCATATGACTCTTATGTTAAAGGATGACATGAATGGGAAGTGTATGTTTGTGTCGCCCTCTACTTTTCAAGTGCTCTATAATTTAGTGATGGTGGCGACTTGCCCCATTAAAAATTGCTAAAAGAGCTGAACACTTTACCACATTATCAACAAATTTAAAACGGCTTTAAAACATCCCTACAAAACTTGTCGTAAGAAGGACGTCTTAAAAACGTCCATTTTACGTACCAAGACGTTTGGACCAAAGTGAGACATGAACTGGACGTCTGTAAGATGTAGTGAGCTATCTGGGATTCTCCCTCACACCTTATTTTACAAGATAGAACTTTCTGAAGAATGCAGTGATTTTTTTTGTTATGCTACTTACTCAGGTTAATTTGATAATTTTTTCCCGTACTGTACTGTAAATGGTTTCTTATTTATTTCATTTAGACACCCGTTACATGGCTATTCACTAATTTGTCTTATTTTATTGTAGGCGATAGACCAGATATTAAAAAACCTCATGACAATCTCCGCCCAGAAGGAGACTTTGACAGACCTGAAAAACCTGACTGGAGTCCAGCAGAACGACCAAAGCAAAAGAAGCCCGAAGATAATTTAAAACCGGAAGGAGAATTTGAAAAACGAACACCGGAAAAATGGCGTCCTAGCGACAGACCCGAAGCTAAAAAACCTCAAGACAACTTAAGGCCCGAAGGAGAGTTTGAAAGACCGGACAAACCAAGCTGGAGTCCAGCAGAAAGACCACAGCAAAAAAGACCAGAGGATAATTTGAAACCAGAAGGAGATTTTGAACGTCCAGAAAAAACAACTTGGTCGCCATCTGAAAGACCAAAGCAGAAACGTCCAGAGGATAACCTCAAACCTGAAGGGGAATTTGAAAAACGCAAGCCGGAAGATTGGAAGCCAGCCGAGAAGTCTGTTGTTATAAAACCGCAAGACAATTTACGACCAGAGGGAGACTTTACTAGTTCCACCACTATCACAGAAGATTACAAGGTATTCCGTGGTGACAGAGCCGATATTGTTCGCCGAGAAGATAATCTAATCATTGAAGGGAAATTCACTGGTAAGTTATTACGTTTAAGTTCTCCTTTGATTAATGGTTGTTCTGATAATAGCTAGTTAATACTCCTCATTTTTCTTTTATTTTTCAGATATTACTACAAACAAGACTGACTTTACTGGTGAACTGATAGTTGTCGAGCGCCCTGTTAGACGAAGAACGTGGACAAAAGATGACATCGATAAATTTTATTCGACTGAAACTAGTGAAACTACTACAACTAGTCAGAACGTTTACAAAAACTTTGATGTTACTGATTTTAGTCAAACTGTTATAATTCATCGTGACAATTTGAAACCGGAAGGTCCTTTCTATGGAACTCCCAAATCTAAAGAAGATTACGCTCCCAAAAACGTTGAACGACCCACACCAACCAAACCGAAAGATAATCTTAAACCAGAAGGAGAGTTTGAAAAGAGAACGCCCGAGAAATTTGTTTCTGTTGAAAGACCTAAGCAGAAAAAGCCTGATGATAATCTTAGACCCGAAGGTGAATTTGAAAGACCAGAAAAACCTGAATGGTCTCCCGCCGAAAGACCGAAACAAAAACGACCCGAGGATAATCTTAGACCTGAAGGAGAGTTTGAACGACCAGAGAAACCAAAATACAGACCTTCTGAACGTCCTTCACCTAAAAGACCAGAAGATAATTTAAGACCCGAAGGAGATTTTCAAAGGCCCGAACAACAAGCGTGGTCACCTGCTGAAAGACCAAAACAAACACGCCCGGAGGATAATCTTCGACCCGAAGGAGACTTTGAACGTCCAGATAAACCAAAGTATAGACCTGCTGAACGTCCTGTTGCAAGACGTCCAGAAGATAATCTCAAGCCTGAAGGTGATTTTGAACGTCCGGATAAACCGGAATATAAAACGACTGAAAGACCAAAACAAAAACGACCAGAAGACAATCTTCGACCCGAAGGTAACTTTGAACGTCCTGAAAGACCTGAGTATGTGCCAGCTGAAAGACCAAAGCAAAAACGACCGGAAGATAACCTTCGTCCTGAAGGTGATTTTGAAAGACCTACACCAACGAAAGTAGGTCCTGGTGAACGAAGAACTCCTATTAAACATGATGACAATTTACGTCCCGAAGGAGATTTTGAACGACCAGAAAAACCAAAATACAGACCTGCTGAAAGACCAAGTGCTAAGCGTCCAGAAGATAACCTTCACCCAGAAGGTGATTTCGAACGTCCTGAGAAACTAGAGTACGTACCAGCTGAAAGGCCGAAACAAAAACGACCAGAAGATAACCTTCGACCTGAAGGAGATTTTGAAAGACCTTCTCCGACTAAAATTGGTCCAGCTGAAAGGAGAACTCCCATTAAACACGATGATAATTTACGTCCTGAAGGAGAGTTTGAACGTCCTGACAAACCCAAATATAGACCTGGTGAAAGACCTACAGCTAAACGACCAGAGGATAATCTCCGCCCTGAGGGTGATTTTGATCGCCCAGAAAGACCTGAATATGTAGCAGCCGAAAGACCTAAACAAAAACGTCCAGAGGATAATTTACGCCCTGAAGG
>CAJUYG010000103.1:144348-157294 GCA_910591675.1 Galerucella calmariensis | reverse complement strand
GAGTTTGATCGACCGGATAAACCAGGATATGTACCGGCAGAAAGACCTAAGCAAAAACGTCCAGAGGATAACTTACGTCCTGAAGGAGATTTTGAGAGACCTTCACCGACAAAAGTTGGTCCAGCTGAACGTAGAACCCCCATTAAACATGACGATAACTTACGTCCCGAAGGAGAATTTGAACGTCCTGACAAACCCAAATATAGACCAGGTGAGAGGCCTACAGCTAAACGCCCAGAAGATAATCTTCATCCCGAAGGTGAGTTTGATCGTCCAGATAAACCAGGATATGTACCGGCAGAAAGACCCAGACAGAAGCGTCCGGAAGATAACTTACGTCCTGAAGGAGAATTTGAAAGACCTTCACCGACAAAAGTAGGACCTGGTGAGCGTAGATCTCCCATTAAGCATGAAGATAACCTGCGACCAGAAGGTGATTTTGACCGTCCTGAAAAAACAAAATATAAACCTGGAGAAAGACCAACTGCCAAAAAGCCTGAGGATAATTTGAAACCTGAGGGCGATTTTGAACGACCAGAAATTATAGAAGTTGGTCCAGCGGAAATTAGAAAGCCAATACGACATGATGATAACTTAAAACCAGAAGGTAACATGACAATTAGAAGAAAGGACGATTACAAAATTGTTAAAGGAGAAAGAGTCGAGATTGTTAAGCACGAAGATAATTTGAAAATGGAAGGAGAATGGGACATTAGACGTAGGGACGATTATTCTAATTTGATTATTAACGAAAGAAACGAGGTTATAAAACACGAAGATAATCTTAGAATGGAAGGAGAATGGGATATACGCCGAAGAGATGATTACAGTAAAAAAACAGTCACCGATCGTACACAAGTTATTAAACGTGAAGACAATCTAAGAGTTGAAGGTGAATTCACAGATATGCGTTCTAGAGACGACTATAAAGTAGTCAGAGGTGAAAAATGTGAAATCGTAAGACACGAGGATAACCTAAAAATGGTTGGTGAATTCAACGAATATAGAAAACGCGACGAATACACAACAGGCTTCCAAAAAACCGAAATTATTCGTCATGAAGACAATCTACATCCTGAAGGTGAGTTCGAACGACCCGATAAACCTAAATATCAACCAGGTGAAAGACCTACTCCTAAGAAACCTCAAGATAATTTAAAACCCGAGGGTGAATTTGAACGACCATCACAAACTACGGTTGGACCAGGCGAGAGGAGAACTCCGATCAGACACCATGATAATTTATATCCTGAGGGAGATTTTGAAAGACCACACAGACCCGGCTGGAGCCCTGCTGATAGACCTACCCCTAAAAAACCTCAAGATAATCTTCGACCAGAGGGAGAATTTGAAAGACCATCACAGTCTCCTGCTGGACCAGGAGAAAGGAGAACTCCAATCAGACATCATGATAATTTACATCCTGAAGGAGATTTTGAAAGACCACACAGACCCGGCTGGAGTCCTGCTGATAGAGCTACCCCTAAAAAACCTCAGGATAATCTTCGACCAGAAGGAGAATTTGAACGACCAACTCCATCTTCGGTTGGACCAGGAGAAAGGAGAACTCCAATCAGACACCATGATAATTTACATCCTGAAGGAGATTTTGAAAGACCACACAGACCCGGCTGGAGTCCTGCTGATAGAGCTACTCCTAAGAAACCTCAAGATAATCTCAAACCAGAGGGTGATTTTGATAGAGGAACTCCGACTAGGGTAGGGCCTGGAGAACGTAGAACTCCTATTAAACATCCAGATAATTTGAAGCCTGAAGGAGATTTCGACAGACCAGATTCGGTTAAATATCAACCTGGTGAAAGACCAACACCGAAAAAACCTCAAGATAATTTAAAAATTACAGGGGAATTCCAAGATACCACTGTAGCTAAATCACAATATACGGTGGTAAGGGGTGAGAGAGCGGAAATAAAGAAACATGAAGATCATCTTAGAGTGGGTAGTGGAAAAATGGAAACTCATACTACAACACACGATAGTTTCGATAAGACTGTAAAAGTGTCTCCTGGTCGCCAAATAATTAATAAAAATAAATATATGGAGTCCCATATAACGTTAGGCAACGATGTAACAAATATGCAAACAACAAATCAAAGCAACTACAAAACTTATGCAAGAAAAGTGGATAGAAAGACTGTTAATAATAATATTATTCATAATACAGTTGAAAAACACACTACACACGTGAATAAGGTTATAAATGATGACACTGCTATTAGAAAGGACATTAAAACTATTCAAAAATCCAATACAAACGTTTCTAATGATACGAAAACTCTTACTGACGGCAATGTTACTAAAACTGTAAAAACTACCACGGTAACCACAAACGGCATACAACAAGCCAATCAACATTCAGAACATCATTTGAAACAAACCGCAGTAAATGAAATAAAAAAATCTACTTCTCAAACTCACGTACATCAATCAAACATTCAAAAATCCTCTTCTCAGGTCGTAGTAAACCAAACAGGTCATATAGAATTTTCAAACAAGGACGTTTCGAACAAAGCTTCTTCCCATCATAAAAAGAGCACTCTTACATCAGAAGAAATAAACAACCAAATATTACATCGAAAAGGAATGCATACATCGACAGAAGCTCTACACGCTACAAGCTCATCAGCTTTGGACATGCGCAAATCGGTTTGTAACATTCACGATCAAGGTAGAACAGTAGTTAACTCCGAAAGACACAGTTTAAGCTCGATGCACCGTTCAAACCAAGAATCAAATTTATCAAACAGACGCAGCTTGCAACAGCAGCACGTTTATCAAGTCATCGAAAGACCGGAGAAGATTGTTAGAAGAGATAATTTATCTGTTGGCGGTCATTTTTATGGACAGTCCGAAGCTAGATCTTACGGCGATTTTACAAAACAACAAAATGTTCAGAAAATAGAAAGAGTAACAAGAAGATCCAATGTTTCTAATATAACTTTGGGCGATTCGAATACGCATATAGTAACTTCTTATAAAAAAGAATACTCTCCTAGAAACATTGGACCTTGTCCCGCTGTTATGGTTGATGCACCTAAAGGACCTTTTAAACACACCAGGGACACAAAATCTCATAAATTCTATTTGCCTGTGGTAACTAAATAAAATTCCATGACTACATTCCTAATTTTAAGTGTGATTAAATATATATATATTTTTTGTTAAATACTGTCTGTATTTGTAACATTTTTTGATAGCTTACGGTAGAGGATCTACGTATTATATCCATATACTTATAAACTTTGCTTCGGAAAAAATGTAATTAATATTTTTGTATGATTAACTATTTTTTTTAGCTTTCCGTTAATCTTACATTTTTGTTTGTGTAATAAAATTTGTTTTCACAGAATGTATTTTTTAGTTTCATATACCTATTTTTTTTAAATAATGATCCAGTTCTTCTTTACTATAGTAAAGTGGAAATCTTGGAGTGACATGTTTGAATATTAAAAAACACCGTCAAATAGGGAAACTTATGTGATGTGTGAGGTGTGTAACGTCAATTGTAAAATCAAATGTGCAATAAAATTTATTATATTTACATTTTGTAAAAGTTTTTTTTGTGTAGATTTGTAGATTACCCCCTTGTATGTGAATGTTTGCCGTTAAGTTTTCCTGTTAATAATATAGTCCAGTAAATGAAGGGACAAAGCTCCTGAAAAGTCCCTGAAGACTTCACTTTGGGCTCAAATTGTAGGTCACGGCAGGTATTTTTAACCCTTTGCAGCCCGAATTTTTTTATAAAAAAGAAAACGAGATTTTTATGAAAATTATTTATTACAGTATATTATTAAAACAAATTAAACCAAAATAAACAATGCTGATACTGGAGTATGTCCTGCAGGATGTGGTATCCTCAAGATACCAGTAGGAACATAGAGTAACAAAAAATTAAATGTTGTAAAATAAAAACTATTTAGATAAACTAGATTATTCTTCTTACTTTTTTGCATGGAAAGTTTCGAAACAATTCTTGTCATGTTTGAGGCAAAGTCCAACATTGCAAGATGAACATTTTCACTGTGTTCTGCTAACATTTGTCGTTGTACTGCAGTTGGCACATATCAGAGAAGTGGTTCTTTGAGGCATATGAGATGATTTTGAATGGCGTAGTTCCAAGGAAATATACCTTTTGAATTTACTCACTGGTTTTTCCACCGATGGTCTTCTTCTTTTTACTTGTTCTGGAGCTCCAATGAGACCCCAGATCACACAGAGGCGGAATTCTTTCAAAGAAATGCTCTTGGATTGGCTTCTTAGTTGAAATAGAATGAATGCGTTTACGACACAAGCGTCCACAAAATAGAAAAATATTCTATACCACCACTTATGTGATTTACGATTCATCTCATAAAGACTTTTCAGCATGTCAAATTTATCGACGTATCCCATATGAGAGTTGTAGAGTACTTCCATTTGTGGACATGAAACCTCATTCACAGTACCGTCTTTCTATCTTCTCTTTACAACTTCTTGTATTGCTGGATTTTGGTAATTTGCTAAAAGCACCACACTTCTGCGATCCACCCATTTCAACGCAGATAATCCATTCGTCGAAATGCGGTAGTCTGAATCTCCTCGATTCATTTACTTGTCGGTTTTGAAATCTGGTAAGCCCTTTCTTTTTTTTGAACCGTTCCACTTGCGTATATTCCGTCCGACAATAAAGATCTCTGAAGATCAACAGTAGTTGTCAAAGAACACTCGGTGGTGTTTCTTTACTAAGACCCTTGTTAGATGCTGGACAATTCGTTGTCCTAAGTTTTTTTCAGTAGAGTTTCCCACTTTTCCGGTATATATCTGGAATCGCACATGAATCCGCTTGAGTCTGATCTAACCAATACTTTGTAGCCACGTTTTATAGGTTTATTGGGCATGTACTGTCGGATACTGCTTCGTCCTTTGAATCGTATCATAGACTCATCAATCGCTTGAAACTCATGTGGATTCAGTGCTGCAAGAAATGTCTCCTTGAGTTTTGTGAGTAGAGGCCGTACTTTGTAAAGTTTGTCAAATCCGGGTTCAATTTTTTTTTTGGCTGCACTGTATTATCATTCATATGTAAATTTCCAAGTAACCAAGCAAATATGTTACGTGAAATAGCTGAACTGATGAAAGGGTCTCGTAATTCATCACGTGATGACCAATAATCTCTGTAACTGGGCATTTTTTTCATACCCATTTCATACCCCAAGAAACGTTTGGACTTCATCTTTTGTCGTAGGCGTAAATCCACTTCCACTGTGTTTTTGAACGTAATATAAATTGGTTTGGAACACAATCAGATGAATTAGATCCTCAGGAAATAGTTCGAAGAATACATCTGTGGGGCTCTCTGCAGCATTTGGAATATTTGGGCCTGTAGTTCCAATGAATGTATTCGTTTCTGTTACATAACTTTCGTTTTGGGTCCAAAATATGGATTTGCGGTTGCTCCATCCTGATCGTTATTTTCGTCTTCAAACACAATATCCATATTCTCAATATCAAAGACATCTTGATTATTTTGTTTCCTCAATTCTTTAACTTCCAATTCATCTCCTAGAACGCTTTCAATATCGGAGGCAATTGACTCCTGATAGTAGACAAGCCCTATTAGCCTTGAACAGACAACGTGTTATATCTAGGCTAGTACTAGAGTGCCACCAAGATTTAGCTGACGCCTCGGCAGATAACAATATTATCCTGAGGTGGGTTAAAGGGCACGACAGGAGTAAAGGAAATCGCATTGCTGATTCTTTAGCCAGGGAAGCCGCTGGACTAAAAATTCTAGGACCCAGTGACACCTGCGGCCTAACGACTTCGACAATTGTGGAACTAGCCAAACGTTACACCCATGCTCAATCCCTTAAGAGATGGGATGGAATCAAAGGATGCAGTTTTGCCAGGATCACTCTGGGCGACCCTGGGAAGCTGGCGCCGAAGAAATATTTGGCGATGACCAGGAAAAACCTGCGTTTAACAGTAGGATTTCTGACTGGTCACTGTCAACTAAGAAAACACCTCCATACTATGAGGCTTGTGGACACACCTCTATGCAGGATGTGTGAACAGGAAGATGAAACTGTCAGGCATGTCTTATGCGAGTGTCCGGAGTTATCGTCAATAAGAGAGTGTGTGTTCGGTGAGTCTTGGCCAACACCTGCCGATATAAAGGAGATGTCTTCTAGTGACCTGTCCACCTTCCTGAGAAGGACAGGATGGACAATGACCTAGGAGGACAACTCCTCGGGAGGATGTACAATGGGTCACATGTGGCCTAAGTGCTGTGAGCCTACACACTCATCCTCCCTACTCTACAGATACAGATACAGAAGGTCACGGCGCAGACAGTTTTACTACTCAAATTTCTAAATTAAAATGAGCTTTTCATGCATTGAGAAGCAAAAAATTGGACTGGATAAAAATTGTTCAATAATTTTAAAATGCGTATGGATTGAAAATTTATAATTTAAGACTGTTCATACTTATGGAGTCACTAACTAGACCCCTCTTTAATTATTGAATTCACACAAAATATGCTCTATTCTCAAATACAGTATTAGTTTGATATTTCTATTTATTATTACAAATCTTTAGGAGTGTATTATATTACTAATTGCATCGTTTATTGCTTTGATCAAATCTTCTAAAGGACCCTTAATTATATTTTGAATTATATCAAGAATGAGTGGGTGTAAAAATGTGGTAATAACGCTTGTCATAGCATTCGTTATCCAATCAACCATATTTTCACCAGAAAATTCGATTGTTATTTTCCTAAAATATTAAAATTAATCAGATATTATAAAATAAAATTCGTATAAAAGATAAATATCATACCCAGTGTCCATAATATTGAAGTAATCAAGTGTTACATTGTACGTATGGAAATCAAAGCTTAATTCTAGCTCTATTTTTACACTTTCCACCTTTCCATCTACCTCTCCTGTTAGAGTAATTAGAGGAACTTCAGTAATATAACCGTAAGTAAACTGAAACAAAGCAACGATATTATCAATATTGCATGCATGCTGAATGATTATAATAAATGCATTAGGATATGGCGTGGCTAATTCCGATTTTGGAGGAGCTGAAGTAAAATCTTTGTCAGTATATACCTACCCATCTTTTGTCATAAAATCGTAACTATTTTAATAATAGAGAGAATAGCTAAATGCAGTTCTGCAAAGCTCCCAAAAAACTTTCAGTCAACTAAAATATTTCCTTTTATTAAATATACAATTTATAATATATTTTGTAAGACATTCGTGTTGTCATGATAATGAAAAAACTGCGAGCGCAAGTCACAGCTTAAATAGCAAACCAAGTACGTAAGTAAAGTCCTATTTCCCGCGATCGTTGTTATTTTATATAGTTGCTTATACGTAAGTGCTCTGCGAGCTCTTTCAAACACCCACGATGCATACTTCTCCCCGTTGGCGGTCTCTAAACTAAGCCAAGATTTTAACGAGATAGTTCTCTGCATTTATTCCAGCGCAGCGTGCCATACGGTACGATTGGTTTAACGAAATAGAATGCGGGAGTTTCTGTTTCAGAGTGCCTAAATTATGACACCGTAATTCTTTATTAGGAACGTAAACTATCCCCCAATAAATATCTGTGTAGATAATTCATATTTTTGACCAGAATAACAGGAAAAATGGATCGAGACCTGTAAAGAAATCTGAAAACTGTTCAAAAATACTTTTTTGTACAACTGTCATTAAAAGTGACACTTTTAATGATAGCAAACAATGTTAAAAACGATTGTTTACATAGCAGCGTGTTAAAAATACTTTTAACACTAGTGTTAAAAATATTTTTAGCACTCCATTTTCTTATGATGAAATCAGATGAGAAAAATTCAGCAATTGCAAATTTTTATTATCAATATTTAACAATCATTACTTATGAACATTAATATTAATCGTAAAACTAGAACAATTACTAACATTAATGCCCTGTGACGAAAACTGGACAGGAATGAAATTCAAATGACAGCGTCTTTTCTCATTTGTTAGTAATCATAACGTTGGCAACGTCTGCCATTCACAACAATCTTTTGATTATTTGAATACTAAAATGCATTTTGAATTTATTGTCATTGCAAATTCGCTCGTTTCATTATCAAAATAGGGAAGTTGTACAAAAAACATTGTATGGTATTTGTGTTAAAAGTGATTTTATTTTGTTCGTGAAATTGTTCAATTCGCTCCGCTCATTTCACAAACGTTTTCACTCACAAAATAAAACCTCACTTTTAACACTCATATCATAAATAACTATTGTCATACTAGTTCATTATTGTGTTTTTATTGCTTAGTTACCAACTATTTTTTGTTCAACTTATTTAATAACCATGTCGTAAGATTCTTTAGACTTTTTTGGCAACAGATTTACATTTGCTTTCTTTGCTTTTTCAATAATTTCGTCAGGAATTCCAAAATCTTCGTTCATTTTGACTTCTAACTTTGACACATATAAAATTTATTGTGATATTATGACATTTACGTATATTACTGATTTGTATTGAGATTGGATTGTAATAACGAACTAGTATGACATAAAAGTTTGTATGTACCGCAGGCATAAACAGATGTGTATACCCTCGGCCGACTTCGCCCTCTGGGCATAAATATCTATTTATGCCCTTGGTACCTAGCGTAGGTTTAAAGAAGTGATACAATTGCTATTAATAAACTCCGACTAAGGAGGTAATAGTTACTCTTTCCTTATTACTGGGTTTTGACATGACTTAAGGGAGATTCACAGTTTTATGGTAGGAATTGACCAATAAAGTGACGTTATGGTGACATCTGTTCTGTTTTTTATTGTGACATGTGTCAGTGCTCTGTTCATTCATTTCAAAAATAGTACCTCATAATTATCTCTGTTTGTATTTTGTGTTAAAAGTAGTATTTCCGAATTTTCTTCACGTTTTTTCATTGTTAATACCCAGTTATATATATTTAGTAGGAGTTCTGTTGAAAAACTCACTCTCACTCAAATTGAAGGAATCAAAAAAAGGCGTGCTGAGGAGAAACTCCAGATTACTATACCACGCAAAGAACATGAAAAATTTTTGCAACAAAAAGAAAAGGAAAAATTGAATAAAAACTGATAAAAAATTTTATTTTTAATTTTATAGCTTTCAATTCCTCTTCTAACAATGTTTTAGCCCGAATTTTATAAAATATATATTTATATACATAAAAATAAACTGAGTAATAATACGAACTGATAATGCAAAAACGACAAACTAAATTTCGAATTAGGATATGACATAATACCACAATTGACAATTCAACAAAACTAAGGTTATATTTATTCGAAGGTTATTCCGAGCTTAAACTACCTATTTCCTTGGATTAAAATTATTATTAAAGTTAGTCCCAGACTAACCTCGGAGTAGCCTATTCCTTGTCTAATATGAGTTTATTAATAGCGTATCTGTCAAACTGATGGTTTAAGCATGGAATAAAGTTAGTCTCAGGTTACTCCGTGTTTATTAATAAGACCGATTAAGATTATTATACGACCGAAATAAGAAAACTTTTTACCTGTAAAACTTCGAATTGTATGTCCAAGTTCAGCAACAATATTTTATCAGCTGAACTGTATGATAATTCAGCATCGTTGTATCTTGATATAGTGGATAAGTCACGCAACCATCCTTTGTTTAAAGTTATTGTTCCTGTTATTGGTAGCTACAAAAGTGTAAGCTCATAGTTATTTAACGAACAAGTGTATTAATATGGTTGAATAAAGTTGATCTTTCTACTTTTATGCTTCAATTTTACAAACATAGATTCTTAGTGACTGTGACTTAGTGAATGACAGGCTGACCATATTTCTGTGGGTTCTCTTGTTATATTCTATTTATTTTTCATTGTTCACTGGTAAACAACGGATGATAGAAGAAAGAATACATTAACAACAATTTATTTCTTAAAAAATATTTGTGGCTGTTGCATAATATATAAATATTCCTTTGTTTATTCATTTACATAATATGTATATAAAATTGTCATAGTATATTCATGTCTTTTTATACATTCAGGAAAAAAGTTTGTTGTTTCCTAGCATATTTTCTCAAACTCATTCTTCTTATATTATTTCCATAGGCTATTTAGCACGAAAAAATGTGCTTACATGTCTACTATGAAGTTTTTTACTGCATGAATTTATTTAACTACTTGGAATATTTTAGAAATATTAGAATATTATTTTATGAATATGCCAACATATTTTCATTCGTCAATTCGATGAATTTTCCAAAATGGTTATAAATTTTCTATGCCCACAAGAAACTATTATAAAACTCAAAAAAACACAGTCGACGAAAAATAAGAAAGCAATGAAAATTTGTTTTTGTAGTTTTTCAAGTTGCAGCTACTTACATTTAAAACCTGGTCTGGAAGTTTGGATGGATCGTATCCATTATTTATAATATCTTGTCCAAGATTAGCTAAAATTTCATCCACATAGTCGTTCAAATTAGTCACTATTTTTCCCAAATTTCTAAAAACAAAATCTTTCGGTTAACATAGGTCATTAACTATCTAAAATATGCGTGCGCAGGCAGCATTAACTAATGATAGATTTTTATGGTGTACCTAATGTCCTCTGCCATTGCTAAGGGTTTTGTCTAGGGTCAAGCGCTAAGTTTTCTATAATAGACGTGGAGCCGAGAGGGTTTTTGAATGAATCATAGGCCCCACACCGCAAAGTTAATGAACCCATGTGCAGGAAATGTGAATTCTATGATGAAACACTTACTCACATACTCTGCTTCTGCGAGAACTTACAAGAACCCAACGGAAGATCGCTCCAGTCAAACTATATAGAAAACACAAAGCTTCTGGAATGGAAGTAGATAACATGGGAAATGGTACAAATATTCAGTTCCAGTGCCTGGGCTGTTGAGCACAACCTAATCGAATGAATGAGGACCCACGCCGAGGCTTTGGTGGCTCATAGACAACGTTATTCTCCACTTTGAATGCCCGGTATGGCACCCCTAAACTGTAGCTTTTAGGGGTGGTGTAAATAATATCCATGTCCCTGGATCATAGGTTCCATGTTAATTCTTGTTTTATGTCGTCAAGGAGGTCAAAAAAAGTCCAAGAACTCAATATGCCATACCATTATGGCGTAACTTCAGGTCTGCCATACTGACCGAAATGAGGAATTTTTCCACTGTGGGCCCCACGATGTTGTTTCGTTATCTTTGTCAACTATGATCTGTAGAACAAAGATTTCAAAACGACATACGTCTGGAGCGTCGCCTAGTGGCCACCATAATGGGCTTGCTTGCTTACCTTGGAAACGATGTATTGTAAACACCACTGTTTTTGCAACGATGTAACATTTTGTAAATATAATTTAACGAATAAGTAAGGTATTGTTGATTGATTTACATTCAAATTACTTTCCAATATCTACCACAGTTGAACACAACCATTAAATATTTGGTCAAAATCAAAACAAAAATATATCATCAAAAGTAAACATTGAATAAAAGAGGTACTATTACTGAAACATGCAATTTATTAACAGTAGTTCCATCCAAGTACTAACCGTGCTCGACACTGCTTCACTGTAATGATCGCATCAGATGCGTTCCAGTACAGCGCTGGATCGACATCCATTTTGTATATTGTCAAAGTTTGAATAGCTATATATTATATAACGCTGCTAATTGAAAAATTAAATTAATTAATTAAAATTAATTAATTGTTATATTTTGTCTATTTTTTCAAAATTGGTTCAGGCATATGGAAGTTACGGTGCTTTTCATGACAACGAAAGAACATTTCCCTCGCCACTTCAGAAGATACAGAAAAATGACTTTAACAAAAGATGTAGAATAAGGACAGTAGTTTTTAAAGTTGATATGTTCTACCAACCTAAATTGGGAAATATTTTGTAAGAAATCCAATTATATTTTGTAACTGATAGATTGCGCCACCTAGCGAAGAACTAGGGACTCAAAAACATTTTAAATCATTTTTAGGTCTTATTTCCTCATAAGATTTTTCTTATTCATTTTTTCTAAGACATACGGTTTCCGAAATATGGCCGGTTGCCACTCTCACTGAATCACCCTGTACACTATAATTTTTACTTAAGCTATATAACGGAAAAGATTTTCAAAAACTGAGGGAAGAAGTTGATGTAAAAGAGTTGCAAAGGACAAAGAAAGATATAGAACTAAAATATTGCTATTTCTAGAATTTAGTAGGTAGTTATTGAAAATTGATCTTTAAAGAAGCATTTGAACATTTGGAAAACTAAATACAAGATACAAGATACAAAATACTAAAAGTAACTGATACTTTTTCTTACCTTCTTCTGGAAATTGAACTTGGAATATCTTCTAACTGTTTCAAGAATAGTTTCACGTTAATATCTTCCAGTTTTTCCTGGGAAAGTAGCTTCAGAGTTTCAGTTTTCTCGCATACCGCGAGAGATAAACAACTTAATATCAATATTAAAAACTTCATTATGAAATATAAAGCAAATAAATTCATTGCATTGAGTTATATATAGGTAAGTACCTACTTCAGAACAACATCAAAGATTTAAATACCAATCTAATACATATTATGTAAAAATCAACAGACTAGAGATAAGATATAATTTTTTTGGATTATTAAGCAGTTAGAATCGAGATTAAATCAAATTAAGAACTATAGAAGTTTTTCAAAATGTAAGAGTAAAAAAACATTCAGCTATTACAATAATTGCGTTAACCCGATTTTAGCAGCCGATCTAGGTTATCTATTCTCTAAGGGCGAGTTGTATCAAAAACTTAAACTCGGTTTAATGATAAGTTTAATGATAGCTGGAACGATACCGAAACGTCGAAATAAAAAATAAAAAACATTATTGTGGTTTGATTCCCAAAAAATAGGAGAACAAAGAATAAGTAATGCCACAA
>CAJUYG010000103.1:96214-134348 GCA_910591675.1 Galerucella calmariensis | reverse complement strand
TCACACGATTGATGCATTAATAATCAATTAATCGATCATTTTGCCACATCTACAAGGTACTCCAAGGTACTATCAATCGTAATTATTAAAAGTTGACATTTAGACTTTACGTTTCTGTTGATGTTGCTGTGTTAACTTTAAAACACGCAAGTTTTAAAAAATTGGATTTCAACACGCTGGGCGTACTTTAAGAATGGAAAATGTACCAATAAAACAAAAATGTGTGGGACTTGTAGAAAACAACCACCTGTTTTATATCTCAAAATTGCATACTACGATACTCAGTTTAACGATTACAAAAATTTTGTTCTGAAAAAATGATTTTTCCAACATAAATTGAATAATACCAATATGTTCCTTGTGGTATATTCATGATTCAGGATCCTTTTTGTTATATTGTGGGAATTGATTTCCAAAAAGTTGGCACCCAAATTTTGTTTTTTTGATATGTTGAATAAACTAATAGGTAGACTGTCAACATCTAATCCCTTAAAAACAATAAAATATTTTTGGAAATTTGGATCGGGCAAATTGATTGTAAAAACTGACAAAACTTAACTTTGAAACAAGCCAAACGTTAGTTCATCTCATGAACTAACGGCACCCGGAATAAAATTTTGAAGTAATGAGGAATAAAAAACTGATTTAGCATATCGTTAAAAGGTAACTTATTATCTGGAAGCAGCGCGCATGCTTTGCAAAGTGGCCAGACATTCCAATCAGCTGTTTATATTTCAATCATATACTTATTTGCAGTGTTGCCAATTTCCGTATCTTTGGACTAGAGTGCCAGAAGTGCCTATAATATTCTAACCGTAATTAAATCCGTATATAATCGTATATTTTTACGTTATTCATTTTTTATCTTTCGCATATCATGAATGGTAATTCCTTTTCATATTATGAGGAAATAAAAAAACAAAACGATCCGATTTCGAATAATAGGGCATGTCCACGTGACTTCAACAACTAGCCTGGTGGTAAAACAATAAACAAAGCATTCAGAACACGTGGTACTTAATAGTGAGGTTATGCTGATTTATAATGATAGATCGTGCTTGAGTTTAGTTAGTTTTGCTTCAGTGTACTTTTAAAGTTATTTTAATTGTTGAGCTTGCATATTTAATAATATATAATATAGGTTGATAGTTGTTTGATGTTTGATAATTTTTCATCATGTCTATTGTTCATTATTTTACCAACAAGATATTGTCAACTGTCAACTCTCGTGGACATGCCCTATAGCAGCAACATTCGATAGGTGAATGACTGAATCGATGAATCGAACACGTGTGTACGCATGAGGGGTACACAACAGACGATCTTGAACTTAAAACGATCTATCAAATCGGGTTCAGAATCGCCTGCATCTATGTGACCTTCAAATATTTTCAGTATCGTATAATTTCGTATCTTTTTGTGGGTCAACTTCGTTTAGCTGAAATCATTTATGGATAAACTGTTGCCATGGCAGCCATAACCATGGTAACGGGTACACAAAAACCTAAATCATATGGTGAAGAAATGCGTGGTTGCTAAGTTGACCCCACTTTCGTTTAATAAGGATGGGCAAAATAATCGATTAATCGAAAAATAATTGATTAATCGGGTGACTGATTAATCGATATATATTTTTCAAAATAATCGAATAATCGAAAATACTTGATTAATCGAAAATAATCAATTCATAGAAAATTGATTATTTTTCATAATTTTTGATAACAGCAACTGGAAGTGGTGAAAATAAAGTATCAAGTAACATTGTAGTTTGATTCACAATAAAAACAAACTAAAACTGTACGTTGTGGTACCTATAACATATAATATCATTTCAAGTTTTTAAACATTAAAAGGAAATTAACACAATTTTTGCAATGGTCTATCGCTATTTTCAAACCAAATGATGAATTAATTAAAATTTATCCGTTATTGATTATTCCAAAAAGCGGATGATTAATTGATTGTTGATCGATTAATGATCGATTATTTTATAATCACATCTTATACATTATACCTATACCACTTACTCTTTTGGTTATCAAATTCGACCTATAACAAAGATTACAGAATAAATATTCTGTAATCTTTACCTATAACTTCGACAAATTAACAAGGAATGGTGAAGGTGAAAAATACTAAGTAATAATGTTATCGGTTGGAATTAGAGAAAATTAAGAAAGAGAAAACCACTTTTTCAAACACAAAAAAATTCCACTCCCTCGCCGACAAACCAACTTTGATGTTTACATCATAAGCGGAGGCACAAGGCTTTCTAACTTTTGTTGAAGCAGGTTTTGGAAAATGGACAAAATTGCTAAAGATTTCAATATTTTCAAATGAATTACTCATTACTTGATAATAATGATTATTTTTTGATGTATTTTTGGAATTGTTCTCGAAATGTTCACCGCCCGGTGCTATTGTATCCAAAAACTCCTGTTAACTGCATACCTACACCGTGTATTCCAGAGAAAAACTAGTTACTTTATTATAGTGTATCTATTGTTTATGTGATGACTATGACCCATATTTTCAATCCCTTTGAAGGAAAAAGCCGCCAAATGGCGTGCATAAAATTGTTTTATAAATTCGAATATTGTGAAATAATGCTTTTCAAATATAATTCAAATTAATATAGTGGATTAAAATTAACCTGCATAAAATTTGTAATACAATTCAAGGTCATCACATTAAAATTAGTTATACTAGGTATACCTATCATTCATTCCGATAACGATCTCCTATCGATTATTATGAAAATGACAGCTGATTTGTTTGAAAATGGTTTGTCGTTTTGTCGAACAGATTTTGCTTGACATTCGAATTCGGTAAGTTTTATGGAAAATACGTCGTATCATTCCGGAATATTAAATAAAACACATTTTTAAAGGCTTCTTATGTCCCATAGGTATATTTAAAAAAATTAAGTTAGATATTTCATTTAATATTCATTAAATAAAAACTTTATGCACGCCATTGGGCGGCGTTTACCATCAATGGAATTTTAAACCGACTGTTTTTATGTCGTTACAAAAGTTTTATAAAAAATATAACGGTCTAAACTAAACAATATTTTGGCATAGTAGAAGTTTTTGATCTTCATGAAACTATGAAGGAATGCGAATAAAAAACATCACCTTATTGTTTTTATATTCTAAACACAAAGTGCTTTTATCTTTACGTCGCCGTTAATATTTACTAAATTGATAATTTCATTTGTCAACTCGATTTTATTGTTAACAACACTTTATAGGTAGGTAACAATTTGTGAAAGCAAATTAGGTACCATGTGCGCAGCAAATGATTCTTAGCTGTTTTTAATTGAAAAGTAATAAAAATAAAAATATTAATTCCACTTTCTACATAATATAGGTACCTATATAGTTATACCACAGAGTACGTACTCTGTGGTTTTCGATCTGTAGATAACGGGTTCGAGTCACAGATACAGTTGGCAGAAGCAAACGTGAGCCCTGGTGGGCGTGTTCATGTCGCTGTAGTTGTATTTTTGTAGTAACAATTCAATATTTTGAATTGATAACCAAATATCGATACCATGAATGTCAACTGTTGTGATATGTAAACTGAGTCAAACTTGCTTTAAATGTAACTCTAAATATTAATATATTGGACCAAAATTAAAACTACCGTTTGCCCTAAATGTCTATATTTTCAAATTACATGACTGTATTAATGTCATGAAAAAGAAGGGTCAAGTTTCTATGGAAAGCAACAAAATATGAACTGGTTATAGTCCAGTGTTGCCGATGCAAAAATGAAAATTACCCGAACTTACTATTCAAATTATCAGAATTTGTCAAAATTGTCAAAAGGACACATTGGTTATCTAAATAAAGTCTTCGACCCCAGTCAATATGGAAAATTCCCAAAAACAATAGCCATTTTATATATCCCTTCTACAAAATATTCGAAAAACTATTGGATCCAAATTAGTGAAATTGTCTAAAAATCGGATAATCATCCTTGCATTGACAACACTGATACAGAATGAATAAAATGATTTATGTTGATGAAATCACTCGGTCATATTATTCCGATTATATTTAACAATTACTAATGGACAATCGTTAACATTGGCTCTTGATTGGCTGCTTGCGATGACCTTATTTTAGTTCGCATATTTTCCGGGGCTCATGTTTGGTTCTGACAACTGTAGAACATTTTATTTTTATCTTTTTTTAAATCAAATTTCTTCGTAGAAAAAATAATGTATGAAACTCTCATGTAATGGTTATTACATGATCGTTGCATAATATTTTGTTACAGTTACCTACAGAGGTAGAAAAACGCCAATTAGGTATGGATAAGTAACAACAAAATTAAGGATTGGGAACCAAATAAAAATGATAGACTTTGCTCAAAACACTTTTGGGAACGTTTAGTTTCACAAAACTGATGCAAGAGTACACGCTTACTCTATATGAAGCTATCCCAATCTTTCCCCAGTTTCCCACATACCTGCATCCCAGGAAGGTAGATATGTACCTACAAAAATAATAATATTGATTTTTCTAGAAATGAAAGGGAGCACCAATAAAATATATGCAAAGTAAAAAATCCGGTCCATCTACATCCTTAAACCAAACTACTGACTCTCGTAGTAAAAAAAATTGACATGAAAGCTTTTTCAAGAAACCCCTAGAAGCCAAGAGAAGTCTAGAAAAAGTTGTTAAATGTTTAAGTCTTCAAACAATTCATCCCTTTTTTTAAACTAATTCTGCAGTGTATAGGTACCTACCTATGTAATTTCAAAACGATGCTAATTTGAAACAACCAGTATTGTTTACGCCTCAAATTTTATTTTTATTTTGTAAGAATTCTTTTTATTTTGTAAGAATTTTTATTATTTTGTAAACAAAGTGCATCATCGCTTTTGTCATTATTTGAGTTTTCCGCTAGGCAGGCCATCGCCGAAGGCGGGAGTAAAGTCTCTGTTGAATAGATATGTATACATATTTATATTATCTTTGGAATAGGTAGATGTTGAAAGAAAACGCAGCGTTCATCATTTTATTTCGTTCGCTCTTCGAACTCAAGTTTTGGAAGAATATTTTTTAACGATTGTGAGAAGTGAAATTCAACTAGACATTGATTATTACAAATAAAATACAGTATTTATAATAAGTAGGTAGATTAACAGCAAAAATATCCAATATTCAACAAAGTTAAAAAACTACGCAACTAAAACAAGAAGCACTTTATAAATGAGATGCTAAAGCTTTTTCGTAGTGTTTTTAATTTTAACCCACTGGCCACTATTTATTACACATGACCTTCAAACAAATTCATGTGTTTCGCAGGTAGATTCAGAAAACAGACTCACAGATACAAAGTGAGCACTTGAAATAAACGGACATATTTTTTAAATTCGAAGTGAACTATTTCATCCAACGCCATCTAAACGTTTATTTCACCTTGCGCAAGTCCAGAACTACGGAAAAGTGTTAAATAATTATTCCCAATGATTAATATAGAATATTTCTTTTTTGGACAATGAACTAACTACCTATAGGCTATTACCTTTTTTGACAATGCTATTACTAATCAATGTTATCATAGGGGCTTAAAATAAAAATTTAGTTCTACTCGGAACTTGTTATTCGCAATTGGCCATATCAATAATTACTGAACTAATTCTGCATTGTTTGTTTGTCAAATAGAGTAGTATATTATTAAACGAGCAATTTATGATAGCCATTATTCACACTGGGTGACGTTTGCGTCCCGAGCCGCAAGCGAGGGGCGCAAGTCACCCGAGTGAATATTGGCCATAAATTGCGAGTAGAATACTATACTTTGTCCACGACCCTTGATTTCTTTATTAAATAAAAGTCAAATAACCTCCAGTTCATGAAGTTATAATATGTAAACATATAGTTATCTTTCGATTTTTCTGGCAGCAGTCCTATAGTCGTTAATTTCGCCGCTTTTTTTTATTTCAGTTATTATTATTATTATTATTATTATTATTATTATATTTAGACAAGGGCAGAGGGAGAAATCCCTATTATGCCCAAAAACAGATAATTACACAAGAAACTTAGGCACTAGTAGGTAAAGAACAGAAAAATAAGTACAATATACACAATATACCAAATAAACTATAAGTGCTCTAGCAGCGCACGATCAAGTCTGTTTTTGAACGAGTTAGTCGTTAGTTAGTTGGTGTACAAGAACGTTCATTTCCACTATCCGAATTCAATGAATTCATCGTTGCAGTAATATAGCAAGTTCGTAACAATTTGGTATTACTAACGTCAAAATTAAATAATTTGACATATATAGAGATGGGCGATACCGTGTAAAGTATCAATACAACGCCCACTAAGCAAAGTAATATTTATACAATATTTCAGTAACCTTTCATCGTAATGTGTAATGTTACATCAGATTTTTCTACTACCTTACTGCAAAGGTTCAGCAACTACTGAAACGGACGTTCAGCAATATTACAAACGGAATGTGCCATTATTATTTATTCCAGCAAGGTTACTGCAACATTGCATATAATATACAAGAAAAATGTAAATGCGATACCTATTAAAAATGTCGTTTTGTGACAATGTTGCAGCAACTACTGAAATTGTTTGATACATGTAATGTTTCATAATTATTAATTGCAGGAAGGTTTCTGTCATGAGAAGTTGTTAAGTTTACATGTCCTTGAAAGCCTTGGAGGTCAAAAAGACAAAATGTTCAATTTAATAATTTTATTCATGTAAAATATAACAAAAGAAAACAAATAAGTACTCAGCACATTAAAATGTAAAAAAAATGAAAATTCTTTTTGTTCTCATCCTGAAACAAACCTGAAACAAAATAATCATTGAATGTTCAGAGCTTAAAGATTGATAACTTGACCTACTACCTACTCTACCAAACCTCTCAAACATATCTATAAAGCAACCTCAACAAACCATTGAAAAAAGTTTCATACATGGTAATAAAAATCACTGCTTCCCTCTGTCAAAACGGGTTTTGGCAAACTGCAACCGAGTCATCACATTCCTTTCAAATGCATCATCCTTGATGCATGGAAAGGAATGTCTCACTGCATCTGAAACAAAAAAATATTGTAAATACCTACAATATTTAACTTAAACATGATAGTGCTATTTCTCATTAACGCCACCAATGTACTGTAGAACCTGGAAGTAGAATTGAAATGAAAAAGTATTCCCCAGCATTCACAAATGTAAAAGTATTCTCCAACCTTTCAAATTGAAAAGAACTGTAGTTTACTACTTTCAAGTACATACTCACCAGTTGTTGTTTGTTGTTTTCATCTTCTAATTTGAATATATATCTTATGAACATAAATTGATTACGACAATTTCGTTCCTACCTATCTGTATAATAATATGTAGGTACCGAAACGACACTACTAATTTCCTACTAAACACAGAAAGATAATACATATATACCAATCCATCCTAACCTAAAATAATAAATTATGTAATTGCTTTACCTTGAATGCAGATGCGTTTTCCATTGTTCTGCCACCAAAACAAAATTGCGGAGCAATAATAGTTCAAAATAAACAAGAGTACCTAAGTAAAACAAATCACAATACACAACTTAATTGCAGAATGAGGCGTACTGCTTACTTCTCGAACACGAAACTCGAAGCAATATGGTGGCGCCCCGGCACCTTCTCATGACCGGGAAATACAAAATTGTTTGGCTTGTCTGATGGGAAATATTATTTAAAGTTTATTTATATTTACTATTTAAAATTGTCATGGCGTATTATTTCATATATTTCTGCGATGATGCAATCGAAAACTAAAAATGTATTGTGTTTTCTATGTACTGTCAATATAGTTTTTAGCTAACTTATGTATTGTTGTAAATATAATGTAACTTCAAACTCAGTGCAACGTTCCTATTTAAATTTGATAGATAGTTCCAAATGTAACCTGCAGTCACATTGTTCGTAGATAGTTTTTGTATTGTTGCATTTATAATTAACTTTCATGGCTGATGTAACATTGCAGCTGAAACTCAATCAAAAGCTCGCTATATTACTTACGTACAACTTGTCAGTAGCTTTTTCTGCCATGTTCGAAACTTAAATATAGCATTAAGCTGTATGAAATATTACATTATCATGTTACGAAAGTAAGCCATACATAATATTGTGGTAATATTTTGTAACATTACATGCTTAGTGGGCGTACCGTTATAAATATATTGTTTTGAAATACTTAATACTAGAAAATGTCGTTATGAAAAGTATCAATACTAAAGATTTCGATGTTTTATCGATACGATATATTTCAGAAACAAATTTCCTGAACAAAATACACAGATTTAAAAGTTTATTTCATATTGTACCCTCATCTCTAGTCGTGAATAACCATAATGTCCATAATACACATATATGTCACTTTCCCATGTGATCGTATGAAAATGAATTTTTTACTCGTTAAATTGATTATTTTAGAATAATATTTAGTATGCAATTTTGAGACTTAAAATACTCAACAAATATTGTCTTAATGTCAACTTTTCAATTATTATTGATCTGACAGGAGTACCTTGTAACTAGAGGTGGGCGAAATAATTGCCTGGGTCGGGTTATCGATTAATCGACTGATCGGTTATTCGATTATGGGCCATCGATTATTTGAAAAATATAAATATCCACTATTTGATAAATATATCGATTAATCGATTATTTTGTCCACCTCTACCGGGTACAAGCATTCAGTAACAAAATGCGTAAGTTGAGTGAGGTCTAAATGCTTGTGATTGTGTGAGAAATGAGTGTGTATATGATTCATTAAGAAGGATTCAACTCTTGTTTTAACAAAATAGCAAATGTGTGTAGGTGCTGTTTGTCTTAATAATTATAACAATCACAATTTACTGTGTATGTTTCAAAGACTTAAAAGTAGGTGGTAGTGAGTAGGGCTGGGTGATGATAAAAATTCTAAATCGATTATTTACTGTAATTGATTAATCGATTATCCCGGTTCATTGAATAATCGATTATTTTCGATTAATCGAAAAGAGATTATTCAATTTTTGTTGAAAAAATCAATTATTCATAAAATAGGTACATTTTTTAAATCATTAATCTCAACACACTTTGTATTTAATAAAACCCAATTCTCACAGGTTTTTGTTGTCCACCAGTCCCACCTTCCACAACATTTTTGTTTATTGGCTATCTTGCTTTTTTTAAAGTACCTACATCCCTAGCATTGATTTTATTTATAGATATCCATTGGTAAATAATTAACTTTGAGCTCCAAGCTTCAAGTATTTATTTTGGTAACAACCATTGACTCCTGCTTAATGCTGATGAAAGAAAGAAATTTTGTTCGTTTCAGTAGTTTTTACTATAAACGTTGTTTTTTTAAAAACAGTGTTATGTATTTTTACTTTTTAAAATGTAAATATGAAGTGAGGAGATATTAAGGTTTGTAAAATTTTAATCAAAATTCCAAGATCCACTGTCCAAAGATAATGTCCTTGAACTGACCAATTAAGTCCTCAAACCGATCAATAATGTCCTCAAACTAACTTGTGAAGTTTTGAAACCAACTAGTGAAGTCCTCAAACTGATTACAAATGTCCCCAAATAAATACGTCCTCAAACATTTATTTACGTATATAATCAAAGTTTGAGGACTGTCCTCAAAGAACGCTTTTGTCCTCAAACTCATAGGTACAGAAACAAAATGTCCTTAAATTCACACTTGCCCATATATATATATATATATATATATATATATATATATATATTTATAGTTAATATTACCACAACGCACAATCGATTAGTCAAATAACACAATTAATATCGCCGATTGAACACCTTCAAACAATGAAGCAAACAAAAATGGCGATATGAATTTTGAGCACAGAGTGATTTTGAGCATGTTTAGACGTTTTGATTATGTTAGGTTAGGTTAGCCGTCACCGTTATTGTGCATGGTTGCCAAGGATGTGGTTTGTGAAAAAAGCATATATTTATGGTATGATTTTTATACATTTTAATCTTTTTAATTGTATAATTCTTTTAATGTTAATAAAATTGATTGAAAACAAATAATTATCGAATATTTGAAGGAAATATTATGCAAATTGACAAGCCTGTTGACACATTACGCGAAACCGCTCGAACGGAGTCGACATAAGACGATGGGCATTTAAATGGGTATGTCCACCCATCTCTCTCTCTTTTTACTGTACTCTGTCAAGCTTCCATATCTGTTCTCTTTATAATGTGTATACCTAAAGTTTAATATCTTCTAATTTTTTCTATTCATATATTTTATGTCAAGCACAGGATAGAGCGCACTATGTGGTCTAGCCAAAATATTAAACATCAGGTAGGCATCACCTAAAATGTCATTCTAAAATGTAACTATCGAAATAATTACCAACATCTTTTCAAATGTTTTTCATTAAAAATTGGAATTAATTAGAAACAGTTACATTTATAACATTAATATGAGTAGATTCCACAAAGTAAGGATGCAAACAGTAAACTCAATTAATAGTTATTTATATCAATTTCAAATTTGCTTTGATATTACAACAGTAAGTTTCATGCAAGTTGTAGTACCAAAGTTTAGCATTTCCACGTTATAGGGTTGCATTGAGATTCTCGTGGGTAATCGGGAGGACGGGGACAGTACTCGATACCATATTTTCCTTTTACACCTCTACCAACAATCCTAAAAATTAAATGATTCAGAAATTTAAATATAAATATAGTAACCAGTATTTACCATGCAATATGAAGGGTAACTTATGTTAGTAGTTGAGGGAGAAATAGTGGACAATCAATCAAAGAAAAATTGAATTTAAACATACCCAGCAACTGAACGTATTTTTTGCCCGAAGTTAAAATACCTCTCTTTATAGCGACTCAATACACTCACCATCTTCTAAATTTATATGATTCTTTTTCTGGTTCTACAAAAGTTACTTTGTGTATACTATCCACCGTTGATCTAGGGTCGTTCTTTTCAATTTCCCAGGCAAACTGTTTGTATTCTCCCAAGCCGTAGTTTACTTGGTTACCCTTGAAAAAAAAAACTATAACAAATACCTATATCAAAAAGGAATCGATAAGACCTGCAGTAGGTGGATTAACTGCATGCTGAAAGAAATAAAACTTTACTCCAAAGCAAAAAACATTTGCAACCAAAGTCACCAGGGGTCTCAGCAAAGGTGACATTTCTAATTGATATGGAACCTGGTGGTGTAGAAGCTAGAAAGAAGTGAACACTGGACTGGATTCAAGGAGTAGGCGCTATTAAGCTAAGCTTGGAAGACGCAAAAATTACAAGAAGCTGAGGTGTAGCTGGCGATAGAAAGAAAAAGAAAAGCTAGGATTATTAAAGTTATCAAATGTCATAGGTTGTCAAGAATTCAACTCATAGAGGTAGGCCATGGAGGTAGGCTCTCTTTTGACAGCTTATGACTTTTGAAAATCTCAAGTTCCATCCGTGGCTCTAATATGTCTACCATTTTTAAATGAAACGTACTTTAACTTCTAATTTTTGGGTGAATTATTTCTCAGGATATAGCCTATAAAAGGAAGAAGAGCTTCCAACTTTTTTATGTTAGGTTTCACTCTGTAGCTATACATACCCTCCACGTTTCTAGTATGAAATATTGTACAATAATCAAAAGTTGTTTAGTTTAAGACAGCCTATCCCCAAGTCTTACAACCTTTTATCATTCACTTACATAATTGAGGTAATGATCATCTTTTATCGGTAGCTCGCATACGTGCTTACTCTGCGGTGGCGGTTTATCTGGATTCTGTTTCGCTATTTCGGGCAATAATTGATATGACAAGTAGTAGGAAGTCATGTAAGCTTCCTCAGCTTTGTCGATGCAGTTCCCAAAAAGTCCATCATGACCCTACAAAAAACTGAAGTAATAGCATATTTCTAGAGGTATAAAAACTTCTTCAACTAAAACATTCAGTTTACTACTAAAGGATTTTTGTTCTTTGAGGCATTTTTTCACTAGTACACAGATTCATAAATAATCTACTTATAGAAGGCCATCTGACCTGCGGGGAATTAATTGCACCTTGAGAACCTGAGCAGTAACTTTAACACGTTTGACATGGTTGTGATCTCCGCTAACAACCGAAAAAAAAAATTCCTGTAATTTTACAGTTTTTTGCGGCATATTCAAAATTACTGTAATTTTACTTTTAATGCAAAATGGCATTTATGGTCCATTTCTTGATGTCTCATAACTCGTAACTCAACATTTGATTGATAATATAATGTTACGCGAGCTACTGCATACTGTATTAATAGTGCCCCCAGTGAAATTCCCATATGAGACGACTATGGCTCCTCCGCCCAATTTTCGAGAAACATCCATAGAACCCAGTGCATCCACCAGAACTACAAGGCACGCGAGTATAAATAGGCCACGAGCATCGCTGCATGGAGTTTGTGTTGATACCGAAGGAAAGCAATCGCGCCTCGATGTTGTGTTATTGTATAAATTATAGTTTGTGTGTTTAGTGTATTATATAAATTATTAAATGAGGACTGTATTAAATATAAATTAATTGTAAATATAAATTAGAATAAACGTTACATTGGTGTCAGAAGTGGGATTAAAAAATAAATATACAGGAAGATGGCGAAGAAACTTTGTGAATTAAAAGTTTCAGAGTTTCGAAGAGAGTTGGAGGATTACGAATTGGACACAAGTGGGGCCAAGTCAGCGTTAGTGGAACGACTGAAAAATGCTATGATTGAAGCTACATCCTCAATCAATCTGCTAGCGAATTGGCACTTCAGCACGCGTGCTGCAAAACGGATACCCATCCTTAATCCTGTCAATTCAGTCTGCCTGAATGTTATCGCACGTGCGCATTTTCATTGTTATTTTAAGGTAACGAGGTAATTAAAAAGTTCAACCTGTGATTATTCTTGTAAATAAAAATAGTTACTACTTATCAAAGACAACAAATTAATATAATTACGATATTAGAAAATAATGTTTGTTTGTCTACAAAGATAATAGAATAATATAGGGTTAGGGTACCTAAATTATTTTTCCCATTATTAAATGCGCATGACACAATCAGGCACGCACCGAAAAAGCTTACAGCTTGCACTTCTAAATCGGCGCGAAAGTCAGCTCGAAATAGAATTGAGGATACTTACGTTTAAACGTCATTGTCCCAGCACGCGTGCTGAAGTTCCACTTCGCCACTAAATTGATTGGGGATGGGCCTTAACAATGGATTGGACCCGGCAACGTTTGAATTCACCGACGAAGCGGTGAATGAGTATAACCTCTTCCATAAAAAACGAATTTTCGTCGATAGAAAAAAATGTCTTCGATGGAAAACAAAATGTCGGATATGGAAAACAAAATTTCGACGGGTATAAAAAACGAAATTTCATTCATGGAAAGTAAACTTTCGGCGGACATGGAAAATAAAATACGGACATGAAAAATGAAATGACATTAATGAAGACTCTACTATACTTCTGCCGTGGAAGAAAAGATTAAAAGAATAGAACAGGACATGAAACAAAAAATCAAAGAAATCGAAAGGAAGGCCAGTAATAACCCAGATATTACAACTAGGGCAGCCCCAAACAACGACGAACTGGCAGAGAAAGTAGAGTTGAAACCGAAAATGGAAAACGATATTAACAGCCGAGTGAAACTGCCAACATTCGAAGGTAAAACGTCAACTATCTTAAGCAATTCGAGGCGGCATCAAAGGCAAACAACTGGAGTGAGAAAGAAAAAGCGTTAAATTTAACTCTTGCCCTTAGAGGAGACCCCATGGATATCCTCCAGACCATTCCAGTGGAAGAGACCGAAGATTTTGAACAACTCAAAAAGCGATTGAGCATGAGATATGGACTGGAACACCTGGAGAATCTGTACCAGTCGTAGCTGAAAAACCGCAAACAAAAACGCGACGAAACTCTGCAAGAATTCGAAGCAGACATTGCGAGGTTGGTGCGGTTTGCCTATCCATCGGCACCGGAGAATGTCATGGAATGTTTAGGGGTACAAACATTCATCGACGGAGCTCGTGACCATGAAATGCAGAGAACTCTACGCTTCGCTCGGCATAAGACACTGGTCGACGTACTCTCTGCAGCCTTGGAGTACGAAGCAGCTACACAGGCTTCCGGAGTAAACGGCAAGGTGAGGGCTGTAGCAGACGAAGAAGTGGATAACAAGCTTAACCAGATAAAAATCATCTCAAATAGAAAACCGAAAGCTGTGAGATGCTGGAATTGTGGAAAAATGGGACATGTACGCAGTTCGTGCAAGCGACCGAGAACTGCTACAAACAAAGACGCCCAGCAGGAAAAACTAGGAAGGGTCGACCTTCAGAGGTCAGCATCGACCCGAAGACCTTCCAAAGACCCTCTCATCCTAATAGCCTCTCTGAAATGTCGCGATGATAGTGTATACGTGGATGGTGAAGTTAATGGAAGGAAGTATACACTATTGGTGGACACTGGAGCAACGAGGACTATTATTCGCCTCGAGACTGTCAATACCCGGAAAAGACTTTTACCGACGAGACTGCGACTCAGGACTGCCACTGCCACTTTTTTGTACTAACAGGAGGAATGACAGGAAGAACATCTGCTGCCAAACACAAAATTGACACCGGCGACTCTAAGCCGATAAGACAATCGGCTCGACCGCTACCACAGGCCAAAAGAGAGGAAGCGGAGAGAATTGTTCGCGAGATGGAAAAGGACAAGGTAATAGAACCTTCTACCAGCCCTTGGGTCTCTCAGGTGGTTCTGGTAAAGAAGAAGGATGAAACCACGAGGCTCTGCGTGAACTACCGGCAGTTATGTTACAAAGAAAGATAGCTATCCTCTGCCGAGAATCGACGACACTCTAGCTAGATGCGCTGGCTGGTAGCACATTGATTGTTTCCTACCTTGGACCTGAAGTCTGGATATTGGCAGGTAGATATGGATCCAGCCGATAAAGAACAGCGTTTACCACCGGATCTGGGCAGAAAATATTTTTCACTATGTCTAATACTTCTGTTAAATTTACTGACAGCACAAAAGTTTATACAACAAACCACTAAATTCAAAGAGTAAAGAGTATTAATTTTTTTACTGAATCTCATCACAGCTTTTACCGTGACCGGTTTTGGATCACTTGCTTAGCCAAAAATGCTTAGTAATATTCATCTCAGTTCTGTAGAGCTATTTCAGTAATACAATCACAAGCTCATAACATGTTTTGGGGAAAGAAGAATGTAGATTTTGTGGAATGGAAGAAGAAACCTCCATCCAAGTACTTTCCAACTGCACAGCACTTCTGAATCCTAGAGCACAGCACCTGTGTGTGATGAAAATATTTTGGTACCTATCGTTGATTCAACTTATTACCTGTCCAGTTATAGTAGCATCCCATATAACAGATCGTGGAAGGGTTGTATTTGGCTTTATTCCATATTCTCTAAAATACTCGGTAGTATGATTGTGCTTGTTTTTCTGATAAGCACTTGTATCTTCAAACCAATTACCAAGTAGTACCTTATTCGAGTAATCTTTTTGCTGCAATAAAATAATACATATATTTACCATCGATCATGCATTTTTGAGAAATATTAATGAGGAAAAATCAATCATAAATGACCTTTATTAGCCTTGAGTGGATGGTGTTCGGTTAATAAACAATGTTGGTATAGGCAACCAACGATACACTTCATACTTCAACAAACTTAAACAATGAAATAACTCGATTGTTAATAGCCCTTATTAATACACTTGGCTAAATAACTATTTCCGTCGACCGTGCATTATTAAGCTATATACATAATACACAAAATCATTCATCAATGACCCCTATTAATAAATGATATTCTATTAATATAGGCAACCAAACATACAATAATATTAACAGGTGTAAAACTGACTTCTAGTATGGAATACTTGTAGTTTTTTACTTACCTAGCTACCTATCGTTTTTATTATATGATTTTACAAAACTATAATATTTACTAGTGTTAAAACATCCAAAAACAAATTTTAAAAAACGAAAACTGGCGTTTCAATGTCATTTATTATTGACATTACTGACCTATGAAACAAATAAATATTATGAATCCGCCTTTAAAGGTTTGTTACTAAAGGACATTATTCACTAGAAACAAGAAAACTTACTGCAATAAGAGGACTCCGGGTAATTTTCGGCTGTGGTTTTTTACACAAACATTCTTTACAGCTAAGTGAATTTTCTACATCTGGACTTGTTTGTTTACCCATAATTATAATAATTTATTAATTTCCAAATATGAATAAATATAAAATAAAGTAATTGTCAGTAATTGTGACATTAAAAATTCCAGCGCTGTCAAAGTCATGTATTAACTAGCTAGTAGCTTTTAGCCTTGAACTTCGGATAAGCTCGCGCGGACACGTCTATTGTGTAGATTTTCAAAATACTAGAGAAAATTGAAATTTGATCAATTTCATCGAATTGTATATGAATGTTCTTCGGTCATTTCTGTTTAGATGCCAATTCCAGTGCTAATTATGACTTTTTATCATGTGACAAATCGCAACCGCAGCTGCCATGTCAAAGAATACACCAGGTTGTGTATTCTTTGGCCATGTTGACATAGAGAAGTCGTTTTTTGGTCTTCCTCGTTCTAAATTTCCAATCCACGCTTTTTTAGGAAAACAAAAATTGTAGAGATTGAATTGATCTTCAAAAATGAATAGATGCATTTTATTGTTTTATCCAATAATTATTTGAAAAGCTATCGGCCGAGTCGACCGGTTCAATAATTGGCCCATAAATCGTAAACGGCAAGTTTTACAAAAAAAGGTTACGGAAAACAAGAGGTGAAATTTTATTCTCTACAATAATAGTCTGAATAACTTTTGCCCCAAATTTCTCGAAAAATTCTCCAGAGAAAATTTCATAAAGTGTGCGAGAATCGGCGCAAAATCGCATCGATTTGTTTGTATTTGTTTGACATTGCATTCATTAATTTATAAACCAACAAACAACAATTTTCTGCAACATCTAACCTTACAAGCTCTTTTTTAATATTTCTGAAAAGAAAATAAAAATTGTTATTGCAAAAAAATTATATTAGGTTGATATGTTTGTTTACTGTTTGCTAAGTCACCAAAATAACCCGCCTGCGCATGCGTATCGTGTGAATTATTCCCAAAATTTATTGCCTATGTAGGTAATACAGAATTCAAGAAAATGTTATAAACTTTTTGGGGAAATTACTGGCAAAATTTTCGTGGTAAATTTCGGAGTAAATTTCGGCATAATTATTTATGTAGTTCAGCTCTATCTATCTCTATCGTAGATGGCCATGCTCTATCTGTACATTTTCCAAGTAGCGACAAATCGCAGCAACTTATTACATGTAGCCATACTATAATAATTATGGTCCCTTGAGTAGTATAGTCGGGCTACACTCAGTTTACCACTTTCAGATGAAAAAGTTATAGCGATAAGGTCTGAAATTTCAGCAGTACTTGGATTGTAGCGGAAAACACCTAAGCTTGTGTCGTTTTTTAGGTACTTCATTTTAGGTACTTACATATGAAAACAAAAATTACAACATTTTTTAGTTATCAAGATCTTTCTTATAAAAAAAGGGAAAGTTTTTGAATGCAAAAGTTTTACTTCTTTTCACTTAGTTTAGACAGGAATTTTTTTCTTCAAGCAACAACTGTCTCTAGATGAAAATAATTTTTTTCAATATTCATTTCGGAGTGATTTAGTTTTGTCCGTAAGATACTTTTTAATCATAGATTATTTATTAATAAATTTTATTGAATATATGATTCGAAGGCAAAGATCTCATTTACTTGCACTTCTTTTCTAATTATCAGTTGCCTGTTCCTCATTTATTTAAACTAGTATTATTGGGTATTGGAAAGAAATCATTAAAACGCGAGAAAAAGTTGTTACTTGGAATCCACTTATATATTTCGCAATTAATATTAGTCAGCATTGAGAAATACCTATCAGCTGATGGCTCCTCGTTGTATTACTGGTTGCATATCTGTTTGAAACGCACAAGCCGCATCTAAATGTCAAATCAGCTGTTTGTGTACTTTTTCTACAAAATCAGAACTTTCCTTCTCCAAGATGTAAAAGAATTATTGATTGAAATGTATGGTAAAATTACACTAGTAACAAATTTCAAGTCGTTTATAAAATAAAAAGTATAAAAACACGTTCGAAGACTATTTCGTACAGTAAAAACATAAAAAGTGTGTCAATATATTGAGTTGAAATTTTGTGATGGTGGTGAATCCTCTAAAATCTGTAAATCTGCAGTGGATCGAGTCGCCTCAATGTCTGTCGTCATGACAACAACATCTCGAGGCTGAATTCAATAGCAAATATTTTTATACAAATAATGTAAATCATAGTAGGTAGTGATATCGGCGAAATGGACGAAAACATAGAAACAAATTTGATACTCGATTCCTCACAAAATGAAACCGAAATAAATTGTCAGTTTTTAAAGTGTAATCCAAAAGAAAACGGGACTTTTGGGGCCGGGTGTGCGGAACTTGGTGAAATTCGAAATATTAATGATACATCTAATTGCGAAAATGAACAGTCGGATATTTTAGATGGTTTTGATGAAAAGATACAGAAAACACCAATTGAAAAGAAAATTTTTGCCAAGCAAAACGACGAGGGCGATTGGTTCTTGAGATGGGATATCCATAGAAGAAGCGAGAAAGATTTTGTAGCTCTTTGTTATGAAGGTGAGTACAAATATTAACTAATTTAACATTAAAGCTAATTCCACACTAAAGGTATAATCATGGTTAGATTATGGCTTCTGGGTCAGGCATACTACCAGATTATGTAAAGATGTTCACAGGATTGTAATTTTAACCTACTTTACAATACTTATATCTTAAATAATATTTTTATCGTTCTTATAAAAGTCATCTTAAAAGCAACTACAAAAATGCTTGTAAGATTAAAGTAAAGTAAAAAAGTTGATAACGAAACAGTGGTGAAGATAATATCAAGATGTTTTTCACTTCTTGTTAAAAAATAGGACTTATTTCAAAGCCCTATTATCTACAGTGGGAACATTTAAGACAGTCAGTCAGTCTTTGCTTGATATTTTTATACCTCTACTTTAAAATTAGCTATAGAGATCATAATAAATAAGTATCGCAAGAAAATGATTCGGTTTTGCTTCAAAACGATTACAATGATGTAATATAAATGTACCTATGTTATCAATGTTTGTTGTAATAATATGTACTATGCTATGCATGATATTTTGAGAGATTTAAAATGTGTGATATATCTGGTGGTATTGATCTGAAATGGAGAGTCGGGTAGGTAGGCAATTCTTTGAAATTTTGACATTTTCTAGTATTAGATCTACATATACTGGCAGTTGATTCATGTGTATATAGTATGACCCATTTAATATTATAATATCCTATTATAGCCTCAATTTGATACATTGAACTTCAGATGTTTTCTCCTCGGTTTTTACAGACCTTAAATTCAATTAGAAACATTTTCTTTCAGTTTTTGTATACAGACTGGGCAAGTATTTATCTTCTATGTGTAGAATCTCAGTGAGCAGTATGTCCAAGAGAGAACACGAAATGCCCACTTCTCTAGACATTATCTCTCTGTTATTCCATAGCTTCCTCTCCTTCACTCACAGAATGGCTATACAGAACATAATGATTCACCTAATCTGTATATGGATTGTAAAAAGTAACTCTAAGATACAGATTCTCAAAAAATTATTTCTTGGCAAAAAGTGACAGTATAAATCAGGAACATAGAAAGTTACTTCAACACATTCATGCCATTATAGAATCGTGTATAGGGGCATGACCGATGGCAGGACTGCATTTGCAGGGAATACATGTAAAGTGGTCCCAAGTGTCCAGATTGTTCCATGAAAGTATTAATTTGACTGACAATTAGATGGTGTGTATATTAAAAATGTACCCATTGGTTTAAAAGTATTTGGATAATATTTTTATTTCTATGGGGATGATTCTAACTTAAATGAGTCAATCTGTATAATAATAATTAATCCATTGAATAACTCAAGTAATTTGAGTTTTGCTGAATAAGGTGTGTTGAATGTTTTGATGTTGGAATTGAATTACAATTAATTTGTTTTTAAGTAGATAGAAGGTCAAAACAGTCAAATTTTCATGTAGATTCTTCAGACATAATTACTTTTGCAAATATAAATGTATTTTTAATAAATTGTTGTATACCTATTATAGGAATGTGTTTACTTCTAGGTACTTAAATTGTTTTTAAATCATTTTTTTTTATAAAATCAATTAATTTGCAACAGGATGCTTAAAGTGTTGTTTAATAACAATGTATTCCACAATATACAGCTCCTGCTGAAAGAAAATTTTAATTTACAAAACAAAATGTAGCTGATTAGGTAATATGGGGTGTTTACAAAATAATTTGGAACAGAAATAAAACAAAATAAAAAATAACACAGTAAAATTCCCATCAAAAAATTGTTGCGAGATAACTTGTTTTTTTGAGGTGCCAAAATGATTTTGCTTGTTTGAATATTTTGAGAAAGGGGAAACAATTGAGTCTAAATATTATTGCACATGAATATATGTAGGTATATGAATAGGTACCTATATATTGGGTAACATTCACTGAGACCTAAACAATATATTGTGCCCTCTTCTGAAGGAAAGTCTCAGAGACTACTTCCCTTAGGAATTATAGGATATATTATGCAGGCTTCAAATTGGGTAGAGTTGGGTTGGTGTTGTGTCCTAGGATTCTAAATTTATGTGCAGTTTGTTGATGGAGGTTTTTTCTTCCATGCCAAAGAATCTACATTCTTCTTTTCTCCACTATTTTGATCTTTTTCAAGCGCCCCTTCAGACGACAATGTCCCGTTATGATCCCAGTTAAAATTTCTAGCGCAGATTTACTTTGACTTATGCATTCATTTGATCTCAACAGGTTGTAGTCTCCCAGAAGAATCTTTGATTGTCTAAGCCCTAATAGATATTTCCAATGGTCAGATATTCCAATATTACATTGGAGCTGATACCAGAAAAGGATTCAGGCCCCAAAAAGGGTGTTTCAGTACCCTTCTTTTCTAGTTCATCCATTTCCTTCTATTCCAGTGTGTCCTGGAATCCACAATAAGTATTGTTCTCGCCCAATTCATTGAGCTTGTGGCACGTCCCAGGATTTCGGATTTCTAAGTAAAGAGGTGGTTTTTTTAATGATCTCCTCTCTACTTAATCTGTATCTTGTTCTTTTTGCTGCACTTTCCGCCACCATATGTAGTGGTGTGAGGTTGATAATCACTTCCATGGCTGCCGTTGGGCATGTTCTCATTGCTCCTGTAATGCTTATACAGGCTAGTCATTGAATTTTTGAGAGGTTTTCTCTTGTCAATACTAGTTCTACTACTCAACGCAATTGATCCATAAGCTCAGCTCAGGATTTTTGGGCTGCAGCCCCAATTTCTCCCCGTCTGATTCCTGCACATCATTAAAGCCATTTTCGCTTTGTATGTAATCTCCTTTTCGTATTTGTTCCACAGAGTTAAACCAGAATTTTCTTAAGTCATTTCTTTTAGCTTTTCTAATTTCCTTGTAGTAGATGACGTAGATGTTACGTACCTAGGTGCTAGTATTCGGTGAGTTTTGCTCTATTAAAAAGGTCCCGGGTTTGAAATATTAATTCTGAGTTATATGTTTATTTCACTGGGGTGCATCTTTGCTGCTTTGTTGTTCTTGAGGAAGGCAACTCGATGATTCAAATGCATCGATTATCAGATTCTGCTCAAGCTCATTTTCCGGTGCTTAGCCCTTCCTTTCATCTGGATATGTGCTAGATTTCCTTTCAGACAGATGTTATAGTTATCCCAATCTATTTTTCTTGGCTTTCTCCCAAGGCTTACCTCAGGTTTGCCTAGTTCTAACTTGAATGTTATAATACTATGATCGAAGAGAGATGGTTCACCCGATACTCTCCAATCTTTCACTATATGTTTTAAATCCTGTGTGGCCACTTCTTGCCTTACCCTTGTTACAAATGTGGGGGTATTCCCTATACTTTGCATATATTAATGCTTTTATTAAGGATATGTTCTAAAAGTTGCGCACCTTTCTAGTTGAACGCTTAAATGAATCAAATTTCCTCACAAAACCCTTCGGAGTCCCACAAGGTTCCATCCTGGGACCACTTCTCTTTAGACTGTACATTTGCGACTTCTATAAATACATCAAGTTGGGTAACATACACAATTATGCCGATGATACACAACTTTATAGCTCGTTTAAATACCATGAGGTAATCTCGCCGAATCCGATATAAATAGGAATCTTCAAGTACTGTTCGACGTGTCTTGTGCCCACAACTTGAAACTGAATCCGAAAAAATCTCAAGTAATGCTTTTTGGTCCTAAAGATAAAAGAACTGAAGTGACTGCCTCTCTTTCTCTACGAATCAATGATGACATTATTCCATTCGTGAAAGAAGCTAAAAATCTGGGTCTCTGGTTAGACACTGATTTGAGGTATTCCAAACGTATCAACCATCTGTGCAAAACTTCCTTCAATGTTTTGAGACAACTCTACCTTAATAGGGACTTATTATCGAGAAATATGAAGTTAAGTCTCTGCGAATCCCTCATCTTCTCTAGATTGTCTTATTGTGACAGTATTTATGGGCCTGCCATCCTACAAACTGATGCTGTGCGACTGCAAAAAATTCAAAACAACTGCATTCGATTTTCTTATGGTATCCGCAAGTATGATCACAAGTCCTTTAAGGACTCGGGATGGCTGAAATTAAATTATTTGAGAGAAATGCACTCGCTCACCCTCACTCATTAAATTTTAATAACTGGTAATCCGCCTTATCTACGGAAGAAACTAGTTCTGCTATCGCAAAAAAATCCTCACGGAATAAACACACACTATAGTCTGTACATAAAGTACGAGGAGTAATAAATCATTCATTTAAGTAGATTTCATAGACGTACCAAAATATATTTTAAGAGGGTATACCGTAAGGTACATTTTGTATTGAACGAATGAGTTGCAGCTATGCTAAAGAATATACGATTTAGGTCAGAGGTAACGGTATGTACTAATTTTAATAAAAAAAAGTGATAGAGGTACATAAATTTTAGTAAGTTTGATAAAGAAAGGCAACACAGTTTATTCATAATAGAAAACAAACCAATCTGTAACAATAATTATTTTATATATTTTTGTATATATGTGTGTATAAATGCTGGATATACAGTTTCCAAATCTTGGCAAGATGAAAACATTAAAAGCGGAAGGCAGGCATTCGTGGAAGGTTTGTCGTTAGGTTTGAAGCCACCATCTGGAAAAGGAAAAAGACTTATCATTGTCCATGTTGGAAGTTCTGAAGGTTTTGTTGATGGTGGATTATTAACTTTCATTTCAAAACGCACGGTGGACTATCACGAAGATATGAATGGGGATGTCTTCGAGGAATGGTTTGTTCAAATGTTGGATCTGATTCCAAAAGGGGCTGTTATAGTTATGGACAACGCAAGTTACCAATCACGGTTACGAGAAGCATTGCCCACAAGTCGTTGGCGTAAAGCAGAGCTTTTGGAGTGGCTTATTTCGAAAAATATTAAGTTTCCAAAAGATCCACTAAGGAAAGAACTTTGCAAAAATGAACAAGAATAAATACAAAACCTACATTGTAGAAGAAATGGCTTCTTCTCGTGGTATATCAGTTCTTCGACTTCCCCCTTATCATTGTGAACTTAATCCCATAGAATTAATATGGGCTCAGGTAAAGGGGGAAGTTGGAAAGAAAATACTACTTTTAAAATGAACGATGTTGTGAAATTGTTTGAGAGTGCTGTAAGTCATGTTAGTAAGGAAAATTGGACAAACTGTATCGAGCATGTTATCAAAGTAGAGGCAAATATGTTGAAAATTGACAATATTTGTGATGATTTAATCGACCCTATTATTATTAATGTCAACAACGATACTTCCTCTTCCGAGTCGGATATAGAATAAAATGTAAGTAATAAATGTATTCCAATAATTATTTCTTTTCATTTTTTATTACATTATAATTTAAAACGTATTTTTTCCCAAAATACACACCACTGCATTGCGTTATTGCTTATCTGCTAATCCTTTAACAATGAAGAAACCCTAAATTTTGTTACAACTGAAACAAATACGGGGTCGATCTACCTGGTTTTTAGATTTACGGAAGAAATGTAATTTAAAGTAAGAGATTTATCAAAAATTTCATGGTGCTCCCTGTAAAGGTTTTGCATACTTAATTAGGGTTTATTACTCCTCGTACTTTCTGTACAGACTATAAATTTAAAAAATAAAGCGAAGACAACTGTAGCGCTTAGTGAAATTTCGAGCTTTTCAAAACGTGTCAATTTGACAAAAAAAGAAAAATCAACAACTAGCGGAAGTTTATTTTGAATAATAAGCTTTTATATAAAAATTTCTTACCGGCCCCGACCCTATTTAATACCTACATCTAACACTATTTTTTTTATTGACACAAATCTTTCAAAACAAACATCAACAAATCTAAATTTTCGACCAGTCACGTTCTACTTCACTACCGATTCTTTGGTCCTTTGTCAACTCAACCCAAAAAAGCTTATTTTGCAGGTCCCTTCCGGTCGAGGCCGGATATCTTGTTGTGGTTTCCACTGCTTAATACCAAACGTCCGGTCTATCGTCTATCAAAGACCAGCAAACTCGGTAATCCGATTTTTAGAAGATTTCTCATTTTTTTCTTTTAGCTCTCATAATATCGTTAACAGGTCCGTAGCGAAGTTGATAATATTTTGACCGAGACTAGGTAACAGAAAGAATTCAGCTTCTTTCAAAATGTACATAGATATTGGGATGCAATAATCCTTTAATAACCAAAATTGAAGAAATATTTTACAATTAATAGTAACTGTTTAGTGGGTAAGGTGTTATTTATAAGATGCGACATAGGGATTCCTGTACAAAACTGCTGCTGCTAACTTTTTTACCAAATAGCGTTCATAAAAAAATATAACAGATTTGAAAATGTTAATTTTCTTAAATTTGCTCTGGTTTAATAAAAAAATGTAAGTTTAAAAAAATCCAACTCCATTTTCATACCACTTTCGAATATTTTAAACCGCGTAGGGAATAGCCTGCAGGGTAGGGACACGAGAATATATTAAAAGTTAAAGCCGAAGTATGGCGGTTCGATTCGCCGCTGTGTTGGAATTTTTTTATTTTTGTTTTTAGTTCGTAAGCGAGTCTGAGCAAAACAAATTATACAAATTTGGACGAGTCCATGTTTCACCGTATATACCTGCAAAATTTCTAAGTAGTCATTAGGACAATCCCTAGTAGGACCCTATTGTAATGTTTCTTGGAAATTATCAAGTTGTTCTAACCGAATTTAGATTCATATTACCTTTATATATCAGATCGGGTATAAAATTGAATAGTAAATAAATTCCTTAGATGAACGGTGTCGCTTATGGTTTACTACCTGACTAGCATCTGTGACCTTTTCGCGTGCTGTCAGACAATAAGAAACAGACTATAATGCTCCCCACGCTTTGCCATAAAAGAAGTTTTAATTCTTCCAACTATTATTTATTAAATGTATATACCCCGTATAGATTCGTAGTATTTATAGAAACCCGTTTTCTTCAATGAAATGTCTGTATTACGCATCTGCAAACCTGCATTCTAGTAATCCGATTTTTAGATTTCTTCCTTTCTTCGTTTTTATAAGGCCGTTGCCGTTACAACCGTGTCAGGTCATCGAGAAGACGACAAAAAGAAATAAAGAAAAAAAAATAAGGTAAAGGGCACCTGCAGCTGAAAACGTCGGACGTGATCGTGAAATTGGTGTAGTTGTACAACAATCACGGACGCACGACACGATGGGGTCTTTTGGTTTAAAAAAAATATATGGTACATTAAATTGGAAATTTTTTCTTTTGCGAAGTTGAAAATCTCTTTCTTAGTCCAATCCGTATTGATCTACATTCGTTTTTTTTTTCAACATAAAGCACATGTTACCAGAATTTACACTTGTAGGTTCCGGATTTTTTATGAACTTGAGGGTGTAGGTATATAGAATATTTAAAAAAATATATAAGTTGAATGGAGCTGGTTCCAAATAATCTGTATATTTTTGTGAATTTTTTTCTACAACATATTCCGACCCAGAACCTACGACCTCTGAGTTACAAGCCCAATACCCTACCAACTGCGCTAATCAGCTCACAGAATGACAGACATGCGTAAATAGATTCTAATACGAGGGCAATCCGTACTTGCTTTCAACCCTATCTAGACAAAACGTACCGCGTTTAGTCGCGGACCAATCAGCGCGGTAGATTTTAGAGCATTGGTTAATATGTGGTACGTTTTGCCTAAATGCTTACGGGGCATGTAGTTCCGTCGCGCCTATGGTTTACAATTATTTTATAGTCCGAACCAGGGATGTTGCGAATGCTGAATTTTTCACATCCGCGGATGCGAATGCGGATGCGGAGTTTTGAGGGCTCACATCCGCGGATGCGGATGCGGATACGGATGTTTAAGATATTATGTAAACCATCATCATTTCAGCCATTATTATGTAAATAAAGTCTATTAATGAAGAATTAAATCAATGATAACTTAATTATTAATATTTTTATTGTAATTAAATCAAACATTAGTATATATTAAACACCTATTGGTATATTAGTAATTAAAATTAAAAATAGGAGCATTATACTTAATGAACAGGAGTATTGCCGCCTTTTCTGGTTCAAGGCGATTACGCAGAGGTTCATAAATTAAACCCGCGCTACTAAATAATTGTTCGCTAGGAACACTGCCCGGTGGAGAGGATAAAAATCTTCGAACTATCGGCGATAATACCTCAAATTCCTCTCTATGAACACTCCACCAATTTAGAGGATTTTCATCCACATTAATTCTCTTTTCAGTACGGTAAGCGAGTAACTCCTTTTTGAGTACAGCTTCAATGCTAATTTTATTTGGCATTTCTGTACTCTCGTCTTCACTCGACGAATCTAATATCATAGCAAGGTCGTTTTGTAAACATGACTTTCTGTTGAAACCTGATGTCCCTGTTCCTAGTTGTTCCATATCATTTTCCGTGCAATCAGACATTTTTATTCTCTTAGCTCTTTCGGTATTGGTATTAAGAGATTCAAAAACGTCATTCTCAGTATTTATCATCTTTAAAATGTAATCTTTAATCTTTTCTTCAGTCATCGGTGTAAAAAATATGTATAAAAATATTCGCATCCGCATGAACATCCGCACTGATTAATGCGGATGTGGATGCAGATGCAGATGTCCAAATCTATGCGGAAGCTCCGCATTTGCGGATGCGGATGCGAATGTTCGCAACATCCCTGGTCCGAACCCCCAATCCGTGCTATCAACTCCATTGGGACAGACTTTAAGTGGTCTCCTAAGTCTCCCGATTTACCACTGTTCGATTTTTTTAACGTTTATACGTTACGCAACCCATCAGATCCCACTTTTTAAATACTTAACGCCTACAAAGTAACCTATCTCAACACAATTTCTTTTATCTTCCGTTTAATATACAAGTATTATATAATGATAGTTTATTGAACGACTTTATATACAGAAGAATGTAGTTACCCCGCATTGACGTTAATTCGTTTTAATAAATCAGTCAGGAAGTGAAGCATATTCGACTTTCTCCGATTTTACATTCCACGTGGGATAAGTGTAGTTGTAGGTACCGGCCGGTGTTTGATTGGTATCTACCAACCACTACACCTACGCGCTTAAGAAGTACTGCATATATGGTCCCGTGCATACGAGGGACAATGAAAACATACACGCTTTTAAATATTTTATTAAAATAAAATTATAGGTTTAAGCACATCTGCGCCACTGACAACATCCACTTGGTAGTTACAAGGTTTGTTCCAACTGGCGTTTATGAATCGTTCTGGAATCGTATCGAGTACTGTATAGTGCGCAAATTCGAATTAGGGATAGATACATCAATTTTATCATCCCTACCAGTAGTTCTTGTACCGCCCCAAGAACGATACAATAATCAGTTTGAACGCGAAAGAAATAAGCACTTGTACGAACGATACCTATAGTCTATTTTTATGTACGAGAGAGTCATAAAACCTAATTTCTAATGCAAAACTTAGAACGGTCATTTTAAATATTATTACAGAATATTCTAAATGTTACTAAAATTTTCATTTGCATCGGTTTTTTTATTGGTCTTTTATAAGTATAAGCTGTACAGAACAAGGTTAGCTACCAGTTTCCATCAACAGAAGATTTTCAAATTCCACTGGTAAGAATGTTGAAGGTAAACATATTCCTCGATCTATGTTTTTCTGCAATCAACGTGTAATAAACAATATACACATAGATTCAAAAGTTTTGCATCACCCTAAATATCCGAAAAAAAAAAATGTGTTCATTATAAATGGATCAGAGATTAATCAAATAATTAGTTTCAATTAAAAAAAACGTGTACATTTGTTAAAAATTTTTATTATCCAATAATAAACTTGCTTTAAACATAAAAAGTATTCTTAGAAATTAAATAAATTAAATACAAATTGATTCTTTTTAAAGAAAAGGTTGAGTGAGAACCTGCATGAGAACTTTTAATGAAGAGTATTTCCACATCTAGAATTTATGCAAGCTTGAAGTCGCCTGCCCATGCTGTTTACCAAATTATTGATATTCTGTTGAGGAATATTTCGCCATTCTTCTTGGGCCGCATGAACAAGCTCTTGTACACTCCTGGGTGGATTTCTGCATGCCGCCACTGCCCTGGCAAGCATGTCCCAAGCATGTTCTATGGGATTCATGTCAGGAGATAGGGCAGGCCAGCTCAAACGATTGATCCCTTCAGTTTCAAGATACTCATTTACAGCTCTGGTCCTATGAGGTCGGCCGTTATCGTCCATAAAAACGAAGGAATTGCCAACAGCTGCGCGCCATAGTCTCACGTGAGGATGTAGAATCTCTCTGAGATACCTATCACCAGTCATCGTTCCCTCCACATGAATTAATTCTGTGCGATCATTTAACATGATACCAGCCCAAAACAGCACTTTCTCCTCTGAAGGGCGGCACGGGGCGAGCATGGGCAAGCTGAGCTCCAACTCTCGTTGGATCCCGCCACACACGTACTCGATGGCTATCTTGTACCAAACAAATCCTTGTCTCGTCGGAAAAAAACACCGAATTCCAAAATTCTTCAAGCAAGGCCGCGTGTTCTTGAGCCCACTGTAGTCGGCGAACTCTGTGCTCAGGTTGTAGTCTGGGCACTCTTATTGGTCGGCGACACCTCAAACCTGCCGCAAGTATTCGTCTTCGTAATGTCGAGATCGATACTTGAACTCCCAACGCATGTCTCATATCTCTTTGGAGTGCTGGTATTGCCATGGTCGGGTTTCTTCGGATAGTTAAGTGGATATAGCGGTTCTGCCTCTGATTAGTAACACGCATTATACCGTTTCTAGGTCTAGCACGGAGAGAATTGGTCTGGAGATACCGGTTCCATACACGAGACACATCACTTTGCCAAACGCCAACTCTGTTTGCCACGAACCTTTGAGAATGACCTTCTTCAACTAAAGCCACTATTCTTGCACGGTCAATCTCACTTATGACTTGACGGTTCATGTTTGCACTTAAAATCGTAAAAATCAAATGCCTTGAATGTTAAAATGATCGCACCAAAAATGTTATCTTACAAAAAAAAACTGTAAAAATCTGTATATTGCAAAAAATATGGAACATATTGAAATGGTAAACATTGATAAACAAGCCAACAAAAAATTGTTAGCGCAAAAAAATTCCTTCGCATCCGAAGAAGGTGATGCAAAACTTTTGAATCTATGTGTATTTCAATGTCAATAGCAAATTTTGACAGTGACAAATCGGTAGGGAGCGCCCAAATCGTTCAAGTTGTTTTCTCCCTATGCGTTTACCCCGTCCTCTGACTGACACGTACACTGTTTTCACCTCTCACCTAACCCATAGATTATGAACGATTATGAATGTCATCAGTCATTTTTGGTTGAGCGCGAATTTCAAGTTAATGTCATTTTCATTCAAATAATTTCATGCTGTTACGTAATTTCAAGCAACAAATATGTTAAAGGCAATCTCTTGGGTATACAAAACTATGTTTTCGTTGAACTTATCTCTGAATTGTCAAAACATCTGTATTTGTCCATTATTTAACTAGGTTAATAATAGAAATAGTTGTTTAACCAGCAAGTGTATTAATGAGGGCCATTAACAATCGAGATAATCGTTAATGTTCGAGATTGTTAATTGCCCTTTTAATACTCGGGTTAGTTACAAAGCTTTTCCGTCGACTTCATAAGTTCTATTCGTTTTTCTCAATATTTAAAAAATGAAAATATTCATTTGTCATTGTCAAAAATGAATAATGTCACTGAAATGTATGTTTGGTTGCCTACACCACAGGTAACTGTCAATATAAATATAATGTGTAAGATGTGCGTTGGGTTGCCTACAGAGAAATAGTTGATTAATGTAAATCATGCATTAATAGAGGTCATTAATGTATGATTTTGTCCAATTTTGAGATTGTTAATAGCATATGTTAATACACGGTCGACGGAAAAAAGTATTAACAACTAATAGAGATATATTCAACTTCTCAGTTGGCTAGAAGACGTAATAATTGTCAACTTCATAGCTGGTAGTGGAAAAACAAATTTATATGTAATCGATACCTTAATATTTTCAACGTGCGTATATTTTTGACCTTTAAACAAGAAATTTTCCATTGAATATATCCGCAGTTAAAAAAAACCGTTGAAACAAGTAAACTGTTTGCTGCTGTAATAACAAACACAAACCCGCTTTTAGAACGTTCTATCTATATCGCATTCATTGCATAAACAGGGACTTTTTTTAATGTGAGACGTTCAAAAATGATCGGGAGTATATTTGAAAATATCTACTTGAATAATTTCTAACAAATTTGTTTTTAATTGCAAATAAAATTAATAGTTTTGTAAATCATCGAAAGTTTAATTAATGTTGAAGTTTAAATCATGAAAAAAGATTATCGAAAAATTTATATTTATAGGCACTGAAGTCTATAACTTATGAGTCTAAAACAATCTGGAACTGCAAACAATCCCCCGAGTGACTGGACAGCAAAGTACTAGATATCGCAAAATAATAATTTTATTATTCTAACGATTTATGAGTTTTGAAAAATATTTTTCAAAGACAGAGACCGTTTAACTAAAAAGCAACAACTACTTCCCGGGCTATAGGCACCGACGGATATTGAATTACACTTCAAAGTCAAACGGGGTTGGCATATCCACAAGATATTTAACACCAACCATTCTGGTTTGCAATTAGAAGAACAGCATAATTTGTAGACCGGTTTCGGTGTATTTGCGCCTCATCAGTACAAGGTATATGTTATCCGTCCGCGTGCTAAAAGGGACAATGGACAATAGACCGGTTTCGGCGTATTTGCAATTACTTTTTTTTACTTTTTTTTTTAAAGAAAAATAAAGCGCATCAGCCCTTTAGGTTATTAGCGCTCCCAAATGAACGTACTACTGTAGTGAAGATTAGAAAAAAAACAATTTTGGTAATAAATTAAACTTTGTATAGAAACTGAATAGCACGTAGGTAAGCTACCAAGTTTTCCTCCATATTGTACTCTTCTCCTAACAAGTGATACATAGTAGGTGGAGTGTTAAATGCAATTCTTTGCTGTGAATACTGCGGACAATCTATTAATACATGCCTGACTGTTAAAGGGCATTGACACACTGTACAGCGGGATTGTTCAGATTTAGTCTTTAAGTGTTCATGGGAAAATCGGGTGTGACCTATTCTTAGACGGGTCAGAATAACTTGTTCTTTCCTGGTTTCTGGAACGGCCTTCCACGGTTTACCTGTTCTTTTCACTTCCCTAAGTTTATCGTTAGATTGGGACCACTGGTGTTGCCAAGCTTTATTAACCAATGTCTTGATAAATATTTTCATGTCTGTCATCATAGCTCTCGTGACTTCGATGGCACTAGGATTCTGAATTGCAGTTTTGGCTGCTGCATCAGCTCGCTCATTTCCCTCTATTCCTGTATGTGAAGGTACACATAGTAACTGTACGACTGCTCCTGAATTGTATAGCTGGGATAATTGCTGCTTAATAAGTTTTAGTAATGGGTTTGATGGATATGTCTGGCGCAAACTTTCAATTGAGTTCAACGAATCAGTTACTATGAGCAGGTGTTTTACATGTTCTCTATTGGCATGGACTAGTGCTTGAAATATCGCGTAAAGTTCTCCAGTTAGAATGCTTGTAATATAGGGTAGTCTAAATTTGATTATCACATTTGGAGTTATAAGTGCTGCTCCAACTCCAGTATCCGTTTTGGAGGCATCTGTGTAGACTTTTGTTGCAATTGCAACTGCAATTTTCTTAATGCCGCTTGTCATGTTCTAATGCAACGTCGCAAATAATGAATCTTGCATGCTTTTTGATACCATGCAATTATCTTTCATTGCAACATTGCTGCCAACCTAACCAATAGTACAAAGAAAGAAATAATTTATTGATACATAATATGAAGTTTATTAATATTTAGTGACGAAAGTACCTACTTTTTGCCTCAATGGAAATGTGAATACACAAAATGTTAGGTATTGGAGTGACACAAATCCTCACACTTTTCGTGAACAACATACCCAATTTCCAGAAAAAGTCAATGTTTGGGCAGGTATTTTGGGAAACCACATAGTTGGTCCTGTTTTCCTAAATTCAAATTTAAGCGGTGAAGTGTATACGGAGACAAAATGCAATTGAGCCGTTAATTTTTGAAATTCTGGAAGATAATCCAGATGAATTCGGCCATCTGGAAATAACATTTCAACAAGATGGTGCTCCTGCACATTATTATGGTGCAGTAAGACATTACCTGGATGAAGAACATCGAGGTAGATGGATCGGCCGGCGAGGTCCTATAGAATGGCCACCTCGATCACCAGATCTCACACCATTAGATTTTTTTCTATGGGGGTACTTGAAATCCAAGGTTTATACTACGACACCAGATAGCATTGGCATTTTAAAACAAAGAATTATTGAAGAATGCAATGCAATTTCAGCTGACACATTCGAATGAGTACGACAAGAGTTTACTAATAGGATGTATTACTGTCAGGAAGTAGACGGAGCACATTTCGAACACTATAAGAATCCATTGTTGATATTTGATTAATTGAATTTAAAAAAATAATTTCAATAATTTTGGTATTCATTTAATTTATCCGTCAAAATTAGTTTAAACTCAAACAAAATTAATATGGCCAATGTCAATGCCTTTCAAACGAGATGTCACTTTCCATAAGGTCCTATTTAAAATTATTGGCTAGAGTGGCACTGTGATGTCATCTATTACTATTACGTCACCTGTTACCATTCGTAGAGAAGTTCACAACACTTTATTTTCACTCTCCAAATTTTATTAATGTAAGTGTAGCCGTTCAAAAGATACGAGGGGGGAGGGGACTTTTCAATAGCGCTGTATGTATGTTGAAATAAAATAACTTCCGAAAAATGGGTTGGTATACTTTTTTATATATACGGTCGTAGAAAAAATAATGTTCCTAACTCATGCGTAAAGTATCTTTCCCGTCCTTGACCGCTTACCCGAACTCCGCTCCGCGTCGTTTTGGTCAACTGCAGTCGCGTGCGGGAAAGTATCACTTTCCGCACTTGTTAGGAAAATAACTATTTCCACACTAAAAAGATTGCGAAAAAGTAGACTTTTCCTAACGCTAGTAGAAAAATGTAGGGCAGGGTTGTAGTAGTTAAATTCAAGCTACTGCCAATAACCAATAACCATGTTATAACCATATCAATATTGTTTTTAAGCGAGTGTCACAAAAAATGAAGTTTTACGGATCTATTAACGTCCCTAAAGTGTATCTTTTTTGGCCGCTTTTTTACTTTACGGCCGCTTTTTTACTTTACGGCCGCTTTTTTACTTTACGGCCGCTTTTGCAAACAAAGTCATTATGAGGGCAACCTACTAGAAACATTTTCAAAATGTAGTAAATGTACATTTAACATAACAATTAATAGCAAATAATGCCCTAATTTATTAACTTCGTTATGACCCAACTTCTGTTTATCATACTTACTGTAAGTAATTCTGTACACATCTTTGTTACTTAATAATACACTTTTCATTTGGTTAATAAAAATTTGAATCTAATCTTCCAGTTTCGTCTCTGTTTAGAAACAAAATTGTAAAAAAAAGTTGTTACCTATTTGATGAGACACTCGCTTAAAAAATTTTGTGTGCACCTCGGCCGTATGATATTTTTGGCCTCACCTGAAATTTGCTTGGCCTCGGCTACGCCTCGGCCGCAAATTTCAGATTCGGCCAAAAAAGATCAACATTACGGCCTTGGTACACAAATAACTATTATATAACAATATTTTCAGCAATATGCAAGGAGAATAGCACTGAATATGTAATTCCTCTAAATAGATGATATTAAGAAAACAAAATTATTAACCCAATAACTTTGAAGCTATTTTAGGTGAGCAAATTAACGTAGAACTATTAATTAAGTATCTTAAAGAAACGAAATTGTACCACCTATTAATAGTAAAATCACAATCGGTGCGGAGTAATAAAACTGTCGGAACAGGACATTCCAGGGGTGGGTACCTATTATTATTTTGAAGTTATAGAATCGTTAAAAATGTATAATTGTTGTCGCTTAATAGCCTTATTGGTTAGAGCGACTTTAAAACAGAAATGAAAATAAAAAATGTATTCTTAAATTTATTTTTCACTTTTTAGTTCGATTACCTATAAAGCGGGTTTTTTAGTTTTTTTTAAACTATAATCTATTTAACCGTATACACATGTCGAAATAACAAACAAGAAATTCTTGCAACTATAAATCGATGGTTGTGTTTACAGGAGAAGCGAAAAACGGTTAAACTTTTTAATTGGGAAATTGTGTAAAGTATATAATTGTTATAACATAATGTGTTGAAATATTTTTTGGGAATAAACATACACATTATAATCATCGAAATACCAATTTTTTACAAAAAATGGTCAATTACTCCTATCAGTTTATTTAATGTATCAAGAAAAACATTGTATCGTCCTTCCAATTTAAATCCTTCGAAATAAAGAAACGTGTATGATAGCATGTATTGTTGTAGTGTAGAAAAAATGTTTGACCTTGAGTTTGCGGAATTCAGAGGGCATAAGTATATTAAAGAACATCCCGTTCGGTTATAAAGCAGGTCCGGAGTGGAAAGCAATCCTAATAAAGTTCATGATCGCTTGATGAATCGAAAATTGGTATACTTCGTTCCAAGATATTTCGCTTCGGCTCATGCAAACAATTGATTGAGGACCAAAATTAAAAGCAGGTGGTCGTTAATCCGATAACAATAACACAGTTTCATTGGGCGGATGTAATTTGAGCGCTAAAAGATTAATGCACTTTTTGCAACATGTAAACTAGGCGCCAAGACCGAAGGGTCATTTTAATCCTATGTGTATTTTGGGCGCTAACCGACTGAAGTACCCAGGCCCAAACACGGTTATTCAAACTAAAAAAAAAACAAGAAAACTCAGGCCCAAACCCGGTTGATCAAAGTGTAACTATGTATAAAAATATCGGAAAATAAGAAATAGAAAACTAAAAAAAAAACAAGAAATCCCAGGCCCAAACCCGGTTGATCAAAGTGTAACTATGTATAAAAATATCAGAAAATAAGAAATAGAAAACTAAAAAAAAAACAAGAAAACCCAGGCCCAAACCCGGTTGATCAAAGTGTAACTATGTATAAAAATTATTAAGATAAGAGTTATTTTATGACTCGACCTACCTGGTAAATATATATACGTAACTCATATTTTCAATAGGAAGCCTTACATTTATAAATGAAATTAATTCCGGGAGGCATACATATTCACTATCGCTACTGTTGTCCATTTTTTTTTTATTATAATTATGTAAAATCATGATTTTATAATTATTTTGACGTTTCAAACGATGCGCTGTCAGAAGCGATATGCGTTCTTAGGTATTTGAAGTTTTAAAGAGATGATTTGATTTATTCATTTTAATTCATTTTAGCATGAATTCTGAAAATAATAGAATGTGATTGGCTAACGAGAGTGAATTCTTTTCATTATTCACTGGTGTGAAGAATTTATATCATTATGCAGCTAATTATGTAAAAATAATGTGTGCGTTATTATTTAGTCGTGGAGAAAGTTATTTCCATCATACTCAACTTCTTACAAATACGGTCCTGTTCGATTTCTCACTAAAATCGTGATCTAAAGATAAAACAGTTCCTTTTCATTCGTGATTTGCGTTTCTAATAACAGATGTGTCCGTGTATTCGACCCCTTGAATTTCGCATTGCATTTTTTTTGAATTTTTTTCTGTCGTCGTCGTATGCCGTCTTGTCTAACGATTAATCTTGAAAGGAAGGCTTAATTAGGCAACATGCCTGGCTTTGAAGAAGAAATAAGCGGATATCCGATGACACATCAATGAATTTGGGCTACGTAGACAAATAGACCCATCGGAAGTAATAACAAATATTTGAATGGAATAGGTTAGGTATTAACAATGGTATTCGAATTAGACGAACGGTGATGTTTATATTAACAGGCAAGTAATTAATATTTCAGTTCCTTTTATTTTAGGTGGGTGTGAAAATATTTAACATACAAGGTTGGTTAGAAGAAAATGGTTAATTTTTTTGAATTTTGGTGATAATGTAAATTTTGATCACTTGAACAAAAGTAGGTATCTATAGGCACATTTCAGTCTTATAAATAGCTTTTGAGATAGAGTATGTTAAAGTTGGAAGACAGATTTTTTTAAACTAATACCTAGTATTCCGTTTAGAAATGTTCAGCTATTAATCCTTACCCATCAAGGATTAATTTTATACTGATTTCTCACTCCAAAATATCGATGGTTGCAGGATGCGTCAAAAAAATATTGAAATTGAAATTCTTTCATTCCAAAATTTGAAAATCAACTCATGTGCTAGAAAAGTATTCGTCTGTTTATGTCAAAATTGAACATTTCAGTATATCATACAGGGCGAGACAAATATTAAAAGGTAATTTGAACACTAGTTTGACGTTAGAGCAAGTGACGTCATAAGATCTGGAATTATGTTGGCAGTATTTGTCAGAGTAATTGCTGCTACGGCCGAGGCCAAAACATCAGCTGACAATTTTGTTTTTGAGGTTGTGTATTATGTTAGTTAATTTGGTTTACTTTTGAATAATGTTGTTAGTGTAAATTATTGGAAGAAATGGAGCCACGATTTCCTAAGGGAAGTACAGGACAAGTACAAAACAGTTAGTAATAAATAATAACTTATTTTTCTTCAATTTATTTATGAAAACCTTTGCCTTTACCAACCATGATTTTTGTCTGTTTTCATCTCGTGGCACATGAACGAATATTTTGCTTGGGCAATTTATATTCTTATTTGTGCAAGGTGGTACAAAGCACTCTTTGATCATCTTGTAAACACGAAAGCGCAACAGAAACCAATAATCCAAACAACAGCAATAACAAATTTCAAAAAACCAGGGAAACAAATCTTACCAATTTTATGGTCTGTCGTTTTCAAGGTCGTAGGCTGACGTCACGAAGGAGGAAAAAGTTATATCACATTCAAAGCTCGCGCTTACTTTCCGCACTTTAAGGTAGAAATCCAGCTCCAAAAAAATACGGGGGCATTTTTTATCAAAATCCTTCAATTTAAGGGGAATCTATCGGCAGCGATTTGAGAAAATATCAAAATATTTTTGGCAAAGAATTTTGAAGTAATGGATGTATTGAAAATTGAGAAAAAAATATATCATGTAGATTAATGTTGAACTTGGAGTTCTCATCGAATAAAAACTTTGAAATGCTAACCAAATTTTGTTGAAAAACATACGAGTCATGAGGTAATTACACATATTAAGCAAAGTTTGAGTCCTTGTAAAGAATTAAAT
>CAJUYG010000103.1:75981-96204 GCA_910591675.1 Galerucella calmariensis | reverse complement strand
GTAAAGAATTAAATATGGATTAAATGGAAAAACTAATTGATAAGAAGTCTAATTTGAAGATTTATGAATACTATATAAAAATCTCAGAATCCTCAAATTACTTATGACCGTACAATTCCTTATTGAAATTAGGTTGCTACCACTAAAATATCGGATAAAAATGGACCGCTTGGCCACCTACATGTTGCGGAGCTTTCATATTTCTAATAAAATTTTCGTTATGTGAACTTAAACGTGAGGACGTAGGGAAACAAAAAAATATACAAATCATAATTGTGCAAGGTCGAATTTGGTAGATGCCCCTTAAAACAATAAAAAAATTACTGAAAAGGCCCATTTCATACGGACAATCACCTCCAAAATGTTTAGCATGAATTTGGAAACACCATGTATATTTTCCAAAAAACCGGGAAAAATATTTTGGAAATGATAATTTCAAAAACTAAAAAACACTCATTAGTAACAGATCCGACTGAAAATTGAAACATAGTTTTCAATTAACAAAAAGCTTGGGATGCTTTGTTATACAAGGTATCCCGAAAAATATGATAGGATAAAGAGTAACTATAGAAATAATAATAATAATAAATTAAGCGACCTAGCAATTTAACCTTTCGAAGGCTTGTATCTAAAATAACTTTAAGTGTGGTGGAGCAGTGTAGATTGGACATTTTATGAATGAAAATTGAGATGTACGTATATACAATTAATGTGAACGTCTGTAGCCGGTTCATTTGACCCCTGCCCTGCCTGCATTTACGGATAATTTCCAAATGACACGGTCTATTCAAGGGCGGATGTGGGCCATAATTACAATCGATTTCAACTACTTATTTGTTGGTTAACACTGTCTAGAAATAGTCAAATAAGAGGATTATTATTAAAGCGACATTTGATGGACAACCAATGCATTATGTACGTATAGCAATGGAAAAGTAAAATTACGAACTATGATTTAGAATTTGAGAGAGATTTATTATAATGAAAAATTTTACAATTGTGTGGACATATACCTTAAAACCACTTGAATTGAACAATTTTATAATTTATTATGCATTGAATGCCCTTTTAAATGATACTTGTCTGTTAAAATCCATAAAGCAGAACAAAAGTTATAATAATTTTATTTATTCATCTTTTCCACTCACCCCTACCAGTTATTTTACAAAATAAAGGAAAAAGTACTGAAGCAAATTTCCGTGACGAATATTTGAACTTTGTGGTACTACAACCGTACATATTATATTATAGAAAAATGACGTTTTTGCGGTATTATTGTTACCTACTAAAACGTGAACTTTGCGTTTAACCTTTCAGCTTTTGTTTTTATCAATGATTTTCTTAGGAATTTTGATTTGTAGTGTGGAAACCACTTATGGAATAAAATTCTTTATGTCATTATTTTAGAAAATTATAAAAAATGCCGAGACACGTCAACTTTTGAATTGAGCTGTGCGTTATGTAAACATAAATATAAATGTACAAGGTGATTCACGCAAGTATGCCATTGTCGGTGTTGTTTTTTTTAATGAAACACCTTGTATATTTGCATATTTTTGAAATCCTCTTAATGAACCGATTCCAACAAACTAAATAATGTATGGTCAACTATAAATTATACAGGGTGAAATTTTTATTTTTACAGTTATTAAACACATACATAAAATACCTGATGTATTTGATTTTAATACAGTAAAATAAATGCTCAAAATGTTCTCCATCTAGTTGTTGGCAATAGCACAGTCTCCTATAGAACTCCTCCTTAACTTTGTTTAAAGTTTGTAGTTATTCTGTCTTTGAGGTCTACAATGCTAGTTGGTTGTGTTGCATATACTTTGTTCTTGAGATAACCCCACAGAAAAAAATCTAACGGCGTAAGGACTGGCGATCTAGCTGGCCACTCAATAGTACTTCTTCGTCCAATCCATTCATTGGAGAAGATTTCATCTAAATAAGTTCTTACCATTAAAGCATAATGTGGTGTTGCCCCGTCTTACTGGAACCAAACATTTTCATTGGGTAAGCTAGGATCTATTGCGTTGGGATATAAGTTTGCCAACGCAGGAATAACCTTATTTCTAAGCATATTGAAATATTTTTCAGCTGCCAAATTTCCATCTATAATTATAGGACCAATAATATGGTCGCCTATGATACCGGCCCAAACGTTCACCTTTTGAGGGTACTGAGTATGTGTCTCACGCATCCAATTAGGACACTCTGCTGACCAATATCTACAGTTCTGTCGGTTTACCTCTACATTCAATGTGAATGTTTATTCGTCAGAAAAAAGAATGGTACCAAGAGCTGTCTCATTTCTGTTCAGCTTATTCATCAATCTTTCGCAGAAATCCATTCTACGATCTGGATCGTCTTCTGTTAACTCTTGCACAAAAGTTAATTTGTAGGGATGAAGTTTTTCTTTATGGAGACATCTTAGAACAGTTGTATGACTAACATTATTTTCACGGGCAATACGTGTACTTGAAGTTGGATACTCTTCGACACTTAACATCATCTTCAACGAAGTGTGGTTTTCTTTTCAATGGGTTGACAAGTCCAAGTTCTCTGAATTGTGCATGAATTTTAGACACAGTACTTTGTGAAATATTAGGCAATTCGGGATACCTGTGATTAATTAAGTTTGCCACTTCAACTTCTGCAGTTATCCCCGTACCCGATCATCATTAAAATCTCAATTCGGTGAGTCTCAGTTAAATATTTCATTGTTATGTCGACAAGGAAAGAGTGTTTGACAAATATTTTACTTTTTCAATATAAACTGTCAACACATCAACAACTGACAGAATAGAAAACAATCCACATTATTTACCGATTTAAAAGGAGATTCCAAAAAGTTTCTAATATGTAACGTACAAAGTTCGACTTCATCTTCACAAACATATTTTTTAGTGCTAAGTACTTTATATTTTTTACGTCTACTAACCTTTTTTCTTTGTAATTTCACGACAAAAATTATATACATTTTTTTTACTTAGATAGTTTTATTTACTACACAGAAACGTTAAGTTTTTTTTTAATTAACAGATAAAAGGTTAGCTGACCTTCAAATTTGATTTTGTTTCTAATTTTTTTTAGGAAAGAAAATTAGTGGCGCCCTAAAATTTTTTTTTCTTTCACCTAGTCACTTTAAAATTAATTGTTTTTCCTAAGTTTCATTAGGTAACAAAGCCCTGCGAAATGGCTTAGTTTACCTCCAAATTTAATCGGTCAGTTAGACAAGAACCTGCAGTATTTACCATCATTTTTATTTCAACGCTATTCAAACACCATTTGCGTTTCATTGGTGCTCAACTCCATTATTTGTTTCATTGGCGCCCAACAAAAACATTCAATTTTTGTTTCACTATACCCGATAGTTTGTAGTTTGTAGTTTGTAATATACATTTTTTCTCTCTAAGCTCTAAGATAAATATTATCTGAGATACAGCGGGTTACCTATCTTAATACCCACCCAGTACTTTTTGAAATATAGCCAAAAAAACGTAAGAGTAGAAACAATAAACAATGCAACCAATAAACAACGACCGAATTTTAATAATAAATTCCATGTTATTAATTGTATGCTTGCGACATTGCGCAAATATGGAAAAAGAGAATCAGGTCGAGCACCGTATCCGAAACATGATAATATATAAGGTAACGACGTTGCATGTGTGTCTCGATTTTCACGTTGATTTATTACCACACTGTATTATGTAATATTTTAGCAACATTATATGGATGTGCCAGATATATCAGCTAGCTCGTTTAACCACAACAAGAACATCTAAGTTATACAGGGTATAACTGTATAAACTCAACCTCGTATATAGGTCACACTTTCTTTTAAACATCCTCTAGCAACCTTCGCCGATTTCCATCCACTCTAGTAGAGGAACGGAGCAGGATACATAAGGAAGGCAGGGAACAGAAGAGAACATTCAGGGAGAAATACGGGACAAATGGTGACGGAGGTGGGAAGAACAAAACAAGGAAGCGTGGACGAAAACGCTAATCAAGTACTTGAATTAGTGGCTCGACTGTTAACACAGGACGCTAGGGTACCATTTGAGCCAGATACTGACGGGACACGGCAGTTTCAGTACCTACACGATGAGAGTTGGGAAAAGGGAGAATGAGCAGTGCCGATACTGCCAGGAGCGGGATTGACGTTGAACACTCGCTCTTCTTCTGCAGGAGATGGACAATGGAGAGGATAAAGATGGAGACGGAGCTGGGAAAACTGATAACTTGATAGATATCATGTTAGAGTCCAAAGACAACTGGTATTGCATAAATGGCTTTCGAAAATGAAAGAAGAGAGGTTAAGCCAAGGAGATGAATCAGGTAAGAAGGACCCCCGACTCTGACGATATGATGCCCTTACAGGCGGTACCAGAGTCCAGGGAGAGGAGAAGTGGAGACCGGGAGGTTTTTGTGCGCTCATCCGTAATTCGGGGCAGCCTCGTTCTGTTGCTTTGCGTGCGGAGTGGCCGAGTTTTGGGTAGAAATCCCACACTACCGGTGAAATGGAGTAACAAGTACCCGGTGCCTGAAAGCAGATTTCAACCCAGCGAAAAAAAAGCTCTTGTAGGTCTAATATATCTCATCCAGCATTAATGAGAACATTTTCCTTATATCTTCTAACGCAGTGAACAGTATTATACTTATTAGGACTTCCAAGTGAGAGATACTCAGCTATTTTTGAGGTATCTTAGAGAAGAAATTAATGCCGCATGGCTTTTCCGTACATTTCCCTTTTCCATATGATACAATCTTCTGGGAGTAACATAGACTGGCCTTAATATTGCGTACTTTTTAAATTAAAGCACAGAATTGACTTCGCTGTCAGATACCACAGCGAAAATCCGTTTCTTGTGTGTTTTTGATTCGGGAATAGTAACAATCAGCTTGTCCTATCTGTATCTGTAGAGTAGGGAGGGTGTAGGCTCACAGCACTTAGGCCACATGTGACCCATTGTACATCCTCCCGAGGAGTTGTCCTCCTAGTGACCTGTCCACCTTCCTGAGAAGGACAGGATGGACAATGACCTAGGAGGACAACTCCTAGGTCATTGTCCATCCTGTCCTTCTCAGGAAGGTGGACAGGTCACTAGGAGACATCTCCTTTATATCGGCAGGTGTAGGCCAAGACTCACCGAACACACACTCTCTTATTGACGATAACTCCGGACACTCGCATAAGACATGACTGACAGTTTCATCTTCCTGTTCACACATCCTGCGTAGAGGTGTGTCCACTAGCCCCATAGTATGGAGGTGTTTCCTTAGTTGATAGTGACCAGTGAGAAATCCTACTGTTAAACGCAGGTTTTTCCTGGTCATCGCCAAATATTTCTTCGGCGCCAGCTTCCCAGGGCCGCCCAGGGTGATTCTGGCAAGACTGCATCATTTGATTCCATCCCATCTCTTAAGGGATTGAGCATGAGTGTAACGTTTGGCTAGTTCCGCAATTGTCGAAGTGGTTAGGCCGTATGTGTCACTGGGTCCTAGAATTTTTAGTCCAGCGGCTTCCTGGCTAAAGAATCAGCAATGCGATTTCCTTTACTCCTGTCGTGCCCTTTAACCCACCTCAGGAGCCGAGGCGTCAGCTGAATCTTAGTGGCACTCTAAACGTCAACAGCTTCCGTAGCCATCTTCGCTAATTCATTGGTTCGACAGGCTTCTCCAATTAAAAAAGCCACTTTTTTCATTAAAAAGTCCCCGTCTAATGCAGAACGCACAAACTCGTTGACTTGTTCTCTTGTAAATACTTTTGATTTTTTCACTCTATAACCAACGTTTTTCTTCTTGATGAAACGTATTAAGGTGTCGTATTTGCTCATTTTCACTCTATCCTCTAGTTCTAAAGTCGCTTGTAACATGGAATATTTCGGCCATAAGGATTAAGCAGTACATTCCTCAGAGAGTTTTGCAAATGCTCCAGCAACACCTTACTGTACTTCGTTTCGCCACTCAAAAATTGCCGATATTCCTTTTTATAATGGATTTTAGATTTGTCCGGAAGCAAGTTGAACCTTATAGTATTGGCTACAACTGATATATCGTCAGGAATATTAAAATCTCTTAAGTCCATTCTCCACGGGGTGAGTTGACGCTGCAACTCGAAAAAGTTGCATGCAACTTGGCGTTTTTTTTGGGCGCGTCGGTCGCATGAATTAGAACTTGCTTTATTTTATTTTCGACCCAAAATTTCTATTAGCTGCTCCGCTCTGACATTGCTGTCACTGTCAATCAAGTTGGCAACACGATACGTTTCCCCTATGCCCGGATGAGTCGCAGCAACAAACTGTCGATATGCTGACTGTACTTTTTCTCGCAGCGATTTGTCGCTGCGATGTTACACAACGTAGAAACTAAACTTTGTGATTTTAGTGAGGACTTTTTGAAATGCCAAAATTAAGTGATATAAAACCTTGTTGCATCGCCGTTGTTAATGATACGATAAAGCTTTGAATATAACTCGATTATTAGCGATTTAACACCGTCTCGGACATTGATAGGTGACTCGCTTCGTCACCTTGCAATGTCCTCGACTATTACAAATCGCATAATATTCTCGTTATAATAGTTATAATTGCATAAAGCATAACCTATAATTTTAAACGTTCCTAACTAATATTGAATTGAATTTAAACGATTTTTCATCACTACAATATTTGTAATTAATGAAGGGTGATGGCTCTTTTGACAAATATTTATCCCAGTATCTATCCGAACTACCGGATTTTTCATGAAGTATCTACTGCTAGAGATGGGTGCGTGGGATCAAGAAAATGTTAAAAAGTCTTTTGGGGCCCACTCGTGAGAACTTTGGGAGTTAGATGGATCCAACTAACTTACATAACGTGATTGTTGATGATTTTTTTCGGTTTCATTGCTTCCGCTTGCTGTTAAAACACCGGACTAACAAATTGACCATTGCGGAGGCACCCTCTGGAGAAATTGTGATTCTGATGGCACAGAAGTGTGGCAGACCTCCTCATGAGTTCCCGACATACAAGACATTTGCTATTATTGCGAGATTTATAGTGCTAGGAGGCAAAATGTTTTGCTCAGGACGCAACTAAAAGACGCCACCACCGCCAAACTGGAGGGCCTGCACAGTTTTAAACCATCACGATCTCTTAGTTATCATTAAGACTACAACATATAAAAAAATCGAAAATCGTACGAGAGCCAGGATTACCTATAAAATGGTGTAGGGTCCTTTGTAAACTGACCATGTAATTAAAAGTGAAACTGTGAATTAGCAATGTTTCAATAATGGAGAAGTACGTGAATAAGTAGCTGCGCTCGTTATTTGTATCTAATCAATCTTTTTAGTCTGAATCGTTCGTTTATTACTTATTACATCTGTAAATCTTAACTGTTCGGTAATTCTGCTCAGATCAGTTCGATGTAAATCGGTTTGCTCGGAATATTTTGACCGACGAAAAAGATTAATCTGTTTATTTGTCATGTTTTGAGGTTATATTGTAGTCACTCCTGTCATTAGATACACCTCGTACTGTTTGTTGACCATGAACAGCGACCAATATTGCCTCATGGATAGACATAGTCATAAATAATTAAAAATAAAATCTAAAATGAGAAAATCGAGCAAAAAAATCGTAGTCTGTTGATGAAAGACACAAGAGCCAGGAGCGGGTAAACATACAACACGGCTCTTTCAACTGCGCATGACTCAAGACTTTGCCAAATTTAGTAGGAACATAACAATATTGAAATAAATATGTAAATATCAGAAATATAAAACTAAAAAAAAACAAGAAAACCCAGGCTCAAACCCGGTTGATCAAAGTGTAAATATGTATAGAAATATCAGAAAATAAGAAATAAAAAACTAAAAAAAAACAAGAAAACCCGGTGGATCAAAGTGTAATTATGTATAGAAATATCAGAAAATAAGAAATAAAAAACTAAAAAAAAAAAAAAACCCCAGCACCTAACCGGGTTTCGAACCTACGACCTCTGAGTTGTAAGCTCAATACCCTATCAACTGCGCTAATCAGCTCACATTCAGTCACATCGAATAGAAGGTTAAAGGCTGCTTGGACGCATGCGCACCTCAACTACTAAATTTGACGTGGTGGGTGGAGCCGTGTTGTATGTTTACCTGCTCCTCAAGAGCTAGGTAAAAACAAGGTTAGAAGTTCGTTTATATGTATGATTGGTCGGGCCGTTCGTTAATAGCAATTTGCTCACTTTAATCTATGTTCGAATGACCAAAAATTAGTCGCCTCTGCGATGCAAATAGCGAACGTTGAATGTGTGATTAGATATAGTACATTCAATAGCCTTCTTGGTGTGCGTCATATCCGGCTTTTGGGTATGTCGTTAATTTTATTTGCTATTTTGACATATAGCTTACCTTAAATTTGATACATAAAATCATCAGGATCGTATTCAGCCAAATTCAAAAAGGCTATGAAATTAATAATTACCAGCTTCTTTTTCTAACTGAAAATACTTGAAAACTTCCAAAGTTGATGTTTTTCCGTGTATCCATGCATATTTTTGTATTATTTAAAAAAATGAAACAATAAGATTAATATTCAATTTTCATAAATAATAATTGACCATAACAACAAAGTAGACCTGACGAGAATTTTATTGTCAGTGGGACATTAGATAAATACGTAAGACACATTGCCAATACGAAAGGTACGTCTGCATCCTATTTTGAATGGTGTAATTTCTCCTGATTGATAGGTTGCGTTTGCGCATAATCCAAAGTCAAAGATATCATAAAAATTTTTCGAACAATTATCAATGTTATTACTACTGATAATTTGACCAGAATTAATCACAGACCTGCCTTTTCTTCCATTTCTCCCAACGTAATGTGTTAGAAGGACATTAACAATCGATGACGCACACTATGAAGGGTAATATATCATGAACTCTAGTGTGACAGTGATACCAACTTATATTTTTAAAATTGACATTTTACTTCAGGACACAATCTTTTAATTTTATTCAAAATATTAATTTATTATTTTTTGAAAAATTTAGATGATGCTTTTACTTGATGTAGATCCATAGTAAGTTATGAAATCAAACAATTTTATTTTGTTAAATCTACATTATATTTAACCTTAAAGTTGTGACGCGTTTCGCTAACACAGTAGCTTTTTCAAACGAATGGAGGTATAATGAGAAATTTTTTTTATACAGTGCCTTAATACTAAATTATACGGGTATTTAACAATAAAATTATAATCTATTTACTAGGAAATGAAATGAATTTGTCTAAATATGGGATTAACTAAAGTATTTAACAAGTTTACCTGGAAACTCATTCACAACAATCCTAATTCTAGTTTTAAAATTCCTAAAAGTTCTACCTATATAAATTTTATCACAGTCGTCATTACCACATTTTAATTTATAAACTATATCCGTATAATTTAGTATTAAGGCACAGTATAAATTGAAAATTTCTCATTATACCTCAATTCGTTTGAAAAAGCTACTGTGTTAGCGAAACGCGTGACAACTTTAAGGTTAAATATAATGTAGATTTAACAAAATAAAATTGTTTGATTTCATAACTTATTATTTTTTGTCCCCCAACTCAACCATCGGGTTAATACACACCTCTTCTTCATCATATAGATATATCAAATATACACATTCCAAAAAATTTAAATCACGAAAATCCTCAAGCTACTAAAACTAGACGACATCAATTTTCGCCCTTTCATTCAAACTGTCTAATTTTTGTTCATTTCACAAGTGCATTAGGCATTAAAATCTCGCCGTCTTCTAAGTGTGAATTTTACACAGAATAAATTCTAGTCTCTCTATTTCAAGAAGTGTCGTTCACATTATTCTTGTCGCACTAATGCAAATCGTATGACCTATTAAACTTTTTCGCAATCATTATAGTCTATGAACGACAGCGCCGCAAACGTTCAACCTCGACTACAACTAAAACAGTACAATGATCCAAGTTGTTCACAGTAATGAACCAAATCGAATGATTGTCACGTATTCGATTTAAGGATAGGAACGTCCTCTTTAAACCGAAAATTCGTTACCGAGATGAAATTGTTGGTAATAAATTAGATTGAATCGAAATTGCACAAAGAAAAATTCAAACCGTAAAGACATCAAATAATGAAGTTCTTGTGGTTTTGCCGGATGTTGCATTGCTTAGCAAGGTTAAAAAACATCGGGTGCAATAAATCAAACGTAAATATTTTATAAAATATATACAGGGTGTTGCAAAAGTTTTTCCACAAAGGGGTTATCTTCGAAATTGATGAAGGGACAGTTATGAAATTCTAGAACGATGAATAAGACTTTATTCTGAATATTTTAGAGCAAATTTCGAATGTTTTTGGCGTCTGTTTTGACGTTTTTTGACGTCGTTTTTGAAATGGCAGCCTAGGTCGAATGACGTTTCACAAAGAAGCTTATTTTTTTTATTGGTGAATCATTTTACCTATTTAAAGCTCGACTCAGCGTATTTAAATCGAACTTTAAAAAACGCGCGTTTGTATTGCAATTGTTAATCGTGTCGCTGTAATGTCTGCATCTACAATTTTGTCCAGATTTCACATGTTTTCTTCCTCTTTTAACATGATGAATTGCTTTTTGCCAATTTTCTTTAGTAACTTGTAATAGGGACCTGCCTAATAAAGATTTTACATCTTTTAGTAACTTTTCATCTGTGTCCATATCAGTTTTATCGAATTTAATTGGCAGTGATATGGGAAGTGGACTACGTCAATACTACGTTTTTTTTTTTATACAGTGCTTTTCAAAAGTTCCCTCCCCCCCTCGTATCTTTTGAACAGCTACACTTACATTAATAAAATTTGGAGGGTGAAAATAAAGTGTTGTAAACTTCTCTACGAATGGTAACAGGTGACGTAATAGTAATAGATAACGTCTCAGTGCCACTCTGGCCAATAATTTTAAATAGGACCTTATGGCAAGTGATATCTCGTTTGAAAGGCATTGACATATTAATTTTGTTTGGGTTTAAACTAATTTTGACGGATGAATTATATAAATACCAACATTATTGAAATATTTTTTTTAAATTTAATTAATCAAATATCAACAATGGATTCTTATAGCAAGTGTTCGAAATGTGCTCCGTCTACTTCCTGACAGTAATACTATTAGTAAACTCTTGTTGTTAAGGAAGATAGCAGGACTCCTAACAGTGCACTGCTGTATGAGGAGTAGAGGAAAGTTCCCTATGTAGGGGTTGCGGCATGACTGACGAAACGTCAGTCCATGTTCTCTTAGAGTGTCCACACTGGGCTGTACTACGCAGGCGAATCTTCGGAGTCCCTGATATGGCCCCTAGAGACAGAAGCAGGCATCCACTGAAAAAGATTGTGGCCTTTATTGAAGGGCTCGGCTTCATGGATGTCTAGGTAGCAGGAATGGCACAATGGGCCAGCCAGTGGCCTCAGTGCCGGAACCTTGGCTTGAGTTTGTCTAGGTCAAGGCTCGACTGCACATTTAGTAGTAGTAGTAGTAGTAGTAGTAGTAGTAGTAATGTATCTACAATATTCTTTAAATTCGTTGAAATCCGACATCAAATATTCATATGAACGATGAATAAGACTTTATCTGAATATTTAAGAGCAATTGTCAAATGTTTTTGGCGTCTGTTTTGACGTTTTTTGAAATGGCAACACAACATTAATGCCGAATACCTGCGCCTGCCTGCCTTTTCGACGCCACGTATTGACGCCGGAACTTTGGTACGCCAAATGATATATGCGTCATATTCAAGGAGAAATGACTTCCCACAACGTAAAAAAATGTCATAAACCCTTGAGACTTAATTAGTGAAAATTTTTTAAGTACTGTCTGGCTTTTTACAATAATAACACTTTATATGCAAATGTGTGCTATTGTCTTACGAATGAAATAATTCATTGTTGATATTTTAACAACTTATTGTATGAAAGCACAGCAATAAAAGTTGGAGCATTAAACTTAAACTCTCAGATGGAACGCGGTTATTGTTAAAAACATAATAAAATAATAATTTAATGGTAGTTAGTAAAAGGACTGATGGTTGTAGATGAAGGGATTAGTTTTCCATAAAGATGGGACGAGAAGTTTTGCAATTTACTTGAAAGTTGAAAAGTATATGGATGGAGGTTTCTTCTTCCATTCCACAAAATCTGCATTCTTCTTCCTCCACTATTTTGAGCTTTTTCAGGAGCCCATTCAGGCGACAATGTCCCGTTAGGATCCCTGTTAAAACTCTTAGCGCAGCTTTACTTTGACTTATGCATTCTTTTGATCTCAACAGGTTGTAGTCACCCAGAAGAGTCTTTGATTGTATAAGCCCTACTAGATCTTTCCAATGGTCAGATCTTCTCTTTTTCTCGGCTTTACTTATTTCTTCCAATATTACATTGGGGCTGATTCCGCAAAAGGGTTCAGGCCCCCAGAAAGGTATTTCAGTCCCCCTCTTTGCTAGTTCATCTGCTATTTCATTTCCTTCTATTCCAGTGTGTCCTGGAATCCATAGTAAGGTGACTATGTTGTTCTCGCCTAGTTCATTGAGTTTGTCTATGCATTCCCATACCATTTTGGAACTGATTACACAAGAGGTCAGTGCCTTAATGGCTGCTTGACTATCTTCTGTATCCTTTATCAATATTGAACTGGGCGCGCTTTCTTATGGCGTGGATTTCCGCTTGAAAGATACTTGGGGTTTTCCCAAGCTTTCGGAGTGTTTGGTTCCTGGCCCGAACACTCCTATCCCAGTTCCTTCTATTGCTTTTGAGCCGTCTGTGTACCATTGAATGGCATTCTTTCCAAGTCTGGTAATGGTATTTGGATCCCATTCTTTCTTGTTGCTTAATTCCGTAACGAATTTCTTTGAAAAGTTATACTTTTTCATCATATCGTCTTGTGGCATGTCCCAGGTTGTCTGATTTCTAAGAAGTGAGGAGGTGGTTTTTTTAATGATTCCCTCTCTACTTAGTCTGTATCTTGTTCTTTCTGCAACGCTTTCCACCACCATATGTAGTGGGGTGAGGTTGCGAATCACTTCCATAGCTGCCGTTGGGCATGTCTTCATTGCTGCTGTAATGCATATACAGGCTAGTCTTTGAATTTTGGAGAGGTTTTCTCTCGTCGTCAATAGGCTAGTTCTACTACTCCACGCAATGGCTCCATAAGTGATAATTGGTCTCACAATGGCAGTGTACATCCAGCTTAGAATTTTTGGGTTACAGCCCCAGTTTCTCCCCGCCAGATTCCTGCACACCAATATAGCCATTTTTGCCTTGTATGTAATCTCCTTTTCGTGTTTGTTCCACAGGAGCTTACTGTCTAGAGTTAAACCTAGATACTTGACTTCTTGTCTCCATTCTCTCTCTTTATACTTACTCTCTATAGTTATTAATATTAACACTGACCTATACAGTGTGGGCCAACTATCTCGTAAATTGCTAGTCCTAATTGTACAAAATTTGGGGTACACCTATTTTGGGTTAAGTAGATTCCAGATTTGATAAATGCAATGATGCCAGATTTTCTGTATATTTTATATTATTAGTAACTTTGGTTTTACAAATTCATCACCCTGTATATTAAGTCACTTTGTATAATGCTACGGTTTCCCTTTTTAAATATACGATGCTGTTATAAGTAGATGTTGCCAGTCGAACTCCCTCATGAAGGGTACCGTACCATTATCTATAATAATGAATATTCTGCTAAATATTTCAAACGTCTACCTGTTGTCGTTATTAATATCAATCAGAATAATTATTTATAAATAAAATTAACAATAAAAAAAACTTCTTCATGGAGAATCGAACCCGGGTCTACCGCGTGAGAGCCTGGTTTGCTTACTACTCGACCACCAAGGAATATGCAAATTGTTTATCTATAACGTCAGATGTATTACATGATTTTTGCTTAAAAGGAACTAAAGTTCCTACCGTGAGTCCCGCGACACGTTCTACCTTTTTTTTTATTAAAATATGAGGGATGAAAAAATATACAAAGCTTCCCATATTTATAAACAACTTCCGATATAACCGGAATTGAAAATAAAATGCAATACTGTAAGCAGTTTGGTAGAAATTATTGTTACGGCTCTCTTCAAAATGACTGTTTATGTTTATCTCGATGATAATAATAGTTACTGATTCAACACAGCAAACAGCGAAGAATGCTGCACCTACTTTTTTCCTTAATTTTCTTGCAGATTAAAAAAACTGAATCAGACGTATTTATAGGAAAATCCAACAGTTACGGAAATTGTAATGATCTTGACATTTTCATTTATCACGTTGTAATAGTTGTTAATTGTAAAATTTTTCTCTTTTATCGATTAATATTGTTTATAAGTAGTTATAACTCTACCCAACTATACCGGATCTGTGGTTTTATCTAATAGCATACAGGGTTCTCCATTATTGTTCTTAGGTATTTTCATACCATTGGCTTAAAAACAATGAATCTTCCTTACTAACTGAGATAAAAACGTCAATCGAAAACCAAATTTTTTAAAAAGCATTGCGCTACATTTCGGCAATAGTAGATAATCTTCATTGTATTTGCTGCATCCTACAAGGTGCTTCAAATTTAGGGAAAATGAATTGTAGTTTAAAAAAAACTAAACAATACGCTTTATAGGAAAACAGGAAACAGGCTTTATAGGAAAAAGTGAAAAATTATTCTTGGTTCAAGAATAAAATGAGAAATGAGAAAATTAATATATAAACAGAACATACCAATATGCAAACAGACGTACTTACAGGTGAGGCGCGATGAAAACATCTTCACCTTTATTCACACGGTATATTTTCAAATTTAATTCTACATGAAAATGTCAACCATAGCACTGCTACAAAAAAAATTACCCACAATTCACAAAAAAACTTTTCCCAGGTAAACTTGTTCAATACTTTAGTTAATCCCATATTAAGACACTTTTTGCTTTATATTTCCATGTAAATAGATTATAATTCTTTTGTCTTTTGTAATATGCATACACCAGAATCGTTAGAGCACATTCTATTGAAATGCCCAATTTATAGTTCTCTTAGACAAAACAGATTTTTTTATGGTGTGGATGGTATTGATGGTCTAGTACACTATTTAAACGTCAATAATGACAATCTCCCCGAGCTCTCTGCTCTAGCCAATATTGTCATTGGTATATTAAAGTTAAGAGCTTTTGCATGCGGAGAATAGATAATCACAAAATATATTATATACTAACCTAATTTATGTACCGAACCCTTGTGAAAAGATGTATCTTATGCACAATAAAACTATCTATCTATCTATAATTCTTTTGTCAATATCCCTAAAATTCCATATTAATCACTGTATAAATTAAATATTTTTCATTATGCCTCCACTCGTTTGAGAAACCTTCTGTGTTAGCGAAACGCGTCACCAATTTATATTAAGTTCAAAGTTAAACAAATTAAAGTGTTTTATTTCATTGTTTTTTAAATCTCTATATGCAAAATATACAAGACAACCCTCGCATTGTGTTCTTTTAAAAAGTTATAGCCACACTGTATAATTACTAACTATAATAATTGTTGTGTTATTTATTTTTATAATAATTATTATGGTATTTATATTTTCCACATCAGCAGAAATTCTTGATATATGGCATAAGCCGGATTTATCACTTAGCATTTAATCTAATTAAAAAAAATTACTTATTGTGTAATTATATTAATCATAAATTATCTACTTTATTTACAATTTCCTGCAAATAAATTGTCATTTCAGTAAAGCGTGTCATTATATTATTTTACCTTTGACATCATATTATGAATCAAGTGCTACTCCTTTTTATCATTAATATATAAATAATTTCATTAAAATAAAAAATAATGCCTTCGTTGAAACAGTAAGTTGACTCTTATTTCCGGAATTACTGGAAGTTATGACGTATGTTATGTGTTATGAAGCATTCAGATATGTTGAAATTTTACGATTTCCTGTTTAATCTCGAACAGAAGTTGGTCGTGTGTTGTTATATCAAAATTATACAATATTATATCGAAAAGTGGATTAAATTGTTTTATTCGAAAAATATCACATTTGTGTTATATCATGTTGACAATCTGTTCAATTAAATGTAAAAAAGTATGCTGAACGTGATTTCAATGTTAGGTCCGCATCTTATCGCCAATACCAATCATCATTAATATTCCAATCCTATCACCTTCGGTTAAAGGCATTTTGGTAAAAGAGTTGCAAATGGTAAATTGCTTAGATAGTGTTCACGTAAACGTACCTTCTCTTTACCTTCAATGGTTCTGACAGTTTTCAATGTCGAATGAAAAAAATGCTAAAAAATACTGTCAAACAATAAAAATATTTTTATAGTTCACTGACTTAGATCACTAATAAAAGCCGTTAGATACAATGTTCTTAATAGTACACATAGATTCAAAAGTTTTGCATCACCTTCTTCGGATGCGAAGGAATTTTTTTGCGCTAACAATTTTTTGTTGGCTTGTTTATCAATGTTTACCATTTCAATATGTTCCATATTTTTTGCAATATACAGATGTTTACATTTTTTTTGTAAGATAACATTTTTAGTGCGATCACTTTAACATTCAAGGCATTTGATTTTTACGATTTTAAGTGCAAACATGAATCGTCAAGTCATAAGTGAGATTGACCATGCAAGAATAGTGGCTTTAGTTGAAGAAGGTCATTCTCAAAGGTTCGTGGCATACAGAGTTGGCGTTTGGCAAAGTGATGTGTCTCGTGTATGGAACCGGTATCTCCAGACCAATTCTCTTCGTGATAGACCTAGAAGCGGTAGAAGGCGTGTTACTAATCAGCGGCAGAACCGCTATATCCACTTAACTATCCGAAGATACCCGATCATGGCAATACCAGCACTCCAAAGAGATATGAGACCTGCGTTGGGAGTTCAAGTATCGATCTCGACATTACCAAGACGAATACTTGCGACAGGTTTGAGGTGTCGCCGACCAATAAGTTCGCCGACTACAGTGGGCTCAAGAACACGCGGCCTTGCCAGGAGAATTTTGGAATTCGGTGTTTTTTTCCGACGAGACAAGGATATGTTTGGTACAAGATAGCCATCAGTAGATGTTATATGTATGTTCAACCCGAAGTATAGGGAAAACCGTGTGTTAGAGAGAGAGCAGCGAGACAATGTGTAAGAGAGAGAGAGCGGCGCGCGCGTTGTTTAGGCCGCCATTTTTAGTCCTGTTGTATATTTAAAAATCTGAAAAAAACTTCAGTGAGATTCGATCCCACAACCTTCGCGTCTATAGCAAGGCATTCAACACATGCTGCCATAAGCTCTCATGCATATTATTAGCGAAGAATGGTATTGGTGCTGCAATGTGAACGCGGGGGGCGGTGCGGAGGTAATCTACGTAATCGAGAGTATAGATATACCGGGGATGGTTGAAAGTAGCGCAATAATGCTGTCAAAAAGGCACTAACACCTAACTTCGTTACTATTGGTCCGATTTGAATGGAACAAACGGCATTATGTATGAAAAGTGATGTAATTTATATATGGAGAGTATGAGCATGCGCAATAATGCTGTCAAAAAGGCACTAACACCTAACTTCGTTACTATTGGTCCGATTTGAATGGAACAAACGGCATTATGTATGAAAAGTGATGTAATTTATGGAGAGTATGAGCATGCGCAATAATGCTACCATAAAGGCACTAGCACCTAACTTCGTTACTATTGGTCCGATTTGGATGGAACAAACGTCACGTCAAATGACACACGTCACGTGACACGTCGAATGTTAAACGTCACGTGACACGTCACGTGACACCTCTCTCCTGTGCAACGTGACGTTTGAGTCTCCTCACGGGATGTTTTAAAGATTAAAAAAAACTAATTTTTCTCTCGAGATATTTATTTATTTAGAAAATAATTATAATGATAATACAGTATTTGAAAACCAGTGGCGGAGGCGTTGTACATTTCTTTCGGTACACGAATATACTCCAGTGGCGTGGCAGGGGTTTGGATCATGGTCAAAGTTTCCTGTTGCACACGGCGTACCATCAAATTTGCAAACGTCAATAATATGTGGAAAAATACCGAAAATGTGACATTTCTTTTGCAGAAACTCGGCTTTTTGTTGTCCTCGAACGTAAATGTAGTCTGCGGCATGCAATAACTTGCTTTCCAATATTTTATTTTAAAAATTGTAAAACGAAAATTCCAATCTTCATGTAATATAAAAGTTGATGAATATACAGGATGTTTTTCTAATAATACTTATAACAATTTTATATCGTATTGTTTTAAGAAATTAAAAACTTAAAATGGCATAAATTAATTTATAAGTTGATCGACCTAAGTACCAGGTCATGTGGCTCAGGTTCATATCAGGAAATTGATGTAAAATAGACTAAGTATATATATGACAAGCGGAATATCGTTAACCTTACTCGCTTCTTTTAACATATACAGAGTGCTGCAAAATTATTGTTCGCAAAGTGAATCAACTAACGTATCGCTGAAAATACATTAACATCCAAGACAAACAAATAGGAATTTTTGTAAATAAATATGACGTATTACGCTGAAGTTATCCGATATTACGGACGGAACAAAAATTAGGAACTCCTTATCTATCAGGATAATTGATGCCTAGTATGCATAGGTACATTGAAAATTTAAACAAAGTATATATATGACAAGCGGAATATCGTTAACCTTACTCGCTTCTTTTAACATATACAGAGTGTTGAAAAATTATATTTCGGGAATCAACTGATGTTGAAAAGACATTAACGTACAGGACAAGTGACATATCGTTGAAAAACACCAAACATTCTTTCAACAGGGTGTATCGTACAAAGACATGTGATATATATCATTAAAAAGGGTATCACGTCTCTACAGGGTGTTTCATAAGACTATAAAGAAAAAATCAGGTGACATTCTCCATCTAGTTTTTGTCATGCGTAATATTAGTATCTGTCTTTGCTTTATTCATGTAAAAGTTGATGAATATACAGAATGCACGAAAGACGTATCGTTTGAAAAGCCTTAATATCAAGTATACGAAACATTCTTTTATCAGAGTGAAAAAAATGTGAAATATTATGTAATAAAATAGAAAATTGCAATATCCTTGTGAGTGTATATACAAGGTGTTTTTTCAATAAAAACTAATCACTTCAAAATATATTTTCAATAAATCTTCGGTAATACAGTATACGTTAAATAAAAAATGGTTGATGATGATGTCCTTCTGAGTTATTTAACACTCACTGATGAACCCCCATTTTATAACCACCCTGTAGAAATTAAATGCGTTGTGTGAAGTGGAGGAAACAAGCCCGCTCAAGGTCATTATGCATTAATCATATATGGAATATTTTCAATGGGGGAGTCTATAATACTTTGTTATGGTCTATGCTTGACAGCATTGTTTTGCTTCAGTAGACCCTCTTCAGGACACGATATGCCAAATAAACTCCAACTAAATGGACCTGCTTCTGCTACATATCACTACTGTTGGATGTCACGTCAAATGTCACGTTGTCACGTCAAACGTCACGCTATTACGTCAAACGTCACGCTATCACGTCAAACGTCACGTTGTCACGTCAAACGTCGCGTTGTCACGTCAAACGTCACGTTGTCACGTCAAACATCACGTTGTCACGTCAAACGTCACGCTGTCACGTCAAACGTCACGCTATCACGTCGTCATGTCAAACGTCAAATGTCAAAACGTCTCTCGTGTCATCCAATCAGAGCAAACGACGTTTCGAAAGGCCTTAACGTCTAGATTATATGTAAAATTCAAGCTACCCCCCTTCATACCCTCACACAACACCCCTCGTGTCATTCAAGCATAGCAAACGGCTTATCGTTCGAAAGGCCTTGGGGTCATCCCCCCACACAACACCCCTCGGGTCATTCAAGCACAGCAAACGTCATATCGGTCGAAAGGTCTTAACGTCTAGTATATAAGTGAATCATATATGGAATATCTTAGGCAGGTTTAACATATACAGAGTGTAGCGGAACGTTATATGCGTCAATATATATGGATCGAAAGTATCTTTGGTTTAACATATATAGAGTGTAGCGGAGAAAATGTCACATGTCAAATGCAACAAAACGCCACAAGGCAAAAGGTTCTTAACGAATGTGAAAGTATCTTTGGCATGTATTTGTCAGCACCCCTCATACTAAA
>CAJUYG010000103.1:36031-56244 GCA_910591675.1 Galerucella calmariensis | reverse complement strand
AAAGAAGCACTGGAAGAAGAAGGAATGAGAATAAATATACAAAAACCAAAATATTGATAATAGGAGATCAAAATATTGAAACTAAAATCAAACTAGACAATATTCCAATAGAACAAGTAAAAGAATTTAAATACTTAGGAGTAACTTTAACACAAAATGGAGAACAAGATATTGAAATAAATGAGATAATAGATAGAACAATAAAATTATATTATGCAATGAACCAAAAATTTGTCAATAAAAAAGAAATCTCTAAACAAACGAAAATTAAAGTTTTTAATACCATATATAGACCTGTACTAACATAAGTTCTTTGATTCAATTAACGTGTTCATTAATCAAACGAAACTATTCGATAAACAGCTGATCCTCAAGCTCTTGTTGGCTGCTGTAGTGTAATTTATGTTTTCCCTGAGGTATTGTATATATTTATGTATATTGGGGTTACATTCACTGAGATATACAAGATCTATTGTACCCCCTATCAGAGAGTAGTAGCTCATTTAGTGGAAATTTAGGATGTCTGCAAGCTTCAGCCTAGGTAAATGTCCAGTAATCTCCTGGTTGTTGTACCCTGTGCAATTCAAAAGTATGTGGTTTGAGGTTTCTGCTTCCATGCCATAGAATCTTCCTCCTCCACATTTTGAACTTTTTCAGGTTCGGATTCAGGCGACGCTAGAATCCCTGTTAATACTTTTAGTGCAGCTTTACTTTAACTTGTGCAGTCACCCAGAAGAGTCTTTTATAGTCTAAACCCCACTAGATCTTCCCATTTTCCGGCTTCATCTATTCCTCCCAATATTACATTGGAGCTTATTACTCAAAAGGATTCCGGTCCCCAAATAAGGTATTTCCGTCTCTTTGCTGGTTCATCTGAATTTTAACTTTTTAATGCGTCGAGGCGCTTAAAATATGTGATGTGGTTGAATTTCCCCAGAAAATTCATAGCAATTTAGCTGTGGCGATAGACAAAAGTTTTATTTTATTCTTTTCAAACAAAATGCGATCATTTAACAAAGACTTTCACCTCTGTTTACGTATAAACTAACTGTATAACAGTCAACAAATTCTTTGGTAATTAAACTCATTCACCTTCAACTGAAAATGGCTTTTGTTTAAAATAAAAAATGTAAATTGTTAATTTAAGCTCTCGGTTCAACATATCCTGTGTTTATTTATATAATTCATTGCGAAGTGTTTCCGTTTTCAAAATTGAGGGATATACAGAATATTTCCGTTCTAAAACTGCACTTCCATGCAGTCGACATCATCGAAACTGTTACAGATAATATATACACTTATAGTGAATGTCCCAAATGAATAGCCGGAGGTAAAAACTTTTCGAACGGAAATTAGTTCAGATACACAATCACACATTTTAAAACACTATTTTACTAGACAACGACTTATCTTTATTGTTAAAGGAAATTTGGTTTTATTTATTTTTTCCTGAAAAAGATAAACAATTAGTTCGTATGACATGATTATCATAATCTTTTTCAACTGAATTCCTTTCACCAAATCGGTATTGTCAGGTTTTGTACGAGTTTGTGTTTTTAGATTAAAAAAAAAACTTTAAAATGAAAATGATTGTATATTATCAATTTACACTGGTCGACAAAAATTCATTTCTTGTGTGTATATGAACAAAACTTATTATAGACTGTTCTAAAATTCTCGTTCAGATATTAAATGTGAATTTATTCATCTTAATCCAAAAGTTTGTTACGGGACAAATAATTGTTTGTGTCTCTCTTTCAAATATCCCTAAATAAATTCTGTACCTAGCAACTGTTAGTTTATTAAAAACAGATACGGATTATTTTAAGCAGAATTAATACAATTTAGGGTCTCAGGAATTCTTTCAATCTTCTCAAGCATCTCCCTAAAGGGTACCTAAATATAGTAAATATAAGTATTTACCACTTATACTATAGAGCTGCAAGATATATAGGATTAGATCAAATATTTATATTCTCTATTTACTGACTACGTTATTTAATCATATTATGATGATCACCAGATCATAAGTTATTAATTTAAAAATTCAGTAGAGTTTCTAGACACCCTGTATAAACTTGAATGAGAACGTATTACCCATGACTCCACTTACAAAAATAACTGTTTATTTCACGTTGTGGTTTTAGGGTTAAAAATCTATTTCCGCTTGAACAATATGACATTCGAAACCTTACGGTTTTCCAAACCGCATTAAAATATTTCTAAATAATTTGCGAAATATCACAAGATCGTTTTAAAATACAATCAGTATTGTTATAAAATCCAAGAAATAAAATATATAGTTTTACTTTGTAATTCAGTAACTTTAAGTGACATAATTTTGCTTCAGTCAAAGAAACCACTGTTTACGTTTATGTGAAGCTTCTATTCGATACGGCTTCCTTTCTGTTATTACTGGAACCGGAAACGCAAAATCATTATAGTATGATTTGCTGATTTGCTAGAATAATATTTGTTATTTTTTTTACCATACTATGATGCACTGGCTACTTGCCAATTAGAAGAAAACCAGACATTTATTATTATTATTCTTATTATATGAGATGAAGTACCGAGGCCTATATAGCTCTTTATGCAGTTTCTATTTTTTAGTACTAAAAGTAAAAATTATATACAGATACAAATAATAGTATATTCTTCAACTAGTGCAGAATGATGGCTATTATTCACGCGGATGAAGTTTCCAAAACGAGCGAGCGCAGCGAGTGAGTTTTGGAATCATCCAAGTGAATAATAGCCATTCTACACAAGTAAAAGACTATACTTTCTCCACGACTAAAAAGAAAAAACCTCCAATGAGGATCGAACCTCGAGCGTCCGCGCCATAGTCAACCACCACTAGGCTATAGGTAGAGCATATTTATAAAAATGTGAAGAGTAAATATATATACGTAACTCATATTTTTTATCGGAACTCTTACATTTATAAATGAAATTAATTCCGGGAGGCGGACACATTAACTATCGCTACTGTTGTCCATTTTTTTCTCTATATATAATACGTAAAATTATGATTATATAATTATTTTGACGTTTCAAACGACGCGCTGTCAGAAGCGATTTGCTCTCTTGGTACTTGACGTTTTAAAGAGACGATTTGATTTATTCATTTTAATTCATTTTAGCGTGAATTCTGATAATAATAGAATGTGATTGGCTAACGAGAGTTAATTCTTTTTATTATTCACTGGTGTGAAGAATTTATATCATTATGCAGCGGTCAAGGGCGGGAAAGACACTTTACGCATGAGTTAAGAACATTATTTTTTCTACGACCATATATACAAAATAGTATACCAACCCATTTTTCAAAAGTTATTTTATTTCAACATACATAATATACAAAAACTATTATTATTATTATTATAAATATTGATATTAGAAACACAATTTGTTGCATTCTGTAGGTTACTTAAAATTGCCGGTCCAGTGGAGTTATTTGGTGTTAACTGGTAAGTAGATGACGTCGATGAGGATGGCATCGGTTGAAGGTCACATAAAGATGACGATGAAGGTGACGGCAACGGTTTCAAGTCATTTGTAGATGAAAGAATTTTTTCTGATATATTTTTCTTATATCAAATTAGGGTGATTTGGTAGTTGTTTCATGACAACACTTTAAGGAATGTACAGGGTTATATCAAAATATCTTCATTATTTTATATTTTCAAAAAAAAATTAAAATGCAACAAAAAACTAAAAAGGGGGAAGATTTTATTTGATGGACTATTTATTCACCTGTTGTATCAATAGTTATAACTTCCGAAGTAAAAAAACTATCTAATAAGGTCACAATTTGCATAATTTTACTTTCCCGCACTAGTGCGGGTACACTTTCAAAGCTAAAATGCGTGCGGGAAAGTAGGTTCAAACGCACGGTCGTAGAAAAAAGATATAATACGAGGCTTGTTCAATTGAAACCCATCTTTGGTCCAGGAGAAATTTATTGACAAGTACAGTTACAAATAACTACCACTACAATTGAGGCACATATCCCACTGTTTCACCAACCGATGTATACCCTGCTTATAGAATTCTTGTGGCTGCTGCTGGAAGAATTCTTTCACAGCGTTTTGTACTTCTGCGTCCGACTGAAAACGGTTACCTTTTAACGCCTTTTTTAGTGGCCCAAAGATGTGAAAATCGCAAGGCGATAAATCGGGACTATAGGGTGGATGCTCTAATATCCTCCATTTCTTTAATGCAGATTTTCTTTCACTACGTTGGCAACATGAGGCCGAGCATTATCACATTTTGACGGATTGTTAACAACAAACGCCATTTCAAAGTCACAATACTTAAAATCGCTGTCAAATATAAACGAAATAAACAGATCAATGTGACGTTTGCATACACTACTAATGCTGGAAAACGTCAGTTGAATGATTACAATTGTTTCCAAGGCTAACCTGACCAAATATGGGTTTCAATTGAACAAGCTTATATATGATAGTATCAATATGTTGTATATAGGAGTAGATCGTTTTATATGCAGTTTTTTTGTCTAGTGTGTATGATGTCAGAACTCGTCAGAACTCGCCAGAACTTGTTTTTTACAAAAAAAGTCAACACTCCTATATAACAACAAAACTTATCCACATGTTTATGAGAACTTTTGGTCAAAAAATTGAATGACGATTAGCCCACAATAATATTTCAGATTACTTTGAAGACCATCTATATAAACATCTTAGTAATCCTTCATTAATTTATTAGCGCACGTCTCTGGTATTCATCGTATTATGCGAATAAGTGCGTGTGGCCTCGAACAGTTTCTTATTTGCTCAAGTCAATTCGAACCATTCATATATAGATATATATATTTATAAATTCATTCATTAGTTCTTTCATTACAATTCATTCATAAAACGGGCTCCGGTCGAGCGCGGCTTTCAGACGGGGGACGATTTCTTGATGTGTGCGACGTTCAGCGAAAGTCGCCATTTACTGATTTGGATAATAAAACCGGTGTCCTCGTTTTATTTACGAGGAGTATCGTTAATATGAAGTGATTTTCTTACGATCTGCTCTAGTTGTAATTTGAAAATTTACAATTTGAGGTTAAAAATTGAAAATACATTTATTTGCAAAAATTGTAACCTGAATGACTAACTAGAAACCACTAACGGTAATCATACAAAGTGAAGTTAAGCGTCCGTTTAAGTGGTCAACGTTCTACACTGCTCAAAGTAATAAATCTTTATGTCAATTTTTTTTTTTTTTTGTAAAACTCTGACACGTTAATGGGCAAAAAATATGAAAAGGCAGTGTTCCAACAACAGGATAAGCATGTTATAGTCACTAATGATATATTTCAGAATTTTGTTTATTGTTTATATTATGCCAGACTCAAAAATGTTTGTCCACTTGAGGTAGTCAGAGAAAGGTTTTTTTTCCATCATTTGATGGCACTGTATAAAACCAAAAGGCCAGGCAAATGTTTTACCTACATATGCTTTTTGTGTGTGTGTACTTTCATTATATTATCGTTTTTTTTTTTCACAAATATTGTTAGTAGATTACCTGAATATCTGTAACATTATTATTGTTTTTTTCATATTATTTTTAATATTTCTTATTATCATCTTTTTTATTATTATTTTTTTTTCATATATGTTTTTTATTATAGGTTTATTTTTTATTTTTTTTTTGTTTAACATTCATATATATTTTTTTTTCTATTATTTTATTTTTTTTTTCCAATTCGTTCAGGTGTACATATTATATTTTAGGGGTAGCAATGCTACTCACAGAGTTGTGTTAGTAGTTTTTATATAATGGTATAAGATATTATAGATTGAATTATCCTCTAGTGTCAGTAGATTTATTAAATTTAATTGTAATTGTTGCAGAGAAAGGTTAAAGATAATGTTTTGTACTACTGCAATATACAGAGTTCGGCAAATGTCCGGGACCAGACAAATATCAAAGAAAATATAAATTTTTGGGAAAATATTTTTATACCTTATGGAACATTTTATTGTATTTTCTGATTGCGCCTAAAAAATAATACTCCTTCATAATGGTTCCGAAATCTGTATATTCGATTTTTGTGATTTTGCTCGATCATCTGTTTAATTCCAAAATATGTGATCTTGAAATCCTTTCTGCAACCACTTCGTGCCTCTTTCAAATATGGTTCTATTATCCTTTTCAGTCTGTCGTCTAGTAACCTTTCATACACTTTAGATGAGACTATGGAACGCTTAATAGTGTTATTCCTCTGTAGCTGTTACAGTCTTGTCTACTGTTTTTCTTATATAGGGCCATTATGATTCTTATTTCCCAATATTCGGGTATTTTATTTTCTGTCGTTGCTTTGTTTAATTTCATACTTGTGTGAATAGTTTTCGAAAAATTGGATTGTCAAAACGTCGTGGGACACCGTATATATAATTTTTTTTAAAAGCAACATCCAATATAATTATAAAATGATATACATAATTTCTAAAACGATTCACTTATGAAAAAAAAAAACATATACTCCTTAAATGGGACTTAACCACTAAAAATAAAAATAATATTCCATACTTTTTATCAATTTATGCATCTACACCTATAATTTAAACTGTTGAAAGAAATCTCACTTGTACAAGTACAGACATAAACAATTTACCGTCATCTCGTATTTTATTAACACCATGGACATAAATACCTGTTTCCATTTAATGATCCATTTATTATGCATCTAACAGCTATTTCATTGCTCGTTTCTATATAAATCTCTCGATCTAAACGGAATACTAAAAAAAGAGGAAGAAAAAATAACAACTCGAACTTAAATAAATCGCACTTCATTTATTTATTATTTCCTCCGCAAAACATCGAACTGATCTATTAGCAAAAGTGCCGGGAAATTATTTATCAACCGCTCATATTTAATATTCAAATGAAATGGTGTTCTATAAGTCATCTCTAATGCAAATGATAGAAATTTGTTAAAGCTCTTGAACGGGTTTGAACTTCAGCATCAAGTCACAACGAACCGCGTTAAGATAGTACACAGAGTACGTAGATATAGAACCATTAATAAAGAACTTTTTTATACTTCCACCTGCAACTAAAACAATTTTCAAAAAAAGGGATGAAAAATAAATAAACCCCATTGAAAGAAAATTTTCACAAATAAATTATCCTTCTTTAAAAATATTATCGTACGTACGCCTATGGCAAATGAACATTTTCACAAATAATTAACTCTCTTAAAAAGAACGTGTCGTGGGACACACGGTAGGAACTTAAGTTCCTTTTAAGCAAAAATTATGTAATACATCTGACGTTATAGATAAACAATTTGCACATTCCTCGGTGGTCGAGTAGTAAGTAAACCAGACTCTCACGCGGTAGACCCGGGTTCGATTCCCCGTGAAGAAGTTTTTTTTATTGTTAATTTTATTTTTAAATAATTATTCTGCTTGATATTAATAACGACAACAGGTAGACGTTTGAAATATTTAGCAGAATATTCATTATTATAGATAATGGTACGGTACCCTTCATGAGGGAGTCCGACTGGCAACATCTACTTATAACAGCATCGTATATTTAAAAAGGGAAACCGTAGCATTTTTACAAATTGAATATTCAAGAGCTGTACGTTTACCACAAAAAAATTAGTGGAAACATAAAATTGAATTGTGAAATTTTCAATTTGAAGTTATATTACAGTTTATAGAAATTTTTATTTTCTAGATTTTTTTCTTAAGTGGGTCGTAGAAAAAATATGCTGTTTGACTCGTGTGGATTGTCCATATCCACACTAGTTGCACAAACTACTATTTCTATCAAAATATGCCCTTTTACATTTAAAAACAACCTGCCAAATGTCAAATCAATTTATGCATCCATTTTTAAGCTATCGAATTAAAACATGCAAGTTTTCAAAATTTGAACACCCTGTATTTCGAAAAGTAAATGTGCTAGACCCCTTAATCCTCATATCATTTTGTCCAATTTTACGAGAGGAATCTATACATGCAAACGTTGTAACTACCCTTAACGTTCGAGATGCTTATACCATTTTTTGCGCGATCGTATTGAAATAAATTCCGAATAAAATAATTTAAATTTCTTCGAAATGTCAAAAGTGACATTTATACTTTTCGATCAGTTTAAAATATATTTTGCCTTTTGGTGAAATATTTATTACTTTTCGACGTCTGAACGGTAAGTAAATCACTTACCGACGTGTTAAACTTAGAAACCAGTAAACACAACCTACCGTCCTGACAACCGATGCTGTAAATAAACAAAAAAGATCAATCGCGCAAAAAAAATTATGGAAATAATAGTAAAAATTCATCCGAACAAACTCAAGTAGATCACCAGCACTGCGAATACCAGCTTTGCATAGAATTTTAATATAGCATCGGTGGTTCAGTTCGCCTTCCACGCGGGCGGCCCGGGTTCGATTCCCGGCCGAAGTATATGAATCGCTGCTTCGTACTTCGTACAGGAATGAAACTTCCTACCGAGGTCTGTAAACTATTTTTTTGCGCGATTGATCTTTTTTGTTTATTTACATCATTGGTTGTCAGGTCGGTGAGTTGTGTTTACTGGTTTCTAAGTCTAACACGTCGGTAAGTGATTTACTTACCGTTCAGACGTCGGTAAGTAAACTACGTCCTAGCCCTACATACATTTAAGTGGTCCTAAATAATATATTACTTCATTCATTACACAAAAGAAACAAAAAAATAAGAAGATTGATATTTTTTAATGAACAGAATCGAACAGAACAATATAAATAGTATATTAAGTATCAAGAACGGTAAGGGTTGTTTACTGGTCGACAGCAATGTTTGGAGGCTGAGCGTAGCGAAGCCTCCAATTTTGATGGAGACCGGTATCACCCTTAACGTTCGAAATGCTTATACCATTTGTTGCGCGATCGTATTGAAATAAACTTCGAATAAAATCATTTAAATTTCTTCGGAATGAACTAAATGTCAAAAGTAACATTTATACTTCTCGATCAGTTTAAAATATAATTTGCATTTTGGTGAAATTGTTTTCATGCTATTTATTACTTTTTTGCGCGATCGATCTTTTTTATAATATTTTTCTCCGCATTTCCGTTGATTTCCAACATCACAAACTTTTTCCTTCATAATCATAACCTGGTTAATTTTTCAAGAAGGGGATGGAAAAATAACCATAAGGCATGTCCACCAACTGACAATTGACAAAGCCCCTGACGAAAAACAATTATTTGGTTAGGTTTTAGATTTGTAGCTTGTATTGATCCAATAATTTTTTCTTTCATAAACATTCATATATATCTTTTAAAACAACGTCGAAAAAAGCACTAAATCAAAATCAATAACTCTTAAGGATCACGTGTTGTTCAAAGAACGCTTGTTTTTCATTGGATTATCATCAAATTTCTCAGGGCATGTTGTCACGTGTACTTGCCCTATTCCTTTCACCCTTCCCCTTCCATAGCTCCTATAGATTCTTCAATCATTTTCCTTGCCCTTCTCGATAAGTTAACCAATGATTTTATTCAACCAAGGAAAGATAAGGTTATGATTTTGAAGAAATTGACAGTTTATAATTTTATAAATGTAGCAACGTCGATAATTAGAGCTACTTTTAGACGCTCCTCAACTTCCGTCTCCAGTTTAAGTTCGCCCACAAAAATGGTTATTTTATCACAAAAACTCCACGATAGAAGCAGTTTTATGAAGATTTCCTTAATATTTTTTGTTATCCATTCTGTATTTCTCATAGATCCACTCGACTTAAGTATTCAGCAAACACGCGTATAGTTTTAGTATACCCAATATAAATAAACTGCTATCTAGTCGTTCCATATAAGGTACCTACCTGTTAAATATGGTGAATCGTGACATCAGGAGCTGCGCCTTTGGAATATGCAAATTTCGAGAGAAAAAAAAATAGGCCGGTATATGGATCACGGTTTTGCAATTCATATTCATGAAGAGAACCAACCGAACGGCCAACGAGCTCGAGTACCGTGTGAATGATAAAACGGCGGATGTGCATTGGGAGAGAAAAAAAGTCGATTTTGAAATGTACATGTAGAGATTATAAAACTCTGTACAAAACTGTTATGGTAGGTCCACACGATACAAACTTCACACGGACTTGTATAGAATTTTGCTGCGCTACAAATCAGTGCAAACAAAAGTCGGTATGATAAAAAAGTCTGAGCACGAAAGTTGCTGAAAGTATGCATGTATGTCTGCGCATTATTAGCAGTGAAAAATTAATTAATCAACTAATAAGTTAATGGATCTAGAGAATATCATTGTCTTTTAAAACCACCATGCTGCACATACAGTTGTCAGAACCAAACATGAGCCCCGGAAAATATGCAAACTAAAATAAGGTCATCGCAAGCAGCCAATCAAGAGCCAATGTTAACGATTGTCCATTAATAATTGTTAAATATAATCTAAATAATATGACCGAGTGATTTCATCAACATACATCATTTTATTCATTCTGTATCAGTGTTGTCAAAGCGAGGATGATTATCCGATTTTTAGACAATTTCACTAATTAGGATCCAATAGTTTTTCGAATATTTTGTAGAAGGGATATATAAAATGGCTATTTTTTGGAGGGATTTTCCATATTGACTGGGGTCGAAGACTTTATTTACATAACCAATGTGTCCTTTTGGTAATTTTGACAAATTCTGATAATTTGAATAGTAAGTTAAGTTAATTTTCATTTTTGCATCGGCAACACTGGACTATAACCAGTTCATATTTTGTTGCTTTCCATAGAAACTTGACCCTTAATATTAATACAGTCATGTAATTTAAAAATATAGACATTTAGGGCAAACGGTAGTTTTAGTTTTGGTCCAATATAAATTTTTTTATTAATATTTTAGAGTTACATTTTTAGCAGGTTTGACTTTGTTTACATATCTCTTAACAGTTGACATTTATGGTACATGAACACGCCCACCAGGGCTCACGTTTGCTTCTGCCAACTGTACATTTGGTCGTCATGTTTGCGTGAACATTTTTACTTAGACTTTAAGTCTGTACAAACAATAGTCTGTATCGTGTGGACATTTACACATTTACTGTGTTTTCTTTATATAGAGGGCAATAAGTATCGCTTTTGTCAAGTTAAGCTCGTTTATTTTGATAAGAAAATAATCGCATAATGTACGCAGTGCAATTGTCATTTTGACAGCGGCAAAAGTTACTACTACAGCGGCAAATGCACTATTCAGTTTTTAAATCAATTATCTTGGCGACGTTGCCAAAACAAATAGTTGAACATTTTTGTCAACAACTTATTGAATTATAAAGAACTATTTGTTGATTCGGTGAGTCTATGAACAACGAAATTGGTCAAATTTTTGATACAGTCAATCATTAATCTGGCGACAATCCTCTACTTAACTGCAAAAACACTTACTTTGTTTTTGAAATTCAAAATAATGAAAAAGAAGAAAAAGAAAAAAACAAATAATGTGATATCAAATCCAATAGGATACGCATAAGTTTTCAAAGAAAGATGATTTTAAAAATCGAAGAAAAAACGTGAGCAGTGTTCAGTGAGAATTTCTGTGATGACTCAAAGATCAGATTTTCGAAGTTGCAAGAGTGTATAGTGTATTTTTATCATACTGATGTAAATAAGAGCAACTTTCGCTAGATTCTCCCTTTATAGTGAGCCGCAGGTAGCGAGGGCAATATAATCCTAATACCATTACCATTCAAATATATTTAGAAGTGATAAATTTGCCATGATAGTGCAGTGTAGTTGGAAAAGAATAAGATTTTAGATTATTCAATTTAATTTATGAATTAGTAAGTTCTACATATAAGAATGATTTATAGCCATAAAAAGGGCGGATTTGTTAAAAACTTGCAAATGATGTACCTCATCAAAATTCCATTTCATCAACGAATCTTCAACTCTGGTCAATTTCCCCATCATGCTTACCGAAAAGTGCGTAGCGGCACCGCCGCATTATTAAACATTCGTGTGTGTGAGCACCTGCGAGAGAAAAGAGAGTAGAGTTGAAAAGACACAATATTTGAGCACACATGCATTTTGTAAATAGTAACAAATAGTATTAATATGCTTATATTTTTTGATTGTAACCTTAACATTAAAGCTGATTATTGGTGGAAGTAAATACTGGGTTTGATTCCAAATCAAAAAAGGGTATATCAAACCTTAACAAACTCCAATAATAATTTTTATAGATTTAACGGTTCCATCCATGATATTGTCCAGTTGCCACAACTTTTGTTCTTCTTTATGCATATGACTCACAACTTTTGGAGAATTGAGATACAATTGATTTATTCTATCCTGCTTATATTCCAATGTCCGCCTATGGTTGAAGATGAAGTTAGCCAGTTTCTGATTATGTATTTTATGAACTAATAAGCAGTTACTATTTTTTTTAGTTTATACGAGTTTGACGATTCAATATTATAAATAAAATATAAATATAAAATAAAAGCATTGTGTTAATATTTTGAAGTTAAGTTTAGTTGGTTTTTCTCCATAATTTTTTAAGTTGCAATAATGTCAATATATCATATAAATCTTGTTTTTTTATCATATTGCACAAACACAACAGTTGCAGCGCCTAAAAAGTTTGTAACTCTGCCCGCAGTAAAAGTATACATAACTTAAAAAAGACGACAGAATTGTGGTCCTGTGTCAACCCTTATGTATCTGACGGACGCACAGGAATTCCCGTCAGGATAACCACTCTACCTGTGTCATAATTAGGGTACGTTAAGCTGTCACTCGAGTTCAGGGTGAAAACAGACTTTTAAAGGTGTTTATTTGGGCAGGGATGAGTTGCGCGCAGCGGTCATTTTCTACCTGAATACGAGTAAGAACACCAAAATTAGGAGCCCAATTGCGCGCAACAAGATAAACACAAAATTATGGAGATTAAAAAATATAAAATAAATTGAATGGTAAAGTTATTTGTACATTTATTTCAGGAATAATAAGACACCTAACATCGCCAGGGTAAACTATTAGGGCAGTTCCGATAATAGAACAGATTAAATAAACTGGACGGCAATTCGAGTGCGGGATTAAGATACCTGCAAGTGTCGGAAGAGAACTCATGTGTATTATATTGGTCATTAAGGAACCTGACGGGAATTCGTGTGCACCGTACCTAACTTCTCTTTTAGTCATCCAAAAGTTGAATTTTCAAGTCGGCATAAAAACTTTGTGAGAATAAAAATATTAAAATTAATTGATTCCCCAATTTTATTTTGTCAACATCATATTTTCGTCAAGTTTAATTCCTCATCCATTGAATAAACACTAAAATATGTACAAATCAAACATCTCTCATTCCTTGTCAATCAATAATTTGAAAAATATTTTCAACACAATAATAAATACTTTGATTTAAACCGACCGTTTTACGACTTTTACCAAAAAAAAATCTAACACTCATAATCCACAGTTATGAATACATCAATCATATTAGAACATGACTTTCATTTTATCAGCTTCTGTAGGAGTTTTGTCATTCCCTTACCGCCAATTAGGGTAGTTACCTTTCGTACCTTTACTAAGACCCTTCTTCGACGAAAGCCAGATGGCTACACCTTTCCTTTACGTTCAAGTAATATGGGCAGGAAAACGGAACTAGCATTGTAAAATTGTATTAGCCAAATCGGATGTCCTATTTCCGGTCGGTATCGCGCAAGGAAGTGTTTGGGGTTCGTTATTTTCGGTTACGAGGGATGGTATTTTATTTTTAGAGTTTTTATGTAACGGTTATCAGGAAAATTTTCATATAATGATGCATCCACGCCATGTTTCAAAATGTGTAGAGATTTTTAATAACACAAGCCGACAGTCGTTTTGGTAAAGTCTGTTCATACATATTATGAAGCGTCTCAACCAGATTATTCAAGGCTAGTCATAAATAGACAAGGAAATAATTATTATAGCAAAGATTACAGAATAAAAATATAAGATGTTTCACTCCAGGGCGGTTTGATTCAAGTTGCTGTCCCAAACGGACGTCGCTCTTATAAATTATGTTTACGACTCGCTTTTGTTGTCAATAACGAGACCGGTAGATACCAGAGTAGTTCGAAAAGCTTATTTCATTTTAAGCTATACAGGGGTAACTAGAGAAATATATATTTAAATTAATAGGATTCTTTATCACAAAGGTTTATTTTTAAATGTTAATTATTTCGAAAAATGTTCGGGATATGAGTTTGAAAAGGTAATTAAAAAATAAATTTTTTAAAATGAATTAATTCAGTTTTTATCCAGCATCTTAGTAATTTTGTGATACTTATTGATAATCTAGCAGATATTTATCACAAATTCAATTAAACATACTCATTAGCCACCAGAATAATAGGGCCACTAAATCTTAAATTTTGATCTTTAAATAACGCGTATTTTTTGGATTGGCAAGGTTAAAACAGTAAAAAGAGAAGCAGCTGCAGGATACCTTTATTAAAAATTTTTATAAATGTTGTGAAATACTAAGTTTGGAGTTAGGTTTATATGTTAAATTTAATCTATTGTTTTTCAAATGTTTCAATATACATTTGAGAATAAAATATATACGGACTCTGGTATAGAGACTGGTATAATATTTGAAAGGAAATTGATTACATGGATGATGAAAAGAAAATTTAGTAAATTCGTTCAAAAGGAGCTGACCAATTCCCTTTTGGTTAGCTATAGAATTGAATTTTTGTGTTTTCTTGCGTATTGTACTGGTTTATATAATATCCTTATTATAAAAATAAATCCGTAATTTTGTATTAGCAAATATTACAAAATATTTAGTGTTTAAGCTTTGCTATTAAAGAGAAAAATATTAATATGACTTTTTGCTCATTTCAACAATTAATTGATAAATTTAAAAAATCTGTACAACATAAATATAAAACACGAACAACCAATAAACACCATTATAAGATAACAGCGCTCGACGGGCGACTTCCCTTATACCTAATATGCCAAATTAAATGCAAGTAAGGACGTAGCGACGTCCAAGTCACCAGCGGCATCGGTACTTTACGCGATAAATTCGAACAAGTGAAACATCTTATATTTTTATTCTGTAATCTTTGATTATAGCCCTGTTTTCGTAGTATTAAAAACCTTTTCAGAATTAAAGTGAGGATTTTAAATATTTCCTTAATGAGTATTAATCAAAACAGTGAACAGGTAATGTTATACTATGTCCAGAAACTCTCTTGCCAAACGGAATTATATTTTTTTTATTTTAATATCAAACTGCATCAACCACTAAGGGTTATTAGCAGTGGGACAATACATTATAGATATAGTCATTATAGATATAGTCAAAAGCGCCCTTATCGTGCGGGTTCAAAGGTCACTAACCATATGTATTAAATCAGAAGACACAGAGGTTACCAAAATGTGAGATTACAAATATACCCGGAGAAAAGAATGATGGTTGATGATTCCTGCATACTGGTTGACGAATTTTCATGTTTTCATTCATTTTCGAAATAATCTATCAGATTAAGTACCATTTTTTTGCTTGAGGATGCCAAAATACTGGAAAATTGCTTTTTATTATTCATATTATCCCTTTGAATTGTCAAAGTCACAAAACTGATATTTAAATAAAAACTTCGCTGGTGAAAGACTTTGTAGAATCGCTGAAAACTAAATACATATCGTTTTTTTGGGAATCCAACCACAATAATGTTTTTTATTTTTTTATTTCGACGTTTCGGTAGCGTTCCAGCTACCTTTGTCAAGATTAACTAATAACAAAATAATTTTTGGTCCCTATCTGACACAACGAAAAAAATATGACAACTAGACAATCAATAATATTTTGAAGTTTAAGACTAGAAAACTTTGTTGTCAAATTTTATTAAGGTCCATTCATAGTAGATCACATCTCTGGTAAAATGTGAAATAAAATATTTTATTTTATGACATTCCAAAGATATTATAGTCTACTAGAAATGGAATCCAGTGAAGTGCACGTTCCAGGAACGGTTTTTATTGGGATAGCGCTTTTTTCCGCTTATTTTTGAAATGTTAATAAAACGCGTTTGTTGTTACTTTTTGTGTATGATTATTTTTGTTTTCAAAATATGTATGACTCAGTTTGGTGATTTTGTGTATTGAAGTGTGTATCGATTAACAACTATTCCAATGATAAATCATAAGAAAACCTGGATGAAAACATGATGCTATCCTGATAACGCGGGTAATTGATTATTGGAAATTTCTCTTTCTAACATTGGTAATCAAATTTTACTACTCGATTTGGAAAAGAAAGAATGATTTTATCAAAAACCTGAGCCGGCCCTTGATTTCTTGTCAAAAAATAACCCATTTTGCAAATTTTCAGCATTTTTCCTCCCATTTTTTTGGCTCAATTATTAAATCTTAAGAAATGTACGAACCCATTCAGTCACAACTTGCACGGATGTTTTTTGCCATGGATATAGATAGTCACTTCACTATAAGCATAAAATGACTTGACATATTCATTTAAAGATTTTCTCTCACATTTTTTACATCAAAATTTGAAAAAGTAGTTTCCACAACTTAATCTCAAAAAAAGAATCGAAAATTATTGTGATAAATTATATATTATTAAATAATTTCTTATCTCATTTCCCGCCTCACCTGTATATTGTCGTTAACACATCGAAATTCCATTCATTACAATTTTACTACAAAAATACGCCCCTAATTATTTAAACTTCTTAGAATTTACAATTCTGCACCTCTTTCCCCTCCTACTCGCTCTGTCTCACTTCTTATCTCTCTTTCTGTCCGCGAACGGAACCCCCCTCTCCGGTTGTAAAATACTACGTTCAACCGTTCAAGGTGATTCATTCATTCAGTAATATTCATTCATAAAACGCTCAGAGTGTTTCAGTCTGTAGACACGATCGGACGTCCGGTTAGAGGAAACCAGCCGACTAGATTACACCTCACCAGTTTCGATTTTTATTTAACGCGAAAGGTTCTGCTGACACCGTGGCGTTTACCCGAAAGGTGTATTTTTTTTCGAACATCAGGTGTGCCTTGTGCAGCTTTTTTCTGTAGTCGTGTGACGTGTTGTGACAATATTTAGTAGTTATCGTGTCAGGTCGAGTTTGTAGTGAAAGTTGTGATGGATTTTCACATTGGATTTTTTAAAATTAATAAACTACGATTGTTATTATAGATGGTTAGAATTAAAAAGTAAGTGTGTGTCTAGATACGAAGTATGTATTAATATATAGTGCGTCCATAGTTCAGGAATAAATTAATTATTAGTTGAATAAACAGTAATATAATATGAAAAAACGTCAAAACATGATGTTTGATTATAATTCACTATATTAAGAATAATCAATCATACAGGGTTAACGATTTTTGAGGTTTTTTTAATGAAAAGTTGTTTCAAATTGTACAGGGTGGATAAAAATACAAAAGTTGCAAATGACAATTTGATACTTTGCTTTACTATTTTGGCCAAAAACACAAATCTAGTACTTACTAGCAAATTAATACATACAGGGTTTTCAGAAGCTCTCCAGCGAAACGCAGATTACAGATACTTAATGTGATTTTATATTCATCTAACATAATTTGTCTTTTTCCATAATTCCTTCTAAGGGTGCTAATCAGATTTGAAGATTACACTGTTAAGCTATAAGCACAGTATAGAAACGAACCAGTAGTATAACTCTTATAAATTTCATTCATAAATTGCCAGAGCTTTTGATGACCTTGAACGGATCGCTTTACGATTCATTTTACCATAGGCGTAGGTGGCATAAGTTTTAAAATAACTTGAACGTGTTAAATGTTTTTTCTTAAATATTGTAGAACAGTACACTGATGAGTGAATAAAACAATAATAGTCTTTTACAAAATATTTATTGCTTTTTCTATATTACAATTTTCATTTTGTTATGATTTTTAAAATTTTTATTGACAAATATAATGTGTAATATAATCGTACCTTGAAGAAAAGTTTTATTAAATATTTTATTGGAAAATCAACACAAGGATGTACAAACTCTGTTGTTTGACTAATATTTATAAGTGATTCAACAATATTATCTTCCGTAGCAACTTTCTCAAAATTCATTTGGAATAATGTTTCTAATAATAAGATGTATTGTACAAAATTTTCATGCGGCATATTCAAGTTTTCAAAAGTATCCTACTTCTCACATACGCTGCATGTATGAATTTCCGAACATTTTTAATTAAATAACCACAAAAGTAGCGAACAAAATTCTTTTCCAATAAATCATTTGTCTGAAAGTCTTTAGGCATTGCAGTATTTGATGAAAGAAATATTGTTGGAATAGCCTTTTTTTAAAGAAGTTTTCTTTTATGAGGTTGCATAATCATGTCTGGTTCAAAATGAGCACCACATAAACGATGACTACTATTGTATAGAGTTTCTATTTTTGGCTATCTTTGGTTGGATCGCAGCACAGCACTGGCCGCCGGATGAGATACTCATCCGAACGACGTTGTAGGTCACAGAGAGCTCGGCAGTGTAACGTCACGAGATAACATACTGGTTCGTTCCTATACTGTGCTATAAGTATAAGCATATGATAAAAATTTAACTACCAACTAATACATTTATAAAGTATTTTTCTAACATTTCCAAACTAGCACGAGATCTATTTGTGATACTTACTTGAATTAGTAGATATTGGCCTTTTTCAAAGCTTTACTTTTTAGGAATAATCTACCTAATCTCAAAATAAGTTCCTTAATGCTTTATATTTAGACAACTTTACAGAACGTCAAACCTGCAGGCTGTCAAAATATCATACTTTATTCTTGTACAATACAAATTCTAATCTAATCTAATGGGTTACAGTTCTGGGGTAATTCTATCCTTATGTTTAAAGCATTTATAATGCAAAAAAATTATAAGATATCTGACTGGTACACATTATAGAGCGAGCTGTAAAAGTCTATTTGAAAACCCTACTATCAGTACACCATTTTCGAATACTGAAAACACCACAGCGGAGAATCGAACCGCGGTACTTAACGTTTAACTTTAAATTTCCCGTTGTTCTACCCGTTAGGCTATCTCCTACGCGGTTGAAAGTCTTCGAAAGTGGTATGAAAATGGAGTTCGACTTTTTTAAACATAACTATCCATTTTTTCATTAAACCAGAGCGAATGTAAGAAAATTAAAAGGGCATTTGAACTTATTTTTCAACGACCTTTCCAAATCTGTTAATATTTTTTATGAACGCTGCTTGGTAAAAAAGTTAGCTCGCTTTTTGAAAGTTTTGTACAGGAATCCCCATGTCGTATCTTATAAATAACACAGTGTAGAAGATAAAAAGAACATAACTAACTACCTTTTATACAGAGTTTGGCGAAAGTCCGGAACCGGACAAGTATTGAAGAAAATATAAAATTTTTGAAAAATCTTTTTATACCACGAATTTAACTCCAGATTAAACTATAATTTGAAAATATTTTAAAATATACCGCTTTGCGTACCCAACTAATTTTTTTTCTTCAAATGGATCTTTGGCTATCTAATGGCAGATTTAAAAAGACCACGTTTTAAGCCTTCAGAAAATATAAGGTTCTGCTATCCTATACGGAGTGGTTAAAAAGATATAACCACTTTCACAGAAAAATCACTATCCGCATAGACATTTTATGAAAAGTAAGTATGTTTTAAACATTAAAAAACTAGAGTTAATTTTAACAACATACATACATAATTATCATATGGTGCATTATCAAGATAATTAGTAGCCGTATAGCATGGAACAGTCATTATTAAAACGTCAAACATGTTTGTTATTAAAATTAATACTAGATATCTTTTTTTCAATGTTTAAAACATAAATTTTGTTTTTTGTTATTTCATAAAATGTCTCCAAGTGGATATTGATTTTTCCGTAATTTTTTAAAATCTGCCATTAGATAGCCAAAGATTTTTCTAAAATTTTATATTTTCTTCAATACTTGTTCTGTCCCGGACGCATTTAGGCAAAACGTACCACATATTAACCATTGCTCTAAAATCTGCCGTGCTGATTGGTCCGCCTCTAAAATCTGCCGTGCTGATTGGTCCGCGACTAAACGCGGTACGTTTTGTCTAGATAGGGTCGAAAGCAGGTACGGATTGCCCTCACAGCACCTAACCCAATATTGAAATAAATATGTAAATATCAGAAATAAAAAACTTGAAAAAAAA
>CAJUYG010000103.1:7766-35351 GCA_910591675.1 Galerucella calmariensis | reverse complement strand
TTATAACTGCTGTTTGTAAAATTTCAAAGGATGAATAATCTCACCTACTTGCATAACTCAAAATACTAAACTATAGCTTATTTTTCAAGGACTACCAGATAATTCAATAAAATACTGGGTGTCCCAAACCAAACATATAACTTAATTGACACACTGGGTTGTCTTTTAAGCGTTGGAACCTGTCAACAAATATCAAAATTGACTGTCATCTTTAGTTAACTTAACAGTTTCAGACTGCCTAGCTTAAAGCTGTACATTAACTTTTACATTTTTTGAAGATAGTTTTCTCAACAAGATTGCCTTGCCGAGTTGTTTTCGGGAATGAAGCACCCTTCAGTCGACAATTTCTCGTTGGCTTAAAGAATTTGAACGGGGACGGATTATAGAGTGTTTCAAAAAGTACATAGAGTATTGGAATGCAATAATCCTTTAACATATTATGTTATTCAGATATCACAGAGTTGTACTTAAAGACGAAACCAAACTGACGAAATTATCAGTGTTTCCGGAAAGATATTGACGATATTAGTCTCAAAAGCGGGTCATGTAACAACAATTCATCTGCAATACCAAAGAACTGTTACTTATGATTGGTACATATCGATTTGTTTGTCGGAAATAATTGCCAAGTTTTGAGAAACCAACTTCCAACGACAAATAATCCGATTACAGTTTGCAAAACTTTATTTACTTTTTAATTTGCTCCCAAAAAGAGCCCCCCATGTCTAATATCTACTTTTTCAACCTCTAAGGGCTCCATTTTTTCCCATCCCGTTACAAAAATTTCTAAAATACGGTAACTGAATCACACTATTATTTGCATGGCACGTGAGGAGAAAAAATTACTATCTAATATAAATAGTTATACCAATAGTCCTTGGATTCTTTGTCAGAATATGTAATCTATGATTTAATCTTATCAACTATACGGATTACTTCCTAATACTAGTTTATCTAAAAAAAAATAAACGAGATGTAAATAGATTCCAGCAAAAAATATTTGTGCGTTCGGAAGTTACGTCAATTTTTCAGAATCGTTTGTTGTTTATGTTATTTAACAACTGCGCAAAAATTTGTATAAACAGAATCTATGTATATTTTAAAAATCGGCAGCTTATGCCTACAAACGAAATAAAAACAAATTTACAAGTGAAGTTTTCAGAATTGACGGGATTTGGTTTTTCCCTATTTTTATATCTATTATAATATTTGCACCTGTTTTATATTATAATCTGTATACTTAGAAGATGTAATAAAATAGTAGTATTATAATAGAACCTATAAACCAGGCTGGAGAACTGAAAGGTTGAATGAATTTTTAAAGACTACATGTCAGCGGCGTTACTACGGGTAGTTTATTGGAATGTGTGTGTGTGTATCAATTTATTGGCACTGGTTTTAGAAAACCAAAAAGCCAGTTTAATTTATTACGAAATTTTGTGGAACATAAATAGGCACACATTTACAAATTTTTTATTATCTCTATTGCTGTGTTTATATATATATGTCTATATATTTATTTTATATATATTTTTTTATTAATAATTATTCCTAAATTATAATAATAATTATTATTATTTTATTATACAGGTCCAAAAATTGTGTGACAATAAATTGTCCGTATCTCTTAAGCCGTTAATTTTATAAGGTTTGTTACAAAAGGACTTTTTTTCTTTAGAGATGTTTAAAAAAGTTAATTGTTGATAAATAGATAAATTTATTTTACTATCTACATGTTTTACAATCTTTGTAGCAAGTCAAAGATACAAAATGTAAAATGTGTAACATTCAACATATGGAAACACATGATATTACGTTAGGTTAAAATACGAACAATAAATGTAAATTAGAAAAAAAAGTAAGAAATCTCCAATGAAGATATTCTTACAGTTGACAGAGGAAAAACAAAATCGAAGTAAATACGTGTTCGTGGGACCAATAATTTTTGTTAAGGAAGATTACCAGCCTGAATTTCACTTGCCCCAAGTATTTATTTGTTAACGTGTAATGCTCCTTGCTCTCATATTTAATTATTGACCTGTTCTTGAAAGGTTTTTTTACTTTTTTTTGTCTTGTTGAAATATAATATATCTTTGGATTTTAAACAATGTTGGCAACACTGGTATCATCAGTTATACGATCGGCTGAGATTACATACCGTATTTTAGTGCGTCTATGAATAATTATAAATCCTTAAACGGCCGAGTTTACATCTGCCCTTGTACTCATTAACCTTGTTTTATGGGTCTAGTCATTATACATTTACATTTTATTACCTCAAGTTCTAAGCATTCGATCTTTATCGATAAGATTTAAATTGTCTATAATAATTTTTTATAATTTTTCCTTTTTTGTTCATGGAATACAATAAGATGTATTTATATAAATTCACGTATTCATTGCTTGCAGGTACTCTATGTACTTGCAAGTACTCTATATACTTGCAAGAAATGAACTTCGCCCTTTATTTATCTATTATTTGTCTATATATACTGCATTATTATTACTTTTGTTTTGTTCTGAGTAATAATAAAGACATTATTATTATATATTATTATTATATATTATATATATATATTATATTATATTATATATTATTATTATTATTATTATTATTATTATTATTATTATTATTATTATTATTATTATTATTATTATTATTATTATTATTATTATTATTATTATTATTATTATTATTATTATTATTATTATCATTCCAAGTATGCACTTGCTCAGCACTTGCTGGTAATGTTCACCTATCCCGAGCGTGTGTAAACGCAAATGGGATTAGGCTCGGAAGTCACATATTTAGAAATTTACGGACAGTGTGACAGGTATTTAGGATGGCAGCCTTCTGCAGATCGATGTAAGTATTTTTGTGAAGACCTAGTTTGGTGAGGCTATCTTGTAGAGTTTTGGGAATTAGTCCCGTAGATGAAACGATGATCGGTACCACCTCTATTTTCTCTGCATGCCACATCTGTCTTACCTCAATTGCAAGATCGGTGTATTTTGCAATTTTCTCGTTGTATTTGTCCATAATATTGTTATTATTGGGTACAGCAACATCCACCAGATAAACCGAGTTAGCTTTTTTATCCACAACTACAATATCAGGCCGGTTATTCGTCACCCGTCTATCGGTGATAATTGACCTATCGTAGTATAGTCTAAAATCAGCATTCTCTAGCACCGAATTCGGATGGTACTTGTAATATGGGGTGTAGGTGTTCACTAATCCAAATTTGTTGGCCAACTTCTGATGGATGATGTTGCAAAGTTGATTGTGCCTGCGTAGGTAATCAATGTTAGCTAATGCTGAACATCCCGACGTAATGTGTTGTATCGTCTCTGTTGTTTGTTATTATTATTATTATTATTATTATTATTATTATTATTATTTATTATTATTATTATTATTATTATTATTATTATTATTATTATTATTATTATTATTATTTATTATTATTATTATTATTATTATTATTATTATTATTATTATTATTATCATTCCAAGTATGCACTTGCTCAGCACTTGCTGGTAATGGTCACCTATCCCGAGCGTGTGTAAACGCAAATGGGATTAGACTCGGAAGGCACATATTTAGAAATTTACGGACAGTGTGACAGCTATTTAGAATGGCAGCCTTCTGCAGATCGATGTATGTATTTTTGTGAAGATCTAGTTTGGTAAGGCTATCTTGTAGAGTTTTGGGAATTAGTCCCGTAGATGAAACGATGATCGGTACCACCTCTATTTTCTCTGCATGCCACATCTGTCTTACCTCAATTGCAAGATCGGTGTATTTTGCAATTTTCTCGTAGTATTTGTCCAGAATATTTTTATTATTGGGTACAGCAACATCCACCAGATAAACCGAGTTAGCTTTTTTATCCACAACTTACAATATCAGGCCGGTTATTCGTCATCCGTCTATCGGTGATAATTGACCTATCGTAGTATAGTCGAAAATCAGTTTTCTCTAGCACCGAATTCGGATGGTACTTGTATAATATGGGGTGTAGGTGTTAACTAATCCAAATTTGTTGGCCAACTTCTGATGGATGATGTTGCAAAGTTGATTGTGCCTGCGTAGGTAATCAATGTTAGCTAAGGCTGAACATCCCGACGTTATGTGTTGTATCGTCTCTGTTGTTTGTTGGCACCTTCTGCACTTGTCCGTAGCGATGTTTGGATCTTTTATGACAAATTTCTTGTAATTGTTGGTATTAATTACTTGGTCTTGAATTGCCATAATAAATCCTTCTGTTTCTGGAAATAATGTTCCATCAGAAAGCCACTTATTTGATGCTTCCTTGTCGATATGAGGTTGATTGAGGTCGTGATGATGTCGACTATGAAGTGCTTTCTGGGCCCACTCCACCTGTTTGTCAGAATCTGTAACGATTCCAAGTCTCATATCAGGGCTTACAAGATTTAAGGGGGAGTAGTTTTTATCTGCTTTTGCGACCATCTCATGCAATTCAGATGTTTCAGCCTTGGCAATGAAGAATTCTTGGAGTCTAGATATTCGTTTGTTATGTAAATTAACTATGTCAACTAGACCTCTCCCTCCCTCTCTTCTTGATAATGTTGTCCTGATAACTGATGATGTCGGATGGTGACATTTGTGTTTGGTCATCATGGTACGGGTTGTTCTTTGAATATCCTCCAGCTCTGTCTTTGTCCACTTCAGAATTCCAAATGAGTATGCCAGGATCGGTATGGCGTAGGTGTTAATTGCTTTTGCCAGATTTCCTGCGTTCAACTGGGATTTCAATAAAGTAGTTACCCTTTGAGTGAACTGGCTCCTAATTTATTATTATTATTATTATTATTACTATTATTATCATCATTCCAAGTATACACTTGCTCAGCATCAATGTTAGCTAAGGCTGAACATCCCGACGTTATGTGTTGTATCGTCTCTGTTTATTATTATTATCTATTATTATATATTAATTTACCTAGTGTTATTTTTTTCAGATTCTGATAGTATTGAGGAGTGTCTGGTTAGACAAGAAGTTAGAGGACAGGAGCAGAGTACGATGTGGCTTTTGGATATACCTCAAACACATAATGGTAATTATTATTCTCGTTAAATATGTATCATCTGCAAAATTATTCATTTAATCATCTTTGAACTTCAAATGTACAAAATATGCACCTATTTGACGCGAGAAATAGTTCAAGGATTTTTTTTTCAATCAACAGAAATGTTTATACAAAGTTATTGATGTAAAAGCACATCATGGTCATCATCCATGTTAAAATAGTTATTTATGCTATAAAGGATGTAAGTAACATTGACAACTTATTCGAGAAAGACTTTGCGCCCGAGCTATAGCAAGGGCTGGCAATAAAGATCAAAACTAGTAAATATAACAAAGCCAGAAGTCTCCTGCAGCAGTTCAAGAGTAACAGAAAACTTGGTTAAAGATGGAGAAATAATGGAGTCAGAACGTTTCATGCAAATTGAGAAAAAACGTTTATCCAAATTTTGTAAATAATGTTCATAATTTTGTAATAATTGTAGGTACTATTAATATTCATATAAATTAATGAAATACATGTTTTATATGGCATAAATTATTGCCACCTAAGGATGGTATGTCTACTTACAACCTGTCGTCAAGGGCTACCTTTTTAATAATTGTTACTTATATTTTTTTTATTTTTTTTTAGATTGTGAGAAATTGTTGTGTTTTCGCTACTACGATGGGACGTCTTTGGATTATATAGCTCAATCGGATCCGTTAATAATCAAACATCCAGTAGACAAAATAAAAAAATTCATCAAAATCAAAAAACAAAAGTGTAACGGCATTGAAAACGATGGATTTCAAGATGAAAACGAAATTCTTCAATCACCTCATCTGAAACCTTCGAATTCGTTAGAAACTTTGGATAGTTCCGAACAAATAATATCTGGAGCTAAGAAAAAATCTCCGAATGGGTTGCACGTGAACACACTAGGCGGTACAAAGAAAAAAATTCGATCTAAAAATAGTCCAAAGTCGCCGAAATCGCCCGATAAGGATTACTACCAGATTTGGGATGCTTCGTCTTCACCTTCACCCGAATCGGAAGGTAAGATATGTACCATTTTAGAATAATTTTGTATAAAAAACTGTGTGTGTCAGCTCCGACGCAAAACTGGAGTTTACCTTAACGACAAAATTCTGGCCCTAATAATAATACCAATAATAGTGCTCCACATTCCTTGCTTGTTTAGCAAATTTACAAAGTACACCCCATTCTTATTTCGTTTCTTGAATTATCGATGAAGCACGAAGGACTTCATTTACAAATAAATGATCAATACCTGCAGCTGGTCGCAAAAGCAGATAAAAACTATTCCGCTCAGATCTTTTAAACCTTGATAAGAAACTTGAAACCATTACAAACTCTGACAAACAGACGGAATGGGCCCGAAACCGGTCTATTAGTGACATTGTCTATTCGAATTGCAAACTAAAATGGTTGGTTCTATCTTGCAGAAATATACCAACCCCTTTTAACTTTGAAGTGTAATTCAATGTCCTTCGTGGCATATTACCAGGGAAGTAGTTGTTTCTTCTTAATGAACGGTCTTTGTTGTATGCTTTTCAAAGGCGTAATAATGGTATTATACTATTACCTTTGACATACATTGAATTGTTAAAAAAAAACCTTGTTGCCAGACTTTTTTGCTACCCTGTATATAAACATAAGTATTATTATTTTTTAGATAACGCCTGTGGGATGGACTTTTCATCCGAGACAATAGCACCACCTTTGCCTCCCAGAACTCTTCATAAACCTTTGGAGAGATGTCATGCTTTGGGTACTCCATTTACACCTCCCATTGTTTTGAGGCAAAATAAACCCAAGAAAATTCAAAAATTAGAAGATACATTTGAATTTGAATTGATAGACACGGATGAAGATTATAAATCAGTTGGTAGGTTTCAATTTTTATTTCCTGGCGATTGTTCACTTTTGTAGTGTTAAAAATTCGTCAAATAAGCATTTTAAATTCTGTTTATTAAAAATGATATGTAACTTTTTACCACCACTAGAACTAACTCACTTTTATATTATATACCTAAATCATGCATCGATTAATAATTCAACAGATGGCAGTCACTACTAGAAAAGTGTACGGAAAGTGTACCTCCCCATCTATGCAACTTCTATTACACTTCTCCGTTATGGAATTGCAATGGTTGAGTTATTAACTTTTCAAGCATTATGATTAAGGAAGAAAACTAGACATCTTGATATCCTCTTGGTTTTAATCTCTATTAATACTTATAAAATCATATTTACAGAAACTATATGATAATTACTAGCATACTTAAATTAATTAACTATTATTATTCTAGAGAAGTAATTCCCATGTAGACATAATGTCTAGGTAATACTTGACTGATTGTAATCCAACTTTTGATTTTACTTTGTGTATCAACAAGTTCACCTTCGATCATTGTTTAGTACAAAATATTATTAAATACAAATCCATTTCTCAGAATTATTAAGTTTATAGTGTTACCAAAGTGGCTTCACATTCTTCATTGATTAATACTCCTAATATTCAAAATCAGAGTGAAAATAAAAAAAAGTATCGAAAGTGTTTTTAGTTGGAGTGTTATGTTATACGAATAAACAAATAGTTTTAAGTGCCTAATATTTCTTGTTTTAAATCACTCAAGGAGAGTATTTTATTTGTTGGCAGAACACTCTTAAAATATTTCTGTGGCACCAAAGTAAGTTTTTGAAATGCGTAGTAAAAGTTGAATGTGTTTACAATTATTATCCACTTGAAAACATTTGTTTATTGAAACTGATTTCGGATGTGTCGACGAGACGGGTATAAATATTGAGTGCAATAACAAATAATTCTAATAACTCGATTGATATTTATGTTTCATTGATACATAGGGTTAACTAAGAAGTGAATATTATAATAATAAAAAATAAACATATTAGTTCCTGAAATACTTCGAGACTTCAAACATTAATTGATATTTTGTAACAATATTGACACTATCCAGCTTTATTTTCCAGCAAAAATGTACAAACATCAACTCTTTATTAACATTTTTTTATCAATATCTCACACCTTATGGTATACTTCTTCATCCAATAGTCTCTCCAAGTTTGTACTCCAACATTTTAGATACTATCCAAAAAAATCTCAAATTAGTTATCTTTCCATATTTCTAGGTACAACATCTTCTTTAGACCTAGACATAGTCTCCAACGCGAACCAAAAGGTAAAAGCAGCCTTAATGGAAAACGGCACGAAACTCATTGGCTGTGATAACTACATAAGTACGGTCTTGAGCAAAAACCGCGATATTGAATCTAGTCCACCTAATACTCATTTAGCTATAGAAAAGAAGGATAGCGAAAGTTCAATTTCAACGCAGAGTAGCGGATCTACGTCTGGATCTAACGGTTCCGCCTGTTTAAACGGGTCTATAGACATCGTTGATGGTGGCGTTAATTGCGAAATGGCAAGCAAACCTCATAAACCTTTAAGTAGATTGATGCAAGAAGTTGAGGGAGGTCATGATGAAGTTTTTCATACGCCGTTGCATAGACCAAGGACGGAATGTAAGGAGTTGATAAGGCCTCAATCGAAAGCTTTCCAAAGGGTGAGAATATAACAAATTCTATGTATTTTTTATTTTTGTTTGATTGGATTTTACTATTATTTTAAGTCGCCCATACAATTATCTTTATTATAATTCGTTTGATATAACTATAACTTTGTTCGGCGTTATTTTGTCAAAGATTCTGTCTTTAATATTGATGATAATGTAAACCAGTGCGATTTTGAAGTGACACATACAATTATCTCTTCTACAGATCTTATAGTACACTCTTGTGATATTGTGATTCATATTTTACTTCAACAAATCACTTAGACAACTATAAGAGGCCATCTTCCAAAATTTAAGTATTTAAAAGAAGATTGCTTCTTAAATAAGGTTAATATTTTACAAAAATGGTTTTTAAGAATAATCTTTCAAAAAACTATTTTATATCCATCGAATAAACTGTATATAGATGCCCAGGTAAAAGGTGTACGGCAACTTTTCATTCAAAAAATATTGTTGTTTATATTTCAAAGTAAAATTAAATTCTTGAAAAACTAGGAGATGTAAAGGAATTGTTTTCCCACTCAGTGATAAAACTATTGGACAAAGAAATGCTGATGATTTAGCACCAAGAATTTACGTACCTACTGTTGTCTGATGATATAAAAAGTTCTAAAAGTTACAATTTATTTAAAAAGCGATTTAAAAAATTGATTATGGAAATGGACAGACCATTCTTTAGCAATATGGTGAATCAAACTCTATCGTAATCAAAAGTAACCATTTCAGAAAGATTTGGGTGTCTAACAGTTAATATGGTATCCCTTAATAATAGTTCAATATAGATAATATACTGGATTTGTCTTATTACCGAATTTGATAATTCACTGGACTTGACAATTTACTGGAATTGACAATAAACTGATTTGTTCATATTTTCTGGTCACAATACAAGTGTAATAAAAAACTACTTTAGTGACCTAAACTGTTTATCTAATGTAGGCTAACTAATTTTTTTTTGTATCAATGTATCTATTTTTTATTGAATAGATTATATTATTATTATATATTATTATACCAATAACTTCTTTGGGCTTTAGTTCATTCAGATATTCGGTATTACACAAATCTTAATATCAAACAACTTAGTATTATTTCAAGTGCTACATACAATTTTTTAAATGCAAATCCACCTAGTTCTATAACTTATATTTTCTTTTAGCAATTAATTGATTTTGTTAGAAATTACCTTCTAGTCTTAATGTGAAATATGTATTACAAACAACACTAAGCAAAGCAGATTCTTTAATGTGTTCAACCAATCCTTTGTGTCATTTTTTTCCTTTTAGATGGTTAGAAAGTTTGTTCGTTATTATTTTGGTCCTAACATATTCTTAGATATTCTATCTTTGTTAATAATTCTATGTAGATTCAACTTTTAGTGGTGGTACAACAATTCCCTCCATATCAAATCCCTTAACTCCTGCCATAATATTTTATTTTTTATCAAACAGTTCGCCACTGCATTGTGGCAATGATTTGATTAATAACTTTGCCCACCAGGTCCTAATAATGTGAAACATTGTCACTTCTGAGTATTGTTTACAATCTCATCCATAACATATTCCACTAACTCCTACCATCATATTTTATTCCTTATTAACAATTAGCAACTTTATTCGATATTGCTTTGCTCAAAAACTTTGACTTACAGGTTCTAATAATGTAAAACAATATCACTTTTGAGTATTGTTTACAATTTCCTCCACGACAGATTCTTTAATACTTCCACGTCCGATATATTTTTTCTTTTAGATTGTTAGCAAGCATGTTTTTGCTTAAAAATTAATTGAAATATTTTCCTATTAATTCAGTCACAGTAATCTTACCTTTCTCTTTTTACATATCATCCCCCCATATCAAATCCTCCTACCATTATATTTTCTTATAAACAACTAGCACTAAGTCCTTCTCGTTATATTTTCACTTTTAGGTTATTAGCAAGTTTGTTTTCAGTCACTTTAGTTTTACCTCTCACTTTTTAGTGACACACACCATCCCTCCATATCAAATCCTTTAATATTTCCACTTACTCCTACCATGGGCGCCGGAAGGGTCAAATATAGGGAGGGTAAGCAAAGGTAGATTACAACTTTTATATTTTTATCCTCAAAAATACATATATATGGTTGACTTGAACTAGAACTTAACTTATGTTGAAAATATGTATATGCCCTTATATAAAAAATACATTTGTATGTACATGTATCTTTCTAGAGAAAAGTAATAGAATATTTCTCCTCTTTTGTGCAAACCGATCTATTATTTTCTCAATAATTATGTTTTTATTTTTATTCACATATTCTCGGTGAACACTGAGCATACAGAGACCAGAAAGCCTTTCTTCGCACATTGTTGATCTTAGCCAAGTTTTTACACGACGAAGGGTAATAAAAGATCTTTCAATTGTTGTTGTGGTAGGAGGTAGGGCTACGAAAATTTTTAGTGCTTTGTTGATGTATGGGAAAAAGTATAGTATTTTGTTTTGGTAAATAATCAAAATCGGATATTCAGTGCCCTGCTTTGCCCCCCCTTCCGGCGCCCATACTCTTACCATCATATTTTCTCTCTTATGAACAAGTAAACAACTATCATTTTTATTGGATATTGTTTTGCACAAAAACTTTGATTTTCAGTTGCTAATAATGTAAAACACTATCACTTATGAGTATTGTTTACAATTTCCTCCACATCACATTCTTTAATACATCCACTAAGTCCTTTTCGTTATATTTTGACTTCTAGATTAGCAACTTTTCGCTTAAAAATTGAATGAATTATTGTCGTTTTAGGTAGCGCATTCAATTCCCTGTAGTACAGACCCTTTGGTATGTCCACCAACTCCAACACATCATGCAAGAAAATTAAGAGCTCCCGAGTTTCGTCCTCCGAATCTCAAATCCACCGAATCACCCGAAGTTCCTGTTAATGGCGAGATTTCCGATACATTGGAAAATAGAGATGATACAGTTGAAGATGATCCAGATATGGAAACTTTAATGGTACGGCTGAAGCCGATTTTGGGGATAGACCGAGAAGAAACAAGGTAACGATTTCTCTGTAATTTTGTCGTAATTTTTTTATTAAAATGTATTTTTTAATTGTAGGGAAATAAATGGTGAAGCCAGTGGTGGAATGCCACTACCTCTACAAAGAATTAGTACTACGAGGTTGCCTTCGATTCCGGAACGAAGTCACAGAGCTCTAATTTTGACGAAAATGGAAGGGGAAGATGATCCTTTACCTCCTTGTAAGTTTTAGTCCAGTTATTTTGTGTTATCCTTTCTTTAAATGAACAATATTTAATGTTTAGCTGAAATAAGCACCGATTCTCTCAAAGGAGTCCATTGAAATAGTTATTATACTTTGGCAAGTTTATCTGAAACCGTAAAAGGATTGTAGTCGAATACATTCGATATTGCCACGTTTAACTATGAAAAAGCTAAAGTGCTAAGTATGTAGTGATAATAATTAGAAAAGGGACTTTTTATTAATAACAATATTAACAATATGATTAAACGTTAATTCTCTAATGTGCTTGTTTCCTTGGATTTTTTCTATTAACATTATTTTTTCAATTTATGGATATTAAAAGATGAACACTTTTCCTAATTTTTTATGGGATTCTTCAAGCTCTGGCAGCGTTGTACGAAAACCATAATTACCACACCCTCCGAATTACATAATTGGTGATTTTTATCGAAAGCTGACTTCTTATTGGCAAGCGCAGATATGCGCCACGTTTCCTCGAATCTTTCCGATGCCCCGTAGCTTCAGATAAACTTGCCAAACTATACATTGTTTTGATTACCTTTTCGACGATGAATCAGTTAACTGTAAACTTGTAGCATGTAAAAATCTTTCAAAATTGAGCTGAATTCAATAAAAAGTGAAATCATGGTAATGAGGTAATAAGTAGCAGCACGATCTGGACAATGTCTTTGCGCATGACGTGAAGAAAACAAGAAATTGGTCAGTTTTAAAGCAGTAACGCCAAAATATTCGACCATAATTTGAATGAACCGACCAAAAAGTATAAATTGTAGACAACGAAAATTTATCCAAAATATTTCTTATCTTTTGGTTTGATCCTCATCGTTCACGTCTCCCCAGTATGTCAATTATTCCGGTTCTTCTTTGTTTATACCTTGAATTTTGTGCTTATATTCATCGACCCCTCTCTTCAAGATATCTTCAGTCTTTCAGCTACTTCTGCGCTTCCTATACCCTACACATTTCTTGCCTTTTTGGCTTATACTCATCGCCCTCGTCTTTCCAAGTCATCTTCATTCTCTCAATCACTCTTGTGCTTCCAATTATCTGCCCATTCCTTGATTCTTTGGCTTATATTCATCGACTCCGTGTCTAAGACATCTTCAGTATCTCAACTATAATTCTCATTATTTGTTAATTCTTGGATTTGATGCTTATACCAAATACAGAATAAAAATATAAGATGTTTCACTCGTTCGAATTTATTGCGTAAAGCACCGATGCCGCTGGTGACTGTCTGGTGACTTGGACGGTACAGTACGTCGCTACGTCCTTACTTGCATTTATTTTGGCATATTATACGGGACGTCGCCCGTCGATCGTTATTTTAGAACGGTGCTTATTGGTTATTCGTGTTTTATATTTTTTTGTATACATTTTTAAAATTTATTAATTAATTGTTGAAATGAGCAATAAGTTATATTAATATTTTTCTCTTTAATAGCAAAGCTTAAACACTAATTATTTTGTAATATTTGCTTATAGAAAATTAGGGATTTATTTTTATAATAAGGATATTATATAAACAAGTACATTAAGCAAGAAAACACAAAAATTCAATCCTTTAGCTAACCAAAGGGGAATTGGTCAGTTCCTTTTGAACGAATTTACTAAATTTTCTTTTCATCATCCATGTAATCAATTTCCTTTCAAATATTATGCAAGTCTCTATACCAGAGTCCGTATATATCTTACTCTCAAATGTATATTGAAAGACAATAGATTAAATTTAACACATAAACCAAACTCCAAACTTAGTATTTTACAACATTTATAAAAAATTTTAATGAAGGTATCCTGCAGCTGCTTCTCTTTTTACTGTTTTAACCTTGTCAATCCAAAAAATACGCGTTATTTAAAGATCAGAATTTAAGATTTATTGGCCCTATTATTCTGGTGGCTAATGAGTATATTTAATTTAATATGTGATAAATATCTGCTACATTATCAATAAGAATCACAAAATTAGTAAGATGCTGGATAAAAACTGTGAATTGATTCATTTTAAAAATTCAAGTTTATTTTTTACTTACCTTTTAAAATTCATATCCCGAACATTTTTCGAAATAATTAACATTTAAAAATAAACCTTTTTGATACAGAATCCTATTAATTTGAATATATATTTCTCTAATTACCCCTGTATAGCTTAAAATAAAATAAGCTTTTCGAACTTCTCTGGTATCTACCGGTCTCGTTATTGACTACAAAATCGAGTCGTAAACATAATTTATGAGAGCAGCGTCCGTTTGGGACAGCAACTTGAATCAAACCGCCCTGTAGTGAAACATCTTATATTTTTATTCTGTAATCTTTTCTTATACTAATCAACCTAGTATCTTCAAGACATCTGTAGTCTTTTACTCTTGTGCTTCCCAAACTCCGCACATTTTTTAGCTTTTCGAATTACTCATCGACATCGTCTCTCCAAGACATCTTCAGTAACCCCATCACCTCTATGGTTAATGTTAATAAAATTTTTTTTTTGTTCCAGCTTGGGAAGCTCGAATGGACAGCCACGGTAGAGTATTTTACATCGACCATGCTACTCGCACGACTTCCTGGACCCGTCCTGGAGGCAGTACTAGCTCAATTCCACCAGCAGCTGCGGAACAACATAGAAGACAACTCGATAGAAGATATCAAAGTATAAGAAGAACTATAAGTTCAAATAGAATAGATACCGGAGATGTTTTAACTGCTGCTCCTCCTGGTTGTCGTTTGTTAACAAGACCAGATTTTTTTACTGTCTTACACATGAATCAGGTTAGTTACTCGTCATTATCCTCCTACAAATCAGCTGCCATTCCTCTACTTTGCCTTATTTTGTTTGATATTTCTTCATATTCATTAGTTTTTGTTTTCAGGAAGCGCTCTCGTTGTATAATCGCAACCCTACTTTGAGGCATATGATAGTAAAAATAAGAAGAGATCCGAATGTTTTCGAAAAATACCAACACAACAAGGAATTGGTCAGTCTAGTCAATTTATTCGCTGACGGTAATCAGGATCTACCGAATGGTTGGGATACGAGAAAGGATAGAAACGCCAAGGTAGGAAAACTTTTATTTTATATTAGATTTTTGAATTATATATTATGTGAATTTTTGTTGTGCTTACGATTGGATTGGATTAAACAGCAATTTTTCATTGATCACGCTAATAAGAAAACCACTTACATGGATCCTAGATTACCTTTCGATCTGTTGGTACCTAGAAGAATGGTCGATGATCATGTAAGTATTATATTTGTGGGATCTTTGATTCGGGAGGGCTCTAGGCCAGTGGCAACGGGTGTGTATAGATCTGCGGAAAAAGAGTTTCATCATGTATTTTTGTGATTTAACCTGTAAATTTTAACAAATACCACTACTTGTAATGGCGCTTTTCATTCTTTGACATGTAATTCAACTGACGTTATACCTATTAAGAACATAGGTATAGTTTTGATGCTCACAATAGGGTATAAGCATAAATTTTGCTATCTCCTAACACCTTGCATGTCTATTTTTTCAAAAAAAATATAAACTTTACTTTTAAAACGACTTTAAAAATTATAAAATTTGAAAGTCCGCCAAAACGCGCTTTACGTCATAAAGATGGGTGCCCCATCCGTTGACGTCACTCCATTTGTTTACGATCTTATTCGTGTATCATGCTCTGAGTTTTTGTCATTACTTTGTTTCTGAAAACTTTGAAAATGGATAAAGCCGAAAACAACTTTGTATTCCAAGTATTGCATTGTTCCAGAGTGTAAATCAACGTCTATTAAAACTCCAAAATATGAAAGAATCGTCACTGAACAGTGAACTAGTAAATACAATATTTTCTTCTAAAAGTTATAAAATATCCTCGGAAATATCGAATATTTATGTCCACTTTCCACTTTACGTTGACTTTTAGGAATAAAAAAAGCACACCAACACGTAATGGTCTCAAACAAACATATAAATGATATTTTTACGTCGATGAAGCAATTAATAGTTGATTAAAATACAATATAAACACACAACTACACATAACCTAATGCAATACCGGCCATATAGACATAAGTAAACACAAGAGATATGACAGCACACGTATCATCGGTAGCGTTCGGAAATCCTCGGGTGGTGGTCGGAAAGTGCATTTAAATTTGAATTTTATTTTAAAATTTGGATGAAATTTCCAATGGAAACTGGTTTATTTCCTATTATTATTGATCCTGATTGTGCAAAAAACGTTATAAGCATGTCTAACCGATCTCAAACAAAAATTGGAGTCGTCGCTTCGCTCCTCCAATTGTCTTCGATTCGTAAACCATCCTTCTCCATACCTAATATAGAAGGTGATCTGGGATATACAAACGCTCAAGGTCAGTGGCAGCGGGTGTATAGGTCCTGCAGAATTGCAGAATCACAGATTTTTATGTATTTTTGTGTAGCCTGTAGATTTTTAAAAAGTCCATTTGTTTTTACTGTTGGAACTTTAGTTCTTTACGCCAGGTTATGTTTGAGCGACCAGGGGTCGCGACGCAAAAGATCTGACCGTTACGCGTTACGTTACGCTCCGTTTGTTACTTTGCTTTGTTATGTGCCTTGCTTTTGCGTGCTTGTGCCTCCTTAGTCTCTCTCTCGTTTACGAAGCAGCGATTCATAATAATAAATATGCTCCTGCCCGGATTCGAACCCGGGCCGCCGCGTGCAATGCGAGCATTCTAGCCACTGAACCACCGATGCTATATTGAAATTATATGCAAAGCTGGTATTCGCAGTGCTAGTGATCTACTTGAATTTGTTCGGATAAATTTTTACTATTATTTCCATAATTTTTTTTGCGCGATTAAGGGGTCTAGCTACTTTTCGAAATACAGGGTGTTGAAATTTTGAAAACTTGAATGTTTTAATTCGATAACTTTAAAATGGATGGATACATTGATTTGACATTTGGCAGGTAGTTTTTAAATGTAAAAGGGCATATTTTGAAAGAAATTGTAGTTTGTGCAACTAGTGTGGATATGATGGCCATATCGCACGAGGACGAAGATGGATGGCTCAATCGTTCAAGTGCGATATGGACAATCCACACGAGTCGAGCAGCATATTTTTTCTACGACCCACTTAGGAAAAATCTAGAAAATGAAAATTTCTATAAACTATAATATAACTTCAAATTAAAAATTTAACAATTCAATTTTATGTTTACACTAATTTTGTGGTAAACGAATGCCCAATTTGTATAATGCTACGGTTTCCTTTTTTAAATATACGATTCTGTTATAAGTAGATGTTGCCAGTCGGACTCCCTCATGGAGGGTACCGTACCATTATCTATAATAATGAATATTCTGCTAAATATTTCAAGCGTCTACCTGTTGTCGTTATTAATATCAAGCAGAATGATTATTTAAAAATAAAATTAACGATAAAAAAAAATTCCTCGCGGGGAATCGAACCCGGGTCTACCGCGTGAGAGTCTGGTGTGCTTACTACTCAACCACCAAAGAATATGCTATAAATTGTTTATCTATAACGTCAGATGTATTACATAACTTTTGCTTAAAAGGAACTAAAGTTCCTACCGTGTGTCCCGCGACACGTTCTACCTTTTTTTTATTCTTCGACATGTAATTTAAGTGATTAGTTATTTTCAATTGAAAATGCTCTATGTCAGTGGCGGTGCATGTGGAGATGCTGCAATACCGCGGTAAAAAGATTCTGTGATTTATGCGGCAAATTAAAAAAAATACCATTGGTATTGGCATGTAATTCAACTGCCATTAATTATCCTAAGACGTTGGATACACGTCTCCTCTGCGAACAGGATCTTTAGCTCTAGGTCACTGACAGCAGTTACATAGATGCTGCAGAACACCAGAATTTCGTGATATAACTGGTAGATTTCTAAAAATATCTATTTGTATTAATGTTTTTTAAACAATGATATGACTTTATTTGACATTAGTCATATTGAGACGTTAGAGGTAATTTCGTTTCTTACTATTATTTATTTCTGCTGCAAACAGTATTTTTATTAAATTTTCTATGCTAGACTGGAAAAAACGTTATAGTTCACTGGCGCCGGGTATTTAGGTGATACAAAGCTGCAGATTTGCAAAAAAACCATATATACTTTGATTGCTCCTCTTAGCCGTGCTATACAGATTGAGGTGTGTTTAAACATTTCATTTTGAATGTAGTAACCATTTGCTTTGTTTAATAATGACCCGTCTGTGAAAATTTTTTGGTAGTTATTCCAGCGGTTTTAATTTTTCTTTCAACTATTTGTTGTACCTAGGATCATCTTCGATATCTAATTTAATTGACTTTAGTAAGTTTCTTTCAATATGTGATCATAACAACGTCAAATCGGTTTTAGTAAAAGTGGAAAAAATTTTATTTTTCTCGAATTTATTTTTTAGGATCAAATTTCAGCAATTTAGTTTAACCATCAGCTGGAAAATTGACCCACACGTAGGAATTATCCTTCCGAATTCAATTTTTCAACATTTACAATGAAATATATTGATTTAGTATTAACTAATATCAATTAATTTTTGTTTATTCATTCGATACGCTCTGGACTTTACCACCCCGACTTCATCTGTATTTATTCAGTTATCTTCAAAAATTGAAATAAAATAAAGACAAATCATTATTATGTGTATAACCTAACTATAAACACTGATCAAACTGCACTTAACTATAAATTTAATTATTTAATTCAACAGTTTAACCATCAATTGGAAAATTGACCCACTCTTAGGAAATTATCATTCCGAATTGAATTTTATTTTCTATATAATTTTATTACAGGCTCCTGCACCTCCACCTCGCTCTGCACCTTCGACGACTGTTATCAGTAACATTCCCGAAGTTCCAGTGGCGTACAACGACAAAGTTGTTGCCTTCCTCAGACAGCCGAACATCTTCGATATACTGAGAGAGAGACATCCTCCAGTTGGAAATTCTTCTTCGCTTAGGGATAAAGTTAATGCTGTTAGAGTCGACGGTACCTCCGCTTTGGACAGATTGAGCCACGATATTCATTTGACAATTTTGTTGAGGTGAGTACGTTTTTTAAATCGTAGTTTTAGAGAAAAAAAAATTATGGTATTATGTATATAACAGTGTGTCCATGGACGGGGTGCCCAAAAGGGGAAACATTTTCATTTGTGTAGTGTTAGTGAAAAATGTCATTCTTGATAAAAAGTTTTTCTTGTTTTGAAACCCCATGAAATGAAATAAAATTCAAGTGGCGTGTATTGTATTTGTAATCAAATATTTTCCTCAATATTAAAATTTTGTAAGAGTCATATCTCTAACGCTGTAATCTGAATATGATTTTCGCTATAGGAATTCATCTCAAAAATTCAAAAAAATATCACAGAGCCGTATTTAGGAGATAATATTTTGTAATATCATTATCCATTCTTCTATAATATAAGTGATATAAATTGAAATTGATAATAATTTTGATGAGTCCTTTATGGAAACACGTTGTTTGTCGAAATTTCAATTATAAAGAGAACTTTCATTACATTTTTAAACACAATTTGGCAACACGTTCAGTAATTTTACTGAGAATAATCTTTATCCAAAATATGTATAGAAGTACAACATTTACAATGAAATATATTGATTTAGTATTATCTAATATCAATTAATTGTTGTTTATTCATTCGATACGCTCTGGACTTTACCACCCCGACTTCATACATATTTATTCAGTTATCTTCAAATATTGAAATAAAATAAAATCAAATCATTCTTATTTGTATAACCTAATTACTATTAACATTGACCAAACTGCACTTCTCTATAAATTTAATTATCTAATTCAACAATTCTAATACGTAATAATAATAATAAGCTATTGTATTTTTCTATTATTGGTAAAAGTGTAAAAACCCTGAAGGGTCTGAAATTAATCACAATGATTTATTTTGGCACTCACCACCTGCATACTGTTTAATAATTTTTTGATAGAGGCAGTTGAAGTGTAGGTAGAGAAAAATTCCATGGAATATTTTGTAACAAAAACTACTTGCAACACTTCAGGTTGTTTATTAAACAAAAAGTTATAAATTTGTTGAAATTCCCGCAGAAATAAATTACTAGATATCGAATAATTGTATACTATCCGGTTTCAGAACTCGTCAGAATGTCGTTTATTGTGTCATTTATTCTTTTGATTTCATCTGGAGTAACTTTGATTGTTATGGCGTGCCGTTTTGGTATTTTATAACATCGTTTTAAAAACAAAAACAAAAATATCTCTTCTTTCAAAAATATTTATTCCCTAATTATTCTGTTAATGAATTAAAATTATGTTTTTCATAATAATAATACAGGAATTTCCATTATGAAAAACATAATTGAAATTCAATTTCCATTATGTATTGAGGTTGCCTATACTAATCTAATGCAAGTACCTGAAATCGTATAGTTAATGCATTACTGCAGAATAGGCAACCTCAATACATAATGTAAATTGAATTTCTATTATGTTTTTCATAATTGAAATACGTGTATTATTATTAGAATCATAATTGAAATTCAAGTATTAAAATTATGAAAAGCATAATAGAAATTCAAGAATTAAAATTATGAAAAAAATTACACAAATTCAAGAATGAAAATTATTGAATAAATAATACAAAACGGATTTGTATTGTTTTTCATAATTTTTTTTCTTCAATTTCCATTATGTTTTCAATAATTTTAATTGTTGAATTTCCATTATGTTTTTCATAATAATAATACACGAATTTCCATTAGGTATAATAAACATAATAGAAATTACAGATTCAAATTTATGAAAAACATAATAGAAATTCAAGAATTAAAATTGTGAAAAACATAATAGAAATTAAATTTCCATTATGTATTGAGGTTGCCTATCTTGCAGTAATGCATTTACTATCCGATTTCAGGTATTTGCATTAGAGTAGTATAAGCAACATCAATACATAATGGAAATTGAATTTCTATTATGTTTTTCATAATTTAAATTCATGGACTTTCCTTATATTTTTCATAATTTTAAATCGGCAATTTCTATTATGTTTTTTATAATAGAAATTCCCCTATTATTATTATGAAAAACATAATTTTAATTCTTCAACAGAATAATTACGGAATAAAAATGTTTGAAAGAAGAGATATATATTTTTTCCTCTTTTAAAACGATGTTATAAAATACCAAAACGGCACACCATAGATTGTCATATACCTACCCTAATGGTCCGATCTTCCAATTTTATTGATACATAATTTTCAAAAATATCTGTCCTGCTACCTCATACCCCATTTTTATAGTACTTAGTTCCTATTTATTTCAGAAGTTCTCGGTATTAGAGGAGTTGAAAATTTAAATTAAATTTTAAATGATAAATTATAGAACCATACATCAGGCGATAAACTATTGGTATAACTGGTGACACTCAAAAATTATTTTTTTGAAGTGGAAATGCCGAGCCGGGCGATTTTTGCTAAGGTCGAAAGAGTTGGTGATCGCATTATCCTTACATATATTCTAATTTAATAATTTATGAAAATTTCAGTTTATCTATTTTTAAAAGGAATTGATTTATTCTTGAAAATATCTACATCATGGTAGTACTATATAATTTTAAAATGGGGTTAATTTCATTTTTGCGCTTACTATAAAATAAAGAGTAAAAATTTGCAAAAATGTCCATCTATCACAGGTGCTCGATAAAATTTTTATGAGGATCATTTATTTATTTCATCATAGGAGTACGATGAAACTTTTCAAGAGGTTTTTTTCTTTTTCTTGATTGTCTCTGACCAAAAATTCGAACTAAATTTTTTCGATGACAGCAATTCATCGAAGGCGTTATTTAACGTTTTGTGATTTAACACTATTAAACACCACTGTTGATCGCGCTAACCCAAATTCAATCGTAATTAGTTCACGGGAGAAATTAGGAACAAAATCAGTTGTCCAAAAACACAATCTTCACTAGCTTTTTGCATAATATTTTGGAACTACCTCATTCGGCGTTGATAAAGTCCATGCAAAAGTGGACCGAACACACCGTAATAAATTGTTTTAACTGATAAATGTGGAAATTTTTAATTTCATAAACTCGTACAGAGAAAATTTATTTAAGTAAAACCGTTAAAAAATAACGAACACTATAATAAATTCAATCTTAATCTAGCAGTCGTTTTTATGAATAATGTGTAGTGTTAATCAGTACGACTGCTTCCATATACAGTACTGCTTTGAATGAGGTCTAGTTTTCTAGTTACATGTATTTAATTTTGTTGTAGGTATTTGTATTTTAGGACTTTGTTTATTCGTATTAACTGATTCCAGTTAATAATTTATTGTTTTTTCTTTTATATTTACGAGGTGTACTAAATTCGTTGATTTAACGATATATCTCTACTACTTACTAGTTGAAGAATAAAATGAACATTTTCAAATTGAATACCAGAGCTATTCAAAGTTCGGTTAAAGAGTTCGTTTCTCAAACTTTGACATTGTAACATTTAGTGATTCTCTTCTTTTTTTTGGAAAGAAAGTGTGGATTGTTTTAAAAAGGATTGTTGGTACAGTAACAGTTGATAAGATAAGATTTTTAAATAGAAAATTACCCTAGGCGTCTAAAAAAACACCTGCCACCACTTAACCTAACCTTCACTTATTATTTATTATTAACAAATATACACTTCCTTGATACGTTCGAATAAATGTGATTTTTGTAGAAAAGAATAAAATTTTATATTTTCATCCGTTTTACTATTGTGACACAACAACACCACGATCTGTGTTTGCAGATCTTGCCTTTCAACATTATTCATACTCATTATCACTTTATTTTGCTTATAAAATTAATATTTTTTGTTTCAATTCACTTACTTCAATCTTGATAAAGTAAATTTGAACAAATTGAAAGAAATAATAAAAAGCTAAACACGTACTATACCGGGTGTCCCAAGTTATCGTATACAGGCAATATCTCGCTTATTTGATAATATAATTAATAAATAAAAAAACTGCATTGAATGGCATTAAAGTACCTTCCTAATGACTAAAAACAAGTTTTACATTTGACAGCCGAGTAGTAGCTACCCCTCACTTTTTATTTTCAAATGGCATCCCCTGTATATTGTCATTAAAAATTGCGTGTCGTTCTATTTGGAATACAACGATAGCACATACTTGGTATTTTTTTCATTTAATAATAACAAAAGTATCAATATTTCATGAAGTATGAATTTCAACTAAAATACCTCTGATGTACCTAATTCAAAAAACCAGCCAAAAATTACAGTGCTCAAAATTATTTCCTGCAGAATCCTTGCAAGCTGCAAAAAGTATTAGAAGTGTTGTTGTGCAGGCCATGTCTGAATCACAGATGGTGTAACGCTACGAGATGATTCACGAATGCGTACTTTACGATCCTCTAAATCATAAAATACTTCAACCTAGAATACTTGTAACTCTTACGTTGTCAGCAGTGATAGTCAAGTTGAAAAACGTGAAAAATAGAGATAAAGCTCCTAAAAATATGAGCAATAGCTCATTGGATTCGGAATGACCTCTAGAAAAATGTTTTGAGGATTTTACTGTACGTAAAAAATTGCAATTGTTATTAACAAAATAAGATGAAAAAAAAGAGGTATTTAGGATTTTGTTATTAACTCATAAACTATTAATATTTACGATATTTGGAAAAAAGGACCTTAAAGAGGAAATTTCCGGAAAAAAAGTTCCATCTCCCGGAACTCTACCTCTATTATTAATAGTTTTAATTTAACGCAGAAAATAGGGCTCCGCGCATCGATTACGGCATGGGTGCTCTGCCGCTAAACACGGCGTACCACAGATAATTATTTTTTTATAGTAACAAATAAATTATGGTATCATCCAGATACTTGAAAGTATTTATGCCCGTTGGAAAAAAATTTTTAAATCAATTTTTCAAAAAGTTATGCAATTGTTGATTAACGAATTGAAAAGTCCAAGAAATGTTATTGAAAAAATGTTATATTATTGCTGTTTTCGTATCTAACAATGGCATTAAGTATCATTGGAAAATTTGTTAAGAAATTTATGAACAAATAGACAAATTTAAAGAAATTTTTTTTACCATTTTGTTGTCTTGGAAAAATAATGATTTTTAAAAAATATTTTTTTTCTTAAATAAATTTTTTTATTGTTTTTATCGTTTTTTTATATTTCGATTGTTTAAATAATTAGTTAAGGAATGATTTTCTCTTTAAAAATCCATTGGCATTTCTTCATAGGTAAATGGAAAACAAAAATTTATAAATAATTTCATTGTTTGTTAACTTAACAATTTGTTATAAACAAATTCTAACTACCGTTATATGTTTTTTCTTGAGTTAAAAAAAATAACAAAAACAGCAATACATATCAAAATACTAAAAAAAAATTTTTTTCTATTTTTTATAACGCTTTTAAATATTACACGATACCAAAGTTGCACCGGACACTTGATTTGTCAAGTAAAAAATTAATATAAACTATTCGAGATATGATAATGGACATTCAGGTCGTTTTTATAAAGTATTCATTAATCTTCAAAATAAGCTAAAAACCAAGTTTGTAACTATTGTTTATCAGCTAGTACATGCATTTGCTTAAAACATTTTGAGATTTTTTTAACTTTTTCGTATCTCTTTTGAATTACAACTCAATAAATAATGAAAATACAGCTATAAACCTTAAAACAATTTTATTTAACGATACATTATCTCACAAATTATCCTATTAATCCTAACTCCATCTCTAATTGTTTGTACAATTTACTTGTTTTTATAACATTTCTTGGACTTTTCATTTTTTGTTAACTTTAAAAAATTATTTAAGTATAGCAAAATAATTAACTTTAATGAACTTTTATCGCGGTATCTTGTTAAGTATACATATAAGAAGAGCTCCACAAAGCCAAACATTTTTAGGTTCATTATTTAAACTTTTATGTCGTCATTTATGAAAACGGAGATAGGAAAAAAATTCGTTAATCAACAACTGCATAACTTTTTGAAAAATTGATTTAAAATTTTTTTTCCAACGGGCATAAATTCTTTCAAGTATCTGGATGATACCATGATTTATTTAAATTTTTTAATTCATATTTGTTACCATAAAAAAATAATTTTCTGTGGTACGCCGTGTTCAGCGGCAGAGCACCCATGCCGTAATCGCTGCGCGGAGCCCTATTTTCAGCGTTAAATTAAAACTATTAATAATAGAGGTAGAGTTCCGGGAGCTAGAGCTTTTTTTTCGGAAATTTCCTCCTCTTTAAGGACCTTTTTTTCAAATATCGTAAAATTAATAGTTTACGAGTTATTAGCAAAAACCTAAATACCTCTTTTTTTCATCTTATTTTGTTAATAACAATTGCAATTTTTCACCTGCAGTAAAAACCTCAAAATACATTTTTCTAGAGGTCATTCCGAATCCAATGAGCTATTGCTCATATTTTTAGGAGCTTTATTTTTATTTTTCACGTTTTTCAACTTGTAGACTGGACTATGACTACTGTTTTAAAACCCATCTGAAGTTTGGCCGCAGAAACTATAAATAACTTGGGACACTCGGTATAGTGAATTATTATATGTTACTGTGTTTATAAACAACCCGATCTTATATATGAAGAAAATTACCATAAGAGGCGCCACTAGTCTTTACGCAGGCTCTCTTCAATGTACCATTTATTTATTATGTTAGTGATTACAATTACAACGGACCAAAAATACTGAACGACAGTTTTGTTTAGTCTATCGTGAGATTTATATTTCTCTTCAGAATCGGGCACCTATTTAATTTTTATGGAAGTGGGTCTATAAAAAAAGTAATTCTTACATTTTGGATCACCTACAATCCACCTTCCCTCTGTATGTGATTAACCATACTTTGCTTAGACAATCTTAAAATAAAAAAAAACTCTATGCAAATAAAATTAAATCAACATTAATCACATAATATAAAATAATCCAACAGACAATCCCAAATCTCGCTTCCGACTTTAATTAAATCACGTACACGAATATTATATTGCAACATTAAACTGTTTTCTTATACACTTTTTATACACTCACTATTGTTATTATCCAAAAAAAAAAACTCCATCCGTGATTATTAATTTGCTTCAAACCGTATCCTTGCCGTTTCAATTCCCGTGAATGCTAACACTAGCCAACAAAATATTATGCACGAACCATGTAACTAGCACCCTCTATAAGCGTTAACACAAATTCATGCGATATGTCAGCTTCCAAAGCATTTCATTACAATTTTTTTCAACACCCAGTCTGTTGAGCTCATAGGTCTGTTCTCACAAGCATCACAGACAGTTTTTGACAATCAGGATTCGGCGCAAAGACGCTAAAGTGTTCTCGGGAGAACGATTTAGGGTCTTTGCGCCGAATCCGGATTGTCAAAGACTGTCTGTGATGCTTGTGAGAACAGACTTCATGATAGGAGACAGATAATACATCTTAATGGATTTTAATTTATTTTCTGCTTAAATCCATTACTAAGTGTGATAAAACAAAAACAATTTTCAGAATTTTGACGTATCAGAATCAAGCCATTGTGTTTTTTTGGTTTTAATCTTCATATTTAAGGATCAGTGTAAAATATATCCACTTATTAATTAATACAGACGAATTGAGAACCTCCCTATGCTATAAAACTAGCAATCGGTTAAAAATCAGTATTAAGTAGGCCAAAAGATGAAATATGTTGACCAGTGTTACATTATTATAATAAATAACTATATGAGAACATTAATTTGCATGTCTGCATGTCCTTGTCGGTATATTCTTGTAAATAGGCAATCAGTAAGTGATTAGCTAGCGGATAGTCATTTGTGACTCATGCCGTTGGACTTGTTTTCGTTTTTAACGGTTTTTTTTACTTCTCTTTAGCACTTTTGCACGCCAATGTGTTTTATGTAATGAATGGGGGTATATACTGGAAAAGATAACACGGTTTGCGTTTTAAAGTAATTGTAACTTCAACCTTCGTCCAAGTGTCGTTAAAATTTTTTAAATAATCAGGAAATACTTTTTTTCTACTCTTATGAAAGTTACTCGACTTTGATATAATTAAGACTATTTTCATTCGATATCGAAGATAATAGATCTAATACAATTGAACACTTCACAAATCATCAAGCACAAGATGATTAGATTATCTTCTGTATGTTCCTTGTGGTATATTATTCATTCTTTTTTTAATTTCTTGGGAAATTAAACCACAATATTTTTAAATTCTTTATTTCAACGTTGTCAAGAAAAAATAAGTAGAAATTAATTTTTTTTATCTCTAACTGACACAACAGAAAAAATTTGACAACTAGACAATCAAAAAATATTTTGAAGCTTAAGACTGCAAAATTTTGTTATCAAATTTGTATTAAGGTCCATTCATAGTAGATCATATCTCTGGCAAAATGTGAAATGAAATATTTCATTTTATGACATTCCAACGATATGATAGTCTACTAGAAATGGAATCCAGTGAAGTGCACGTTCCTGGAACGGTGTTTATTGGGATAGCGCGTTTTTTTCGCTTATATTGGAAATGTTGTTAATAAAACGCGTTTCTTGATAGTTTTTTTTTGTGTATGATACACATTTCAATACACAAAATCACAAAACTGAGTATACATAT